>VZTZ01028771.1:41711-94271 GCA_013400955.1 Drymodes brunneopygia | reverse complement strand
GACAACACCGGCGGCAGCCGCACAAGTCCTCTGACAGGAATGGCTGATGGGGAGTTAGGAAGAGGATGGAGGTACCTAGCAGGGGCCAAAGACTGGGAAGCTGAAGTGGGAGAGTGCAGAAGAAAAATGTGCCACCCAATCAACTGAAGCAGTCTCCTTTCCTGTAACAGCTCTGATGGAGTCTCTTCAATTCTGGCATGTCCTAGATGAGTACCATTTCCACACCTTTGTTGCAGACATGCTGAGACTCTGTGAGATGGCCTTCTCAGCCTCCATAAGTGTTTTCTGAACTGGAGATGCTGGAGTTTGGCTGTGGGGACTGTAACTTACGAGAATGAGAGTCAGTCATGAGAAGACTTGCTATCAGCTCTGCTCCATGTTTTGTAGGGGAGGCTGCTGCATCAGAGGACACCAAGCCATTCCTGTTGTGACAAAGACACGGGAGCAGGACCTTTGATGCAGGGCTGTGTAGTGGCCATGTGACCAGATTAATTTGTTTCAACTTAGCCAATTTGAAGCAGGACTGGCAAGATCCACATGTCCTTGCTGCTGGGAATGTTTTGTGCCTCCTGGGCTGCTTGCACTTTGGAAATTGCAGGAGGGAAAGCTTTTTTGAGACAGGGGGTACTGACCTCAAAACAGTGGGCAAATGAGTGGAGTTGTGAGCAGCATCCCCAGAAATTCTGGGCTGACAGCAGCCTCACAGTTATCTGGCACAGACTCGAGGGCACTGTTCCAGTAGAGGTGCCAGTGCTTCCTTGTGAGAGTGGCTAATTGTGGTAAACGATCACTGATTAACAGCACAGGTTGGCTGAGGGAAGCCCTGAAGGTGACAGAACTTGTCCCTATCATTTTCCAGTCTGGAATGAGGTGTTGTCTGTGCGCAATTTCACTGTGTGCATTTTCTGACGCCTACCCTGCCCCTGATTACAAGGACCCTGCATTAAGTCAGCAGGCTTCTGGGCAGACTCTGTGCCTCATCCCTGCAGGCTCTTCTACCTCTCTAACCTGTCTGTAACCACTTAGTTGTTCTCGGTTTTCCCCTCCCTCTCCCTCTTTCTGTGGTTCCCTAGTAGACCTTGAGGCTGAGTTTCTTGGTTTCCAGAACCTGAAAGCCAGGTTCTGGATCGACCAAGAGAGTATGGTGCCAGCTACAAGAGAAGTCTGGGGAAATAGTGAGAGACAGAGATTCATTCTGGAGTGAATGTTGAGCCCCATTAGTTGATGAGGAGGCACAGGTTTGTCCCATTTGTATTATTCATGTCAAGGCTGCTTGCCTGTATGCGAGCACCTGCATAGGCACTGCTCTGTGTCTGCATGGATTTGTTTTCAAGATGCTGACACCGACACCGCTGCGTGTTCCAGCATTTGGTTGCTCAGCCTCTGCAGGAGGTACTGCAGGTGCTACAGTCGTGCAGGTGCTACAACAAGAAAGCATCTGTTTCCAGGGCCCAAAGCTGTCATCTGATGATCAATTCGATGTCCAAAATTATTCCATTAACCCTTACATTTAATTTCCTTGTGACTTAATTATTTGTCTAAAAGGTTTTTTGTTTACCTGTGCTTCAAAGAGTATTGTCTAACTGCTGGCTAAATCCACACTGAAGTTAATCTGGGATTTATCATGGTCAAACCCATCTTTCCCATTCTCAGATGCCAGTTCCCCTTGATGACAAAGTGGTATAGCCAGATTGCAAGGCACAGCCCTGTATGGGCAGGGAGGAACTGCTGGCAGTTGCCTACTCCTCTTGCTGTTCTCTCAGCTCAGAGGAGGGCAGGAGAAAAATTCATTTCAGATTTGGATGTTTTGGAGTTTGCTTTTTTCTTTTCTCTGTGTGAAGGTCAGTGTTTTGTTTGCTTCCCCTCTTTTCGCGAAACTGTAGCCCTGAGCTGAGTTTTTCCATGTATGGTTTCTAAAGCTGCTTCACAGCTTGTCCAGGAAGGAAGAGTAAGGTTTGTCCAGAGGTGCTGGGATGTAACCAAGGCCTCCTCAGTTCTACAGTCAATTGTTGAACAGAGCAAGGAGAACCAACTGCTCAATGCCAGAGGCAGGGTTACTGCAGCAGGGACATCTCAAGTGGAGGTATCCAGCTGATAGACCCCCATCATCCATGAAAGGCAGACATTAACCCCCAAGGAGGGGTGGGCTGTCCACCCACAGTGGAGCAGAGTTTCCACCTGGGCCTGGCTCACTGGACAGCCCTTCCACTTGTCCCAGCTGACTTCCTCCAAGCCACGGTCCATGAGGTCTGGCCCTTCAGCAGGCCAGGTCCACCACTGCTCACCTGAGCCAACCACAGGGCTATGTGTGGGCCTGTTACCCACAGCCTGAAAACACCAGGTCATGTATTTCTAGAGAAGTGCAAACAGGGCAAGGAATTGTACAAAACTACCTTGGAAAATTTGGATCATCGTTAAAGTAACTGAAACCACCAGAAATGCTTAACACACTGGTGCTATCACAGAAAGATTTTACCAATTACAGTGCTATCCACAGAAATAAGGGTTCTAGTGGTGCTTGAATGTTGCAGGGATCAAATTTAGATGTTGTATCACAAATGAAAATGTCTGAAATCACAGTTAGAACAGCCACCCTTTCAGAGAGCACGATCCAATCTTGAACAGCAAGGCCACAGAATTCATATAAAAGCAGTGCCCAGCTGAGATAAACTATGTTTGTTTCTGCAGAAGTGTATTCTGCTATTTTTAAAGCATAACTACTCCACAAGCATCCAGGGTAGAAGAGATGTATTTTTCACAGCAGATTCTAGTTACAGATCTCTGTAACTTGTAAATAATACTTAGAATACAATATTTCATATTGGTGCAAAATGTACAGTCAAACACAAAACACATATTGCAAAATATACACAGAATTTTTCTAAGAACAGAGCCCAAGGATGATGTTTAAATATAAGAGAAAAGTCCATCTTTTATAAATTACTTCTTAAAAAAAATCTATTAGTACACTAGGTATGTTATTTGTAGACAAGTTACCGCAATATAGTGACGTCTCATTTGCAAGGCAGACATTGAGAAACAAGTTACATCATTAAAAGCTAGTTTTTGAGACCAATCCACAAGTAAATGTGTGATAATGCAATACTGGTTTGAGGCACAGAGTGTGGAAACTGTTTTCAACCACTTTAATGCTTATACTTAGGCTTTTTTTTTTCTGAGAATTAGGCAGATGCACAAAGAATAAGCACTAGACAATAACTTATCAGCTTACATTAGTTTATTGGGTCAGGATTATTAATTACTGATGTATTAGAACATTCACAAGAAATGCTATGAGACACCTTAAGAGTATCTTAATAATAAAACAGCATTCATACAACTGTGAAAGTTGGATGATTTAAATAACCAGAGGTGAAACCCAGTTATTTAAGCAATAGTTAAGTCATTTGAGAAGAATTAAGATGACATCAGTCATTCATAGGTAGGAGAGATGCTTAAATCTATAGTGAATTACAAACTCCAATGCTTTGCATCCAAAGCAGAGATGTTCTTTTCCAATATTCAGAACTTGTAGCTTCAAGATACTGATTGCTGCTAGCTACACCATTGCTAACTAAACTATCACAAGGATAACTTGCTTTGGGCATGTTTGGAATGCTAGAGTTATACAGCTATTGCTATGCTACAGATCCCCAACTTTTGCTTTAAAATAGCAGTGAAGGCTTTGTAAGCACCCAAAATTACACAATAAATACTCAGTAATATTTCAAGCACCTCTTGCTACCCAATTTGGCAAGACAAGCAGCACTAAGAAATGGATGCCATGGTGAGACAAGGTGTTAGCAGTTTGCCTCGGGCACTCTTGATTTGTGCCTGCCTGCCTTCAGAAAGCAAAAGAGCTTGTGTGGCACAATCTGTGATGGTGAGAGAGAACTGCGAGTGCCACAGTCACCAGACTGATAACCTTTCTGCAGTCAAGCACAAGGGCAGGCTCTCTGCTCTTCAACCTGCAGTGATCTGTATGGGGGAGAAGCTCTGCCTTGTATGGCTGATGTATATATCAGGAGTTGCTGCCAGAGGTGTAATAGGGGATATGCACAATATAAATGAAGCCATTTCTTCTGAAATCAGGTGTCCCCTAAATAACACACTTGACCAAGTGCAGAGTGACATGCTAAATGGGTATGCTGCCGGGAGAGCTCAGAGGGATAACTACACCAGTAACACTGCCCTATTAAAAAATACTTTGCTTTGGGATAGATCTTTAATATCTACAACATTTATTTCAAGACTTCACCTTTTTCAGCACTGATCTGCTATAAAACCTTTTCATAAATTATCTTCATAAAAAATAAAGTCACTCTTTCAGGAAACATGTTCAATATAACACACTTCTATCAGTACAAATTATGTCCTGTGAGTCTGTGGCAGAGAAGCCATAACCCACACTTAAATCTCTCCAAAGCAACATAACCAAGACTCTAAAACCAGAAGGCAACTATTCCATTAATGACCATGGTAGTCAGAAACAATGCTTCCAAAACACATGAAGAGTGCACTGTTTCAGTGGACATGTATGGGTTTACAATCAATAGTCACTGTCCTGTAAACATTAAAACTGCTGCTCTAACTGCAGGTCAAGATTAGTAATTTGCATTCATTTCACTGCACTCCACATACAATGCCTATATTGCTAGAAAAAACAAAACAACAGAACAAAATCATTAAATAGCAAAAGGAATGAAGGTTTTGGGCTGGATGTCTCCTGCAACTACATATCAAATCAGTAAGTGTTGACATTATAAATAAAACTTGAACATGACTTTATGCATTATAGAAGCAGTCTAGTAAAACCTAAAACTTAGAATAGCAGCAAATTTGCTCAAAAAACATACATGAACTTTCAATCAGTCAGCTATAAATACATTCTGCAATGTGAGAAGCCATCTCTATCCCCAAGCAGGCTTTCAAGGAGAACAGTGTTAGACATGGATGGGGATCAGGAACACTGCAGTCAGAGAAACTCCTAAACAATTGTATTCTACAAACTTGTTCTCATTGTTATCTGAAAGTGCATCTTTGTATCTGTAGAATCATCCCCATATTTACAAAAAAAAGTACAAACATTGCAATTTTGCCACACCCTAAGCCTATCTAACCTGTATTTTCTGTTAAGTGCAAAAAGTATAATGAAGTTATATATATTCTGGTGTATATAAGATCAAAGCCTGAAAATGAGGCAACGTTGTCATTGGTGAATCCAAGGCAATTTCAGTAGTTGCCAAATCTTTGCTGCACAGCTCTTAGATGGCTAAAGTAGAAGCTGAAGTAGAAATTAAAGAACAGTCTAAGCCAAACTGACAGAGCAGCATTCAGAGCAGGAACTCCACTCCCCCACTCTCCACACACATTCACCAGCACATGCTCATACCTTATTTACCAGTCTCGGTACAGAGCTAGGCCCAAAGGGCAGGAGGGCAGCCTGGCAGAAAGAGAAAGATGCACAGTCACTCTGAAGGTGGTAAGGAAGAGATATGGGGTGCAGACTGAAAGAATATCTACTGCCAGGTTTCTCAAGTGCACAACTCCAGTGGGCCCCCACTACTGGTGCTGGGATATGGACTAAAGACTATGCAAGACAGAGCTTACCTACAGTTGGTACATTATTAAACACATATGCAACCAAATCTGTTGTGTCTTCAACATAAGCCCTTTCTAAGTGTCACAACAGCTCCTCTTACCTTCTCCCACAAAAAGAGGTTTCATTTGATAATGACATTTATATGCCAACGGACTGCTACAAAATTACAAGCACACATAAATGCTGAGCAATTCGAAACACCTGATATTCAGATCAAGTACATTATTTGCTCTTTAAAGAAATTATATCTGTACAATATTTGTAAGAGGGTAATTGTGAAGATTAACAGCAATTGTCTATAACAGTTCATTTAGTTTTGTCCTTAGTCAAGTCTTGCAGTGGACAGCTTGTTCCTAGTTTTTAAAATGCTACAATAGCCATTGCCATTGGTTTTAGACACACAGAATGTAGAAAGAACAAGCAGAGCTCAAACTGCATTCATGCAGAGACTGTACTCTAAACACAGTTGTGCTTCCACTATATTGCCATCACATCTTGTTGGCAAGTGCAAGTTCTGCCCCATGTCCACAACCAGTGAGAGAAAGATCCAGAAGTGAGCGCTATCAGAATGTTCTAACAGGGCAAAAGCTGTATAATTAGGCACTGTGGAAGGAAATACAATCAGGCATATTCTTAAAGGGTGTGTGCACATGTATGTACACACGTATGTACACACATGTATGTACACACATATATATACACTTATATAAACAAAAGGTTTTTGGCAAAAAAACTGTTTCACCTAAAAATCAATGCAGTGAAAACACTAGCAATTTTAACTCCATAAATCAAGGGTAAAAGCCACGGGCAAAAAAGCAGCAAATTTTCTGAAGTAGCACCCGTATCTCAGGGATGAGCTTTTGAATTTTGGTTCTACTAATTCAAGACAGAGGTAACGTGTTTATCCATCAGAACAGATTTTAACCAACTGACCACCTGCACTAATCTGCAACATTGTGATATTTGAAAGGAACCATGGTTTTCAAGACCTTTTTCTCCCCAGTGCTGGTAATGCCTAAGCAGGACACTAGTAAAAGGTCATGGGAGTGTATCTCAGCAGGAGAGATACTAATTGTGCTATTTGTGCCTGCCATGGTTTGTAGGCAAGGTAAAAAGGCAGTGGAGAGAGGATGGAGTGTACTGAGGATAGCAATGAACCTGCATCTCTTCCCTGTCCACGGTTATAGCTCCCGGTCCTGCATCCCCAATGTTCATTAAGACCTGTCTTGACTGAACTGAGCCTCTTCCCCAACACTTTTGTTGCTGCATTATTTAAAGTACTTGGCCACATGACCACTAGGTTCTCACACAGTACTACTCAAAGAGTCAGTATGGAGAATTATCTGTGTGCACACTGTCATATAAATTATACTGCATTGTTATGTTCAATGGAAAGGCTAAGTCTAAATGTTTCATATTAACTGCAAAGAGTTATCCCCTCCCTTCATGCAGGCCTCGCATACCATGGAAGAAAATAGAAACTACTAGGCCTTCTCAGACACCATATACAATGAAAATAGGAGGAAGAAAATACACACACACATATATTCTTGATATAATGGCCTTTACAGAACCTGAAACTGGACTATCTTAATAGAGGGGTTAATGAGTGAGTTTCTCCTTTTAAAAGCTTTTCCTATCTCAAGTGCCCAGGAGTCTATTTTGTCGTCAAAACACATTAAGCATCATCTTTTGATGCACAAAGGCATTATATACTAAGTGTGTTTTTCTTAAGCTATATTTTTATTCCAGTGTGGCACTCATCTGCTCAAAAAATGTGTAGCAGTTGGTTTCCGGGAAAAAAAGAAAAGGAAAAGAAAACTCAAAGCCTTCTTGTCCTCCACCAGGATCCCCTCTGGAAGCTGGGAAGAGAATACACTCATACTTCAGTGTCACGTTGCTACCATGATGCTACCCCAAAATAGGCTTGTACAGAGTTCCAGGGATGAAAAATCTCCAGGAAGGATATGTCACAGCAAGGGGCCCTCTGTGACTTGTGAGTTTCATGTTATTTCAGACAACAGATACAGAGCAAAAGGAGAGACAGCCAGGTCCTTAACAAGCCAAGAACTTGAAACACTGCCAGTTAAGAGCTGCAGGATTATATATGCCTGAAAAAATATTAAGACAGGATTATTTATTTGGGCTGCAGAAGACAGTCAGTACCATCAATCTTAAAATCTATGCACGTTTTCTGTAACAAGAAGCCCAACTTCCATTAATGAGTCAGCAACTGGAAAGTAGACCATGCATTCTTTCTGCTGCCCCAAGGATACAAAGCAGTTTTTCTGTCTTTCTGGACAATTATGAAACAGCAGCCTATTCCAGACTTCCTATCTAATTTGTGAGCTTCATTCAGAGAGTGCACATCCTGAAATACAACACTTCATCCTCCCTACTTGTAATGCTGGTACCAGGATGCCAGAAGAGGTCCAGCTGACCCCTCATGCCCAGGTTCTAAAGAAGACAACCCTGTGTTTAAAGATCAGGAAGACAAGGCTTTTAGCTCTGTACTATCCAAGCTATTTCCTTCATAGCATGAATCCAGTTTTCATGTTGAATAAAAGTTAAGTTCTTGTCCACACTGTGAGACCTGAAGAAGATCCCCAAATTTAAATTAAGAAGTTAAACAATTAAGAAAAGGTTTCACTTAAAACAGAAGTCATTCCTCCAACTGCATCTCTACCAGAAAACTGAGAAGGAATCACTAGAGTGAAAGGAGAAGCTTCAGGCATCTGCAACTTTTCCATAGCTGTTTTGTCTCTCTTTATAACTTTAGCTGCATCATTCTGTTGCTGTAGATGACATTCACATCCTTGTTGCACCAAGACTGGAAAGCAGAAAGCACATGTAATGATCAGCTGTTGCTGAAGCTGGCACAGTGCTGAGAGTACAGACTCATCAACAAGACCCAGCAAGAACTGCCTCAGCACATAACTGGCTCCATCACAACACAGCTTTTGCGTATTTCAAAGTTACACTTAAGTCCCCCAAAGCAGCTGGAGATGTTTTTCTAGACACACTGGCAAGAGAAATGCTCCTAAAGCTGACACTCAAGTGATGAATTCTTGCCACCCACAGCTGAAATAGTTATTACTGTGCAACAGAGGACAAGTTGCCCACCATATAGCTAAGCGGGCTCTAGCCAACATGGCTTAAGCAGCTCCAAGCAGCAGATGCATACAAGTGGCAAAACCTTTCAGGCCCCACCCCCCATCTATAAATGGCTCACAGAGCCCTTTGTGTATGATGTTGACCCAAAGCAAAAGGTTCAGTCCCTGGGGAACCATGGTGAGATGAGACAGCAGAGATGTGAGTGAAGAACAATATGACTACAGCCATGGATAGCAGATACAGACAGTGTATGGCAGGACCAGCACGGCTCCTCCAGCGCCAGCCTCCAGCACAAAGCTCTAAAAGGAGCACTGGATCCTCACTCCTTCTGCAGATGGGTAAACATAGAGAAGTGGCCTCACAGGAGCTGACGAAGAAACAGCCTCTGAAGAGCACACACTCATCCAAGTGAGAAAAGACAATCACTGTGTCCTTGGGCCCACACCTAATAACAACACCCAAAAAGACTTGAGAAGCCTGACAAGGTAAGTGAATTTTCATGATGCCTCTCGCATTCCCAGTTATTTGAAGCCAAAAGCATGTTACATATGTGCTACAGGCTTCAATACCTGCTAAGACTCCTCCGCAAAGCTCTAACATATGACTGTGCTCATTTACTTAGCTGAACTCCAAGTGGTACTTTGTTTAACCTAATCAATGATGATTCTTGAGCTTGCTGTCACATAACAGTCCAAATTCATGAAAATGAAACAACACAAGTAAAGTCAAGACAAGAAGTCTGGTGTCAAAAATAATGGTTTCAGTGATAGAAAAGAATTGGTAGAACATACTACTGCCTTGGGTATTCCTGTTCCTTTTTTTATTTTAAGAGTTGTAGCTGATGAAATTCAAATGCCTTTTAAAACAGGCTTTGGCTGAATAATGAGAAACTAAGCTACAGTTGAAAAATTGCTCTACAGGCTGTTTCCCCTTCATTCATGCTGTCCAAATACTGTTGAAGTAAATGCTCTGAAATATTTTGACTCAACTGTTCTAGCACTTTCTCTCTTCCCAGTGCACTGGGATCCTTTTATAGAAATAATCTCTCCTGTGTTTTGTGTGTTTCTCTTTACACTTGTACTGTTTCAGCTGTGCTATTTGGACTGATCTAAGGAGTTCTCAGCAGCTCATGTTTTTGCCTTTTTTTGGTTCGGATGCTATTGTAAGCATTAATTTAAAGGAACACATTTTCACTTATAGAACAATTTAAAAAATTATCTATGGAATGATTTTCTTTAAGGAGCTGGGACGCAGGAAAGATTTTTTGTGAAGGCAAATGCAGAAATCTCAGCATCTTGGAATCTCTTTTTGGCTAGGAAACAGCTTATGGAAAAGCAACCCCAAGTAAACATTTCAGATGAGACAAGTGGTACATAATAGTCATTTGTGACAATGAGGTACTATCTTTGAAAGACAAAGAAGAACCCAGTACTATCAAAATGTAATGAAAGGCACGCTCATAGGCAACACTCTTCATGAGTTGCCTGCACTCAGTTTTACTGGACCAGGGTGGTATCTACCATAGGCATGAGCACAGGTGTCCCCTTAACGTCCTCCTTCAGAGACTGGCATGCTATCCACTTTCATCTCTTTCAGGCTTCCAGTTTTTTTCTGCTTCTGCTTGGATTTTTTCAACATATGGACCTAAAATTGAAAAATTTAAAAGAAGAGTATTAAAATATCTGTAGTCACCAATAAGCTGATCTAAGGCAACTAATAACCAAGTAAAAAGCTGGAACTGCAACAGAAAATCATTTAAATACACAACTGTCTGGTGCACCTACCCTTATAAAGCTGTAGGATTTACTGCATTTTTACATATACATATACACGTTATATATATGTATGTGTGTGCATATATATTCCTATACACACACATATATATATCCATACATAGAAATAACTAGTCATAACCTGGTAGAAGAAGAAATGTTTCTCACTGAAGGACAAGTTAGGTTTGCTCTCTCTCTCTCTCTTTCCATTACTCTCCCACTTCTTCTCATGAAAAAAGCAAAGTTTTAGCATATTCTGAAACTCTGAGGAATGACCCTCTCTTTCACTCATTTCTCAGAAAGGGCAATTATAGAAATAACTACAGGCAATTGTTCTGGTAGCCCTCCTAGTACAGCCACATAACCTCTGAGCTTGCCAACAGCAGCAATGTCTGTGAGTTGAAAAAGCATCCTTAGGGTAGCAGGCAAATGTGCAAACTGGCGTGCACCACAGTCACCTACTGCAAAACATTTATTTCACAATTTCAAAGTCAACAGACAAGTTAAATTCTCAGGAAGCTGATACTGTCTTTTGTGTACACATTGAGATAATAAAGAAAAAACAGACACTGATAACTGAAGTCTCTTTTTCACAGACCCTGCTCCTCCCTTGTTCATTTTTCTCCTTTGCTACTACTGTCTGACAGACCTTCCCTTCTCCAGCAGACTGATTGCTACCTTGCATACTGCACTACTACCATGGCCTTTATAACTGTGCCCTGCTTCAAGACAAGCAACAGTGCCTGCAGATCTCAATACAAGGAAAAAAATTAAATCACTGGGCCAAAGCTCAGGGACTATTTTTTTAAACACAAGTCTCATCTGAGCCACTGGAGAGAGCCCTCAAACCATCCTCTTTAGAAACTGCTATGTCAGTTACCACATGGTGCTGAGCAGCTCCTTTAGGCTTAAGCATCAGAACACATAGACAAGCAAGATCATTCAATAACGTCCAGTGCAAGAAGAAACTCAAATTGTTAAGAGAAACCTACACACAGTACCTTTGGTCCTGCAGCAGAAATTATAATCTGGCCAGGGGCCTGAATCCAGGGCTCTCCATCAACTTGAACTGGAATTGGCTTTAGGAGTGTTACACGGAAGTATGAGCCTTGGGCTATGCGGATTCCTGATCGAAAACCACCTTGGACTTGACCCTGTTAGGGAATAAAAGCCAGGATATCAATCACCCCAACTTACAAGAAGTACAGATACTAGCTGCAATTAAACTGGGTGGATATTATTTTATTCTCACCTGACATTTTAAGTTTCAGTTAAAAAGGCTGCTTAGGCAAAACTAGGATGCCTTCACTGCCCCAGTATTAATTATTTCAGCTAGTCCAGGAAGGAGAACTCAGATACCCCTTGCAGGCTGCGGGAGGCAAAACAACTTCCAAAGCAAAGCCCTTTGTATGCATGATGCCGTTTGGTTTCTGCCTTTTTTCTTTTATATGTTCTCTGTACTCTTTGCACATATATTTGTAGCTTTGTAGAATATTGTATTAGTAGCTAGATTTTCCAGTTCTTTTTCATGGCTTTTCCCTAAGCAGAAAGACAAAACAAATTCCAGAGCTCCAAGCCCTGGGGGATACAAGGCCCTATCCTATCTGGGTTCTTCCTGGGATCCAAGGCTGAGAACAACTCTGAGGTACATTTTCATAAACAAAGTACAACCAGTGCTGAGGGGGGCTCCAGAGAAGGGGCTGGACCTGGGGGGGAATTGAATCACCACTTTTCCTCCTAATTGGTGCTAATTTCCTAAAACCTATAAATATGTACTCACCCCTGGAGGGGCTGGGCTTTTATGGACACCTTTCCCTAACTGCTCCTGAAGATCTTCAAAATAAAGATCCCCTTTTGTATTACCTCCTTGCTAAAATGATCTCGAGTTTCTTTTCCAGGATGGGGGAAAAGGCAACACACAAAGGTTGGCCAAGGAACATACACTCACAAAGGTCTTGTTTGCTTTGGCTTCCCCCTCCACAACACAGTAAATACTTCTAAAAGCACTTAACTATACACACAGACTTCAGCACATATGAAATTCTACAGTCTAAAAGTACTTTATTAATCAGAGAGAATTTTTCCAAACTCAACTCCATGTAGTTAAAGAAATACATACACACTGAACTTCTTAAACACATACTCAACTACAACTTAACAACTGAGTTAACTTTCAGAGTTAACTGTAGAAGTGAAGCAAAGTCAACTTTGCTGCTACACATACGCTTGGGGAATGTGTGCAGAAACCAAAGAGTAAAAACCTAAATATCACAAACCCAAAGTACAGGTTTGTTAACATTTATACTCCAAAACTGGTTCTACTTTCACAAAAGATTTAAGGATCTCTACTAAAACAACTCTTTAGTGTCTTTTAGAAGATCTAAATTACAAAATAAAGTTGACCAACACTGAAGATCGAGCTCCACAAAATTTAAGCACCCACTTTTCCATTTTGGGTGATTTTATGGATAGCTATCTCTAGTTACCTAACCACATATACTTTTTCAGCAGCAGAATTCTTTAAATAGTATTAAGATATGAAGACAAAAATAACCTACCATCCCACAGTACTGTGTTACTAATAGCAGACTATTGTAAAAATATGTAATACATGAAAGAATTAAAGCTGCATAAGTTGAGTCATAATATTCTTTGCAGAACAGCATACCACCTGCTTGATGTAGCATTCAGATCAAGAGCAGCAAGTATCAAATTCTCAGTGACAGGGGTTGGAAAGCCTGGGGCAGATAATTACAAAGCAACCTGTCTTGATGGAATGTCCACTGTGATTTTGATGAGGTATGACAAGATTTTCCGCAAACACATTAGGTGAAGAGTGCATGTTTTTGTAATATTAGTATTGCTTCTTCTTACCCAGCCTTAAAGGAGGGGTGTAATTTTTAGGACTATGCACTTGCAATGCACTGTTTGTTACAGAAATAATCTGTCCCATAAAATTTATGTTTCTTCTGTGCTTACTGGGATGCCAACTCACCATGTGAACGACACCAGTCACACCAACCACTTCCAGCAGGCCGTCATCGATGCGTGGTTTCTCAAAGCGGTTGTCACTCTCAGACCCCCAGAGGTCGGCTCCAGAACCCCAGCTGTGTGGAGAGCACACCAGTGACCACCTGTGGGCTTGTGGACTGCCCCCGGGCACGCTCCCTGGTGCCCTGCTAAGGGTGGCTGGTTTCTCAGCCTTCAAAAGCTATACACTCTATTTCCCCACCAGCTGGAGGGAGCAGTTTTCCTGCATTGTAAAAGCAAGAACTGTTTTCCTAAAATCTGGAAGAATTTTGATTAGAGGTTTTTAGTAGTAAAAGGAGTGAAGTAAACAGTTTCCACTGGAAAGAAGGAAGAAGGTATCTCTATAAAGTTTTAGTTTGCTGGGAAATACAGGTCGCAGCTACACTAACCCTTAATTTTCAAGATTAAAGAACTTAACATAGCTCTTACTGGTCTTGACAACATTCATGGAAGTTACTGAAGAGAAACCAAAGGTAAAACAATTATCGAGATTTCATTCTTGTACCTGGCCAAAAGCATTTGTAGTTAGACAGATATTTGTACACTTCAGTCCTCTGAAATGCTTCTGACAATTTAAACCATGCTGATTTTTGTGCAGTACTGACCCTTCCCACTCAAATAACTTGCTTATTGTTTTGGTGCTTGAACTACTCATCATTTAATTGGGATCTTTTCTTCTCCACAGCTCTCATAATGTATATTTGTGCACGTGTATACACATGCAATGTATGTGCACGTGTGTACATGTAAAAAGAAGTCTTTGAATAAAACATTTTCAGACTAAAATGCAAAGAGATACAGATTGTTTAAGACAAGACAGTATTTGAAAAAATAATATTATGGTAGGACTAATTACCTGCTGGCTATGTGCAAACAAAAACCTGGCTCTATCAACATCACATCTAAGGAAGCCAGATCTCCTGTGGATTTAGCTTCCCTTCTTCCACAACGGTAACTCTAGCTCCCTGCAGGTGTCAAGGAAGCACTCACAGGCCTGTAAAGGTATCTGAACTGTGAGTTTTCCACGGCCACCCAGGCAGCATGACACACTCCATGTATATTGACCAGCTGCCTGTAGGACCTGGGCAGTGTTTGACAGCTGAAATCCACCTGGCCTTCACTGCTTAGGTACCCGGTCCCTAGCATGTCAGGAAGTGTGTGCAGGTTGATTGTCTTTGCTTCTGTTACCTAACCATTTGACATTTGATGCTCAAATACCAAGCAGCAATTCTACACATACAGTCCAGCATGCATCCACAAGGTATCCTTCCTCTTCTTTTTACCTGGGTATATTGATAAAAATGAGTCCTTCTATACTTGGTAACTCCACCTCGTGCTGGTCCACTTGCAGCTTTATGTCCTTGTGAAGGTTTCTAGTATGACTTATCTTCTGCAGCCCAACTTTCACGTAAACTCCCTTGTTGTGAAACCTAGGAGCAGATAAGCATCTTGTAACTAAAAGGTAAGGCCAGTCATAGCACTCTTCTTGTATGTAAACCATTACTGTCCTCTAGCAGGTATATTTAAAGAGTTTTTCAGTCATAACGCATTTCAAATTCTTCTAGCTTTACTGCAGAAACAAAGCATAAACTACTTTATACACCTTTACTTAAGGGATGATTCTGCTGTTGAGGTCTGTGCAGATTGTGACATTTTATTACAGATAAATCATCCCTTCTTAAAGCATTGCCTGAATACAATGCCTCTTTGAAATGTAAACTCCTGGGCTGGAAGATTACATTTTTGATTAGGACTTAGAGGTCATCATGACCCATTTTAAATTGTTTTCTTATGCAATGCTACAATACTTATGGCAAAAAAACATTTGAAAATCTTTGCTTTACACATTCTTAATTAATTTGAAATATACTCAGCTGCAGAAACTTAAAACAGGCTTAGTAATCTCAACTTGTGACAGAGTTCTAACATCCCTAATTTTAGAATAAAAAGGATGAGGAAGATTTTTATGGCATCCTTAGAAATGGCAAAATATTTTAAGAATAACATAAACAAAAGATAGTTAAACACACAGACTATTTTCTTCTATAATGGAAACCTTTGGATACATGGCCTTCAGGGCAACCTTAAAATAAAAAGCATAAATTTCCATTATCTGACCCTACTAGCACATGGTTGTCATTGGAATTCAACTCTGCAAAATCTCTCTAGCATTATGTCTAAATACCGTAGATATTAAAGTGGGGAAGACAGCCAGTGCAGGTTACAGCCAAGTCTTCAGACAGAGACTTCAGACATCTTAAATTATTACACTGGGAATGATTAGTCCTATGTCCTAACAGTTTAAAATAGCACCAAATTAAAGGAACCTCATGTAACACCATACACTTCTCCTCCACGCAAGATGTGTCCATGCTAAGACAGGTTTTGTCTAATTTGGATACAACTGAAAAATACTGGAATATCAGCAGGAAACACAACACTTGAAAAATCCCCAAGAAGTATTAATTTTTGTTGCATGAAGAAGGAAGCCTTCTGAAACTGAAAGAATACTTCACAGTGCCCTAACTGCAGAACAGTTCTATATCTCTGTAAAATAAGTCTAAATTTGCATTAAATTGCACAGAATATTCTCTCGAACCTTGCATTTAGGAAGCTGCCTGCCACAGCAATCTCCTGCCATTTTGGATGGTACAAACAAGATGTGATCTATTCTGTAATATGCAATCCTAAAAACCTCTCCAAGATCCCATGTGAATGACTTGGATGAAGAACCAGATGCCTCCTCAGCAATTTCACTGACAACACAAAGCTGGGAGGAGTGGCTGATAGCCCAGAGGGCTGTGCAGCCCTTCAGAGGGACCTTGACAGGCTGGAGAGATGGGCAGAAAGAAACTATCTGAAATTCAACCAAGGCAAAGGGAGGGTCCTGCACCCAGGGAGGAACAATCCCATGAACCAGCACAGGCTGGGGTGACCTGCTGGGAAGCAGCTCTGAGGAGGAGGACCTGGGGTCCTGGTGAACCACAAGCAGTCCATGAGCCAGCAGTGTGTCCTGGGGGCCAAGAGGCCAATGGGATCCTGGGTGCATTGGGAAAAGCATCACCAGCAGGTCAAGTGGGGTGATCCTGCCCCTTTACATCTTCAGTCTCTGTCCAGTTTTGGGCTCCTCAGTACAAGAGAGACATGGACCTCCTGGAGTGGGCCCAGTGGAGGGCAGCAAAGATGATTAAGAGACTGGAGCATCTCTTTAACAAGGAAAGAGTGAGGGAATTGGGCCTGTTCAGCCTCAAGAACAGAGGAAATCTTATCAATGTCTGTAAGTATCTGCAGAGACGGTGTCAAGAAGATGGAGCCAGGCAGCAAGCAAGGACAAGAGGCAATGGGCAGAAACTGATGCACAGAAGTTCAACCTGAACATGAGGAAGAATTTCTTTATTGTGTGGGTGACCAAGCACTGGAACAGATTGTCCAGAAAGGGTGTGGAGTCTCCCTCGCTGGAGATATTCAAGAACCATCTGGATGCAATCCTGTGCCAAGTGCTCTGGGATGACCCTGTTTGAGCAGGGAGGTTGGATCAGATGACCCACTGTAATCTCTTCCAACCTGACCCACACTGCGATTCTGAATGAAGGCAGATGCCCTATCATTAAATTTTACACTGTGAAAAAAATTCATATAGTTTGGCACTCACCAATGCAAAGACCATCACTGTCACAACATACACTATTTTTATCTGCCCTGCAATGCAAGATCAGCGTTGAATTCCTGCAGGGATGTTATCACTGCACTTTGAGCTGCTAGCTAAATGTAAACAGTCCAGGGCATATAAAGAGACTCTACTGAGTGAGGCCAGAGAGCACACATCTTTTGGGACATTTATCTGTTTAAGGTCTTGCTTTAGAAGAGCACTCAGGCCCACATTTCTTCAAGGACTACCTGCAATTTCTGTTGCCACAACCTGAAACTTCCTGTTCTGCACTCAAGAGTAGCCAGTTCTCCTGCCAGCAGCTGCTGCATCTTGCATTAAGTAGTCAGCATTTTTAGTTAATTTACCAGAAATAATTAAAAAAAAAAAGCTAATACTACTGACAAGAGTGTGTACTTGCTTATCACAGGGAAGCATAAATTCAACTATTTTAACAATCATTGTCACAGGCAGTCAAAGGTGAATGTCATGTGTCAGCACTCTTAGCATGCACAAGCTCTTTGTCTTCCCCAAAAATGTACCTCAGCATCACTTCATTATTTCATGTTTCTTTTCCAGAAGTATATAGCCCTTCAGATTTGGAGGAAAAAAAATCTCTTTTTTCCCACAAGTCCTTCAAGTCACCCTGCAGGAATGATACCAAGACATTGCCCACTGCACTACAGATGCTGCACACTGGAAAGCAACTTAGATGAAGATGACAGGGATGAAAAGCACACAGGGCAATAGCAATCGAAATATATCCCTTAAAGGCAGTGGCAATAAGGAGAGGATGCATCTATTGAAATGCTGCAGCTTTGCAAACATGGAACAGTATATTTTGAAGAAAGAATAAAAATAACTTGTACATTATATTAACTGCACGAGTCTATCTAGAGGAGTTTCACATACTAGAATGGACACTGCCATACACGAACTTAGTGCCTGATTTTACTACCTATGATGCTTTCAGTCCAGTGTATTGAAAATGCAAATCAGTACCTAATAGTAACTTATGTACCAGGAACCACCCCTATTTACATCAACAACTGTATTAATCAGTTTTTAAGGAAAGCACCATGAGCAATGCCTGTAATGATAGAACACTACAAGATAGGTCAGATTACACATCATTGCACTCATATTTGGTCAGAGAATATCTTAAACAGTTACAGTTTGAACACTGCGTAGTTGTAACTGGCTGGAAATCTGGCAATCAAGGGATAATTTAGAAGGCATTTAATCAGAAATATAGGGGAAAGCAAACAAAACCAGTTTCTATAAGGAATTACTGATTAATTACACAGATGTGATTTCTTTAGCTCACCAATTTCAGTGATTATGGGAAGATGAAAAAGTCCCATTATTGTTTGATGCGCATGCCAGAGCGGAGGAAGGTCTCTCTCAACACCTTTTTAATAACATTCTCACTTGAAATACAGAGACTTTTTTATCCTTTATACCAGCATGCAGGTGTTACAACAGCAGTAGGCAAAACTGGAAAAGGTACAGAAGTTCTGAACACTTCTAAGCACTTCTGAAAAGTGCTTATTGCTCATGTAGCAGCACTGCCCTCACTCTTGCTAAAGGCTTTGAGCAAGAGATATTTCTACTATCTCAAGATTTCACTGAACTCAACCATGCAGTTATTGGCAAACTAAGAATACTGAATAACAATGACATGGCTTCCAAAAAGTGCTTTGGTGCTCTCTCTTGGTAGAGGAAAAAAAACTCAAACCAAACCCAAACCAACAAAACACAGGGATTTTGCATCTATGGCTTACCAGCTAGCTTGTCCCCCTTGTCCCAGCTCTGTCACAAGCAATATTACTGGATACCTGTAGCATTTAAGATTATCAGCTGTAGAGTAAATTGGAAGTAATGCAATACCACAGAATTGACCTTCACACCTGGTTTCCCCAGGATTACCTGCTATTAAATTTCCCTGGTTCTTCTTCTCTAGCATGATGGAAGTCCAAGCTCAACTCCGCATCAATGCCAAGACCACAGTAATTGTTCATCTGTACAATCTGACCAAAAGGAAAAAAAAAAGGTATCATTTCCTGCTTATATTTATAAATGAAAAATGAAGTTCCAAAGTTTTTCAACAAAAGCAAGCTTTGCAGACGATTCTTCCAAGTCACTTGCATCTTGACAGATTCTGGAAAGCATTTTCCAGAAACACTGCACTAAAAATAAAGCTGCAAGAACAACTGTTGACATGCATAGTCATTATTTCCAAAGTATCAGAAACTTCAAAATTTAATCTTAATTAAAAGTAACAAGCATCATAAGGCAGAAATAAAAACAAATGCAGAAATAAAACCAACTCCTCAATGTGATTCTATGCCATAACTTCACAAGCTGCTGAACACTAATGCCACTATTATTTTTGGCATCAGCCATGGATTTATATTACATCATTGGGAAGACACTCTTACTTACTTTGGAAGGTGACCAGTTTACACCAGATGAATGAAGAACTTGACTTCACCTACTCAGCTGCATTTTAACTAGCTCCCTATATGCCAATCTCAAGTTTCTACAGATTTCGACCATTTCTTCCATTAAATCTTCCTTTGCATGCCCGTTCATTCCATAGCTCTTTTATCCTAGGCCTTACTCTCCCATCCTTCACCTTTAAGAAGCAGATTAGGCACTATGGGAAAAGAAGCCCCTGTCTCCACCAAGTGAAAAATAGCTGGAACCTGAGCATCTTAAATCCTCCAACGGACTCATAATGCCTAGGATTTTCCAGTGACCAGACTAAGATTTTGGACAGTTGCTACCATTGTTACGATTTCCTATTTTTTTTTTTGCAAGCCCCTTGTCCAATTTCTTCCTTTAATCTGAAAAGAGACAGAACCAGGATTCACATACAGCTTCAAAATCACCATCTACAAACAACATTTTTATTTTCCTAAACAGAGACAAATTCATATGAACCAAGTGACAGTGACTTTCACTCAAAAAAATATGCAAATAACAGATGGCACATATACAGACACAAAATGGCAGTGTGATGACAGAAGGATTTACTTCCTGTGTATGCTAGCAAGTCCTAGTAATTTCTTAAGCTGTGAAAGGAAAGATGAGAGTACCTTTTGGGGAAGGGAGTGCCTTTTGGTTGACACTCTAGTTTTACAAGTGTTTTGGAAAGTGTTTTGGCATTCATTCCAAGGCCTTTTCTTATTTGAGAAATAATTTTCTTTCCAGCTGAAGCAAATAGGAATGTCATTGCCATGTGAATCTTTTCATTAATCCTCTATCAGATGCTTTTTGCTGAACAGCTACAAAACGTGCTCTGCAGTTAACCAGCCCTGCCAAAACTGAAACACTAGGTCCAGATGTGTGCTGTATTCACTAGGAAACAGCTCAGTAAGGCCCAAGCACACAGACAAGTGAGCAGGAAAAATTAAGCTATGTTATTACCCACCATCTTTGTGATTTTCACTAGAACAGTTCCAAAGAATCACACCCAAATGGTGCTCAGCTCACCTTGGGAGGCTCAGGCTCTGCAATGCCATTTTCTGCACCTTCAGCTGGCTCTTCTGCATCCAAAAGGATAGTCCAGCGATCCATAAGAACATCATCTGCCTCATCCACAGAAACCAGAATGGAGTAGGGGTCCTCCCCACTGTAGCCAGCTCCCCAGCGCAAGACCCTCCCCAAGTCATTACCTGGGCAAGAGCAAAGAACACCAAAACATGACTGTGTTTCAAAATCAGTGCATCAGCCCTGTTTTACAAATCACACTGCACTAAGGCGCTCCAATCAAGTCACAGAATTAGCTCGTTTGGAAAGAAGAGTTAACTAGCAGATAAAGAAACAAATCTAAGTTGTGTTGTGTCTGCACATGTGCTGACCATTGCATACAGACACACTGGAGCGTTTCCACCAAAAGTGGTAGAAAAACCTGTCACGGACTTGACACACCAGGGACCAACTGAGTTTGCTGTCTTACAGCAATGGCTGATGCACCTCTGGTTGTCAGGAGGAGGATATTTTGTTCTCCCAACTCCTGCCCACTCATCCATACCCGTATCAACACTCCTGCTGCTTGCTTTTCCTCATGCTGTTTTTCAGAAAGCATGACTGACATTTCCTGATATTGTGGTTTACTTTCCAGCACCAGCCAGAACTGAATCTCACGGCATCTCAGTTGCAAAACTGAGTCCTGTGTCAGACTATGATGAAACTTTCCGGAGGACTTCTGAAGAATGGTTCTTGCTGTGAGTCTCACCTGTTCCTAAAGGTAAGATGGCAACTGAGGGCTCTGAGCACACCAGCTTGTGCCTGATCTCCTCGAGTGCACCAAGGACCCAGCCAACGGTGCCGTCCCCTCCGCACACCAGCACTCGGAAGGAGGGGACTTTGGAGAACGTGTGAAACCTCCATTGTGAAGCGAAGCATAGGGGAAAAGAAAAGTTACAATGGAATACAGGAAATGCAAAGTCCCAATATGCTATTTAAAACAACACAGTATTACTGGATTTCTGCCCATGCCCCTCTACCATCAGTCTCTGGATCAAATTCAAGAAAGTGAATGGAAAAATGTCATTGTAGATAAAGATGATTTTAAAAAGAGTGAAAACCACATTCCTCTAAGATTCTTCACAGACAGAACTAAATGGTTAATCACTTCCTTTTTCAAGGGCACAGAGACCTAACTAATCATAATTTCAATGTGAACATCTGTAACTCTCTAAATCCTAGAGGAGATGTTGATTATGATTGTGTTTTTGTACTTAGTCATAGGAATCACAGTACATTTTCTTCTTCATAGTACTGTTTTCCTGGTGATGCTTACACCTTTTGTGGCTTTTCATGCTACATACCAAGATATCATGCAAAAGAATTGTTTTTTTCCCACTGCACAAGAAGCACTGAACAAGTGGGAGCATTTTGCCATAAAGCTACAGAAAGATTCCAAAGCCAAAACAAAATTAGCTGGTTACTGAAATTGCAGCTTCAAGTGTGTTAGAAAGATAACAGAATTATGCAGTTCTGACAGAAAAATCAGTTTGTGTAGCTTGTTTATCTTGTCTCCTACATAAGCTGCATTTTTCCCACAAAGCTTTTGTTCTGAAGATCTTGTCATGACAAGTTTTTTATTAAAATAGTAGTGAAGGAATGAGCAATAGGTTACAACCATTGCTTTCAGTTTTATGAAGCTGTAACAAAGTGGGGTTGATTAAATCAAGTCATCAGTTCCTGTCTTCCTACAAGCACATTATGTTCTGTTCCTTGCAGAAATGTTGCAGCTGTGATCAGGCAGACCCTGTTAATTCTGCAACTGTGGCCAAGTTTCAAGAGTCAAAATAGAAAATTTTATTGTGCTTTCCTGGTGGTTCCCATGAAACATCAGAAGAAACAAAAGCAAAAATCCACCCTCATCAGAAAATGTGGCATTTCTTTTTCCATCTCCATTCAAATATAATCTATTTATTTTCAATAATTATTAAGTATGTACTACTGTAAAGTGCATATGACTTTCCCAGGGCCAGACTCTGTTAGTTTTGACAGAAGTATATACATCAGGAACTGCCCTGGTCTTCAGGCAGAGAACAGAGGCAATTTAGATCTTCAAAGTAAGTGAATCTAGTCCATTCTTTTAAAAAATAACAAAAAAAAAGTAAATTAAAATAAAAATTAAAGTATCATGACTTACCCAGGCAGTGGGCCCCCATTGGTAAGTTCAAAGACTTGATGAGGGTTTAACAGCTTTCTAAAACTGTACAGCAGATCCCGACCTTTTAGACCACCACTTTTTGGATTCACAAATACAAGAAGTGGGCAACAATTCCGTGGTATCTTGGAAGCCTGAAAGAAAACAAGAAAAAGGATTAGTCAATGCCATGAAAAGGCAGGAAAATTACTACTGCATCTCAGAAATATTACCTGATGATTCCTTGATGCCTACTAAAAAAATCCAGATTCTATAAATGAACAGATTCAATGTCCAGACTATGGACAGATTAGCTGCTGATCTTGCTTCCCTAGAAATTGAAAGCTCCTTAACCCATTCCAAGTACACATTTGAGCCTAACATTAGAAACAAAGGCATTGTAAGGAGCTCTTTCAACACCTTTTCAGTAAACAGTCTAGGTCAAAGAATAGTGTGAGGGATAAGAGTTCCATACAATTAAAACGCTTTCCTTGAAAAGCAAAAACTTCTCCCCAAACCAACTGAAAAATCTTTCTTTAGTTTTGTGGTTGTCTTGGAATGCATGTCACTTTACAAGGACAAAACATTTAAAAATGAAGATTTTCACGGCAGACAGTGGTGTACCTCTCCCTGTGAAATTACAAGCTGAAAGTTTCTTTTAAAAATATGTAAGCAAAGTTTTTTCATCATGAGGATTTATTCAGGGGTGCCAGTATCTTACAACCTACTGAAGCTGCTGCTGAAAGGACTCTCAAAGCCTCTTGAAACTACTGTAAAGGAGGCCACTGGACATGGCAGAGGTGAGATTTCCTGGAGAACTCCATGGACTGCATGAGAACAATACCTGCAGCCTCACTGGAGGTCAAGACTTCCAGCCAACAGATGCACCCCCTTGGGACTAGTTTTCAGCCAGCCTGTCCACCCATAAATAGTTCTGTAAAATGATTTGTAAGGAGTTCTAGAAAGATTAGAAGACACCAGCACCTTTCATCCATCCTGCCACAAGGCTGGCATGCAGGTACATGCCAGAAAAGTCCATTGGACATTTCAACAAGTGCACTTCTAAACAGAAATGTTTGCCATAGTCCCAAAGTTGTGGTAATTCTTATTTACAAATTGGACAGCATTCAGGGAACAGCAATTTGTCACGCAGCTGACCGGATGGATTCAGGGAACAGAACAACAGTGCTAAATATAAGTCAATTTAGACAAGAATGATTCAGGGGGCGGTGAGGCAGCAGCATGACCACAGCGTGCAAGCATGTGGAGAGATACCAACAGCTACAGACGGGAGGAGACAGCACCCAGAGAGCCTTTCAGCTGCGGCCTGTGAGCGACCACCAGAGACCATGATCTGAGGTGAACAAGAGAGAAACTGGGTCAAATTAATGAGTTAAAATTGTGGGGATGCAAAATGGCATCTGACATTGAGATACGCCAGACCTGTGAGCTGATTTAGGCACTTACAAACAAATGTTTGTTTGGGTCTTCCCAGTACTTGAGAGATTTCCTCTAATTTTCTGTTCTTAGAAGAGCTGGGTGCTAGTCCTTTGCAAGTCACACCCAGCCAGATGTGTCAACATTCTGACAAACACATAAAAATCCCTCTCCTCTAACACTGCCTGCATGAGAAATGCTCTCTGCCATCCATCTTTGTCTCTTGACAAAGAGAAAACACACTGGGAAGAGGAACACTAAGCTGGCATAGACACTGGTGAAGCAGGTACACACTGCCCCTTCTTTACTCATCCTTCAGATTCTACCAGAGACATTCAGTCTGAAAATATGTCTATTTTCCTGAAAAACAAATGAGCCAAACCAGGGCTGTTTTGGGGGACAAAGAGCCAAAAGAACCTCAATGCTTTATTTCGCTGGAAGGGTTCCACTGCTGACAAAACAAGTAGGTTGATGATAAAGAGGCTGCAAAGCTGTGCACACAGCTCTCTCCAAAGGAACCACCTTCATGCTCAACAGACAAATGAAGTCAAAACATCTTTTGCCTCTACATTCAGGCCTTATTGGAAAGGGGGAAGCAATTAGTCAAAGCATGCCCAACACATAACAAGGGTAATATATTAATTTCTGTTAAGCACGTGGAAAAGATATTTGTAGGCAGCAAAGGCAGTCTATGGAACATCATGCATGCCATTGTCACAAAAAGGATTCCTTGAGTATTAAGTCAACAGCTCAAGGATCCACGCATCCAAAGAGACAAGTGGATTTTGTCCCCTTGAGCCATTCTGAGCATTAACAGAAGAGTGAGCAGAGCTCTGATGTTTTCAGAAGTTATTCCATCAGTTCCTGCATCATCATCATCTGCCATATCCCACTTGGAACAGTCCTTTGATAAGCACAGAATCATCAAGGTTGGAAGACAACTCAAGTCCAACCATCCACCCAGCACTGCCTAAATAATGTAATGTAATGCCTAAACCGCTCAACCACATCACCAGATCCAGATGCCTCTTAAACATCTGCAGGAATGGTGACCTCTCTGGGCAACCTTTTCCAGTGCCTGACCACCCTGATAGGGATAATTTTTTTTCTAATAACTAATCTGAATCTTCCATGTCTCAGATTGAGGCCATTTCCTCTTGTCCTCTCACTGCAGTTGGGGCAGAAGAAACTGACTCCCACCTCACTACACCCTCCTTTCAGGGAGCTGTAGAGAGCAATGCGGTCACCTGAGCCTCCTCTTCTGGAGACTAAACAACCCCAGCTCCCTCAGCCATTTCTCATAAGACACGTCTTCTGCTCCCTTCATCATCCTTGTTCCCTTCTCTGAACATGCTCCAGCACATCAATGTCCTTTTTAAAGTGAGGGACCCAGAACTGGACACAGACCTCAAGGTGCAGCCTCACCAGTGCCGAGTACAGGGGGACAATCCCTGCCCATGTCCAGCTGGCCACATTTTAGGTGATACAGGCCAGGATGCCACCGGCCTTCTTGGCCACCTGAGCACACTGCTGACTCATGTTGAGCTAGATGTTGACCTGCATCCCCAGGTCCTTTTGTGCTGGGATGCTTTCCTGCCACTCTGCCCAGCCTGTAGTGCTGTATGGGGTTAAATCCCACAAGCAACACAAGGCAGAGCAGCTCTGAAAGGAAACATCATGTCCCATGGGGTAACAGAGTACACTGTTCCCTTCCAGCACTCCTTGTCCAGCTTTTACACTGCCCTCTCTCCTGTCCACTTCCCATTTCTTCCTCTTCAGAGTTTTTTAAATACCTAAATTTAATCTCCAGTCATTTCAATTTTCTGAACAATACCGGATACCTGAAACCTCAGGCTTTGTATAATGCCTGGAGATTTGTGGGGTTTAAAAAAGGGGTTAATGGGATAATAAAAAGAAAAAAATACGAAGTTCTGCAGCTTGAAGTAAACAAAAACCTTTTCAAAAAAGAATAATAGCAAAGAAACAAGCCCAACATTGAAGTCCAACAAATACGTTACTTGAACGTAACAAGAACATTTGATTATCTTCTCTTCTTCAGGAAATCAGTTTCTAAAAATACTGTTTTGGGACATTTAGAAGTGACATGCTGAACACATGTTTTATATTACTTTCTTTTACAGGCACGTTCTGATGCACTGGGTTTAAAACCAAGCAACTGAAATAATTCAAAAGCAACTTAAGGGAATCACAACTATTTCTGAGACATGGTACACTCTAAGGCATTCAAAAGCACAGTTGCTTTTTGTAAAGTTATCTGAGATCCTACTCAACTAACATAAATTGTTGCAAATACATATGTACAGTTTCTACCATAAATTGCCAACTAAATTTCTTGTCACGTGTCAATACTGTACCTAAAAACCCCCAAACCAGTTAAACATATACCCTATGCTACTAAGAGTCACAAGCAGCTGCAGTGAATGCCTGGAGCTAATAAAAAAATCTGTTTGTAGTGCAAACTGAACAGTCCTACTACTCAAACCCACCTCTGTTAAGGTATCTTCCAATGTAAATTCTTAACTATATGCATTTAGTAGTAGATGCAGCTATTCAGAATAAAAAGAAGTATTCAAGAAAGTGCTTATGCTTACAGTGAACTTGCTTCCCATCACAACTCTTCATTAAGCTTAAGGGAGTAAGAAACACTGCTAACTCCCCAGATGAAGGCCAGCTTCTGAGAAAATAATTATTTTTTGGTAAAGATTAAAAACTCTTGTCAGTTTGTACAGTAGAACAGGGCTGCTGCTGTGCTTTCTCAAGAGCACACTCTTTGTAACAATTACAGACAGACACAAGGGTAGCACCCTTATGCTGCACAATTTCTAAAAGTTCTTTAATAAAGCCCCACTGGGGACACATGAGTGAGTTTGTTACTGGGCAGAAGAGAGTATGTGACTCACAGACTGACGAGTCCCTTCCCCCTTTAGCCCTGGCTTCAGTGCTGTGCTTGAGGAGTGAAATCTGCAGAAGGGTTTTGTGTTGGCTGGCATTCAGGAAGGAATTTACTGCTCCTTTCTTAGAGACAGCTGAAGGAGGCTGCGTGATATAGACACCCTGACAGCCACTGTGAATTGCTTAATTTGTCAGGAGTAGCACAACATGGCTTTAAACTGGGGCAAGATGTTTATTATCCATGCTAATCCCCTTTCCATTGACTGTACTGTGTAATCACATCTCACAACAAAGCAGAACAAGGCGTTCTGTGCCACCAGCCTACCAGTGTGACAGCACATCTTCCCGGACAGTGGGCTGTCTCCAGGAACTCCAGATATCTCTGACAAGTAGAATTCAACACTTGCAAACGGCTGCCAGCAGTATCTTCCATGTCCAAGGACACACAATGCCCCAAGCACAAAATTTCTCCACCCTGGCCAGAAAGGACTCATTATCTGATGAGAAATTATGTGCAAGGTGTTACAACACTACTGGAGCAGCAGCTTGGTCAACCTGCAAGCCTTTTCTTTATTTTTTGCAATACTGAAGAAATGGAAGAATCACAGAATCATTAAAGCTGGAAAAGACCTGTAACATCATCGAGTCCAACATTTGACTGAATACCACCTTGTTGACTGGATCACAGCACTAAGTGCTATGTCCAGTCACTTCTTGAGCACCTCCAGGGATTGGTGACTCCACCACTTCCCTAGGCAGTCCATTACAATGCTTGAAAACCCTTCCAGCAAAGGGTGAAAAAGGTAACAACCCTTCCAGAAGGGTGAAAAGTGATCATTCATGTTTTGGCTAAAATGCTCATTGCTACGATGCTTTTAAGGTGTGAGTATTTGTGTGAGGATTTAGTAGAATGAATGAAATGGAAACTTCCATCAATTTAGGATTCCACATATTTTCCTTCCACTCTTAAGGAATCTAAACACAGTATATCAGAGGGCACTCCATTAGTGATAATAATGCCACAAGGCATTAGTGATAAAGCCACAAAAACCTGTGCTGGTATTGGTCTCATACAACTGTCTGCTGATTTACTTGTGTGCCAGTGCTGCAAAACAAGTTCTGGTAAATTAGTTCTGAATTGAAAGATTTAGTCCTGCAATGTCTTTCACCTTGACTTGATACCAAGAGTGAAACCAAACTGTCCCCACAGTTCTCTACACAAAGCTGCTTTATAAAATACTGCACTTTTTTTCCCACACTCCAGTGAAGAGAGTATTTTCATTTATTGGAATAGTGTGAAAGGAAAAAGTGTTTGATTAAACTCTTAAAGGCCTGAAACAGCAGAACAGATCAACACATCTGATAACATTAATTCCTTGACTTTCTAATAAGCAGCTTATGCAAACTGATTCTGCACTCAGACTTCTCAGTAATGATAGTAAGATGGTGAATTGCTTCAGGTAGACCTGAGCATGCCAGACTAGAAATGTGCCTCCTCCTTAGTACATCAGACACAGAGGAAGCAAATTTCATCTCAGAAAAATAAGACTAGCAACCTGCTAACCCCCAACACTTCTGTGCTTTTACCAATTTTTAAGAAGTGCTATTTTGGTTTGTTGTTTTTCGGTTGGTTGGTTTTTCCTTTAATTCAATTGGCAATTTGGAAAAATCATTAGCCCCTCATTCCCAATTTCTTTGTATTTCAGCCACAAAAAGAATGTCAAACATGGTGTAAATTTAGTCTACCCTGGGTAATCAGTGAATGGCATAAGCTGGGTGGACAATCATAAAAAACCAGCACTTGAAGTATCATTTAAATTAACTCTTGGCTGCTTTCAGTGAGATGACCAAATACAAACAACACATGTTGGAATGCAAACACAGTGTTTGTGCCTGTGTACAGCCCCTCTCTCCTGCTTACATATTAGAAATTAATCCCTAGCAGTCGCCTGAACTGGGGTTTCTAAAAAATATCTTGCATCAGATAACAGATAACAATATCCACTTTTTCTTGGCATCAAGAAGTTCTCTTCAAACATATCCAGTGTCAGAAAAACAGACATATGTAATCAACAGAGTGAAGTATGTTCAACTTCACACTGCAGACAACAAATATAGGCTCATAATGCATTTGCCTAAAGAAACACCAAAAACAAGTATCCAAAAGTTCATGCTGCTTTCTGTTTCTCATAACAGGCACTCTGAAATCTAGTTTGGTTTCAAAGGACTTCACAAAACATAGATCCTATGCATGCATAAGAACAAGGCTCTCACTTTTTTAGGAGGGGGTGAAACTTCTGATTTTACCAGTTGCATGTGAGCACTACCACTAGTATCTACTCATGCAAAAACCATAATTTTGCCTTCAGAAAGCCTTGACAAAGGTAGAACTCATTTTTAAGCAGTGAAAGCAGGTATGCGAATAAGCAACTATGGCTATTGAACTTGATACCCTCCTATCTAAAGCTGTTTCATAAATCTCACTAATAATGTAATTTTTTGACCTTTTTGTGAAGTTCCAAGAAGCCAAACCAATACTCTCACTTCGCTTGCCATAATGCAGCTCCAGAAAGATGGTAACTGCAAGATACACAATACCTCAGCAGAAAGTAACACAGAAGGCAACACTCTTTTTTGGACAGAACCTACATGATCATGGTTGAAAATATCACTTCACTCAGTTAATCATTTTCCTCTTCTCACGTTGACTCTACTTTATTAACACAAAATCTATTATTAAACAAACTGATTCATATGAAAGTGATTTATAACAGCAAGAATAAATCAGAATCAAGCCTGAAGTTGTGAAAGGACTCTTGCACTAAGTCTTTCAGAAGACTATGTTCTTCTGAAATCCACAAGGTCAAACTGCCTCTGCTACAGAATGGGGGAAATGAAGATAACGTCAATGTGAAAATAAGCAGAACTATTTTACCTCATGGTTAGTGAGGAAACACATTTAGCTCCCATAACAAAGTTTTGTAAGCATTTTAAGACATACCAGCTGAAACTGAAACCCCACTTAATGTTTTGATCCTTGAAAGAAACAAAGAGAAAAAAAGTTGGTTTTCTCCCCTTTATAGCTGTATAGTTAGGCAGCTGTAGATTGACAATTGAACAGTAACAGGACAAATGACTTAACTCACCGAATATATCATAAACAGGAAGTACAGGCTCTGAAATATACTACTTACAGTACGGCCTCTTTGAATAAAACATACTTTCATTCAGTTCTAGCAGAAAGAGTTTTAAGGCAGTTGTTTTTTCTTTTAAGGCCATTTTTGAAATTCAAACCTGTCTCTTACCATAACTGCAGGAATCACCACAGCATTCAGAGGCTTGTCGTTTACAACAGTATCTTTAACTAGCATATATATTCTTTCAGCTTCAGAAAAACACGAAATTTGGAGTACAACGGCACCTGTAAAGAGGCATCAGAACTACTTTTTATATTTTCTATTATTATTAGGAAATAGCTCTCATATTACAGCAAAAGTTTACTCAGTTTACTGAAGTCATTACTCTGCAGTTTTTGTTATCAGTTGAATTGTCTTGTTCTGTTTTTAAATCTTCCTTCCTACCCTCAAACACACCTCAGATTTTTGTTAAAGCAAAGCAACTTGAAGACAAGAACTGCAGCACAGAACTGATGCATATTTAAAGATTTCCTTTCAGCTTCAGGGGTAGGGCCTATTTGCATACTCTTTATCATAACTAATGTTCTGTTCCCATCATGTACAGTATCAGGTTTCAGAGGTAACAGGTTTCATTTTGTATCAAATTATTAAAAATCCATTAGTTCCATTCATTAACAATATCTCATTAAGAATTACTGAAAGGAAATATTTGAAGTTTAGATCTTTATGTTGGCTTAGGTTCTGAATGGAGAAGTTGGGGAAGAAAGGAAGACAAAAGAAAAAAGACAAAACAAACACTGACAAGTTAGTGTAAATTAAGATATTTGGTGAGGAGGAAAACAGGGCAGGATAAGGCAAAAATGCATAATGGACAGTGTATGAGATGTAGGCTGAGTGACATAACCTGGCTGCAACGAAAAGGGAGAGTTAGGAAGTTATGAGAACTACAAAAATACAAACATAAGAATAAAGTGGCAATAAAAATCACATGCAAGCAGAAACATCTAAAAAACACATGCATGTAATTTGGGTTTAATGGTGCTGTCACATGGGAAGAGCATCACAAAACCAAGTATTCTCCACTGACAAATATGGAAGGGAGAAGGTACATCTGAAAGCTTCTCAGCTTTTCCATGAAAAGTTCAAAATCAATCAGTATCAATGAGTCAAGTGGAGACAGCAAGTAACACAAAGGAAGCACACATCAGTCTTCAAAACCATGCTATAGAAAGATCCATTTAGCAGACATGTGGAAGTTAAGCCTGCCAAAGGATGTGAAAGATCTCAACTACAGACACCTAAACATAGAGAAGAGAAGATTCCACACTTCACATTTTTACCAAATGCAGATCTCCACCTGAACACTGCACTAAAGCTGCCCAGAGCCACTGCTGCTCCAGCTCTCAGAAGCCTCATGGCTTCTCTGACCTTGCTGAAATAAAATTCATACAGCAAAAGCAAATATACAGCTCAAAGGATGAATTCATTTATTTTTCTTCAACTTCCAGCCATTGAACTCTAGCTCTTACCACTGCCAAGAAACAGTGACTATGAAACAGTCCCACTGAGTCCAAAAGCAGTACCAAATTTTAGTATTCTCAAAGTCAAAGAGAGAACACTTGAAGGATTTTTAACAATTCTGTGGTATTATTCAGTTGAAGTGCAACCTCAAAACTCATTTTAATGATGAAATATTACCACCTTCTGGTACAGAAGGCATGAAGCCAACCTTTTAACTGTTTTTAATAAGGTAACACTAATCCACTGCTCTCCATAAATATAATGTGTTACATTTTACCTGAAGGACTTTTTGCTTATGCAGTGAGACTAACATACTCTGAGCTTCTAGTCTCTAGTATTAGGCTGCAGTTTTGAACATAGACATTGTTTGCAAGACTAAAAATTTTAATGCTTACCTTGTGCTTGATAAACATGACTCACAGATACTACATTTGCTGCAAAGGGTAAAAATATAAACACATAAAACCTTGGGTACATTTAGAGTAAATATTTAAAGTATTTTTAAAAGTTACATAAATACAATATAAATAAATACTAAAAGTTATACAAATATAGGGAGAACCTCCAGCTAACACTTTTCCTCTCATGTTTACTTTGCAAGCAAGAAAAGCTAAACTGATTTTCATAAAAGGGGACTAAGAATTCTTTCTGGCATTTCAAGTTTAATTCCTCTTGAAGTGACATAAAAGGTCGGGAAAAATGCTTTGTTTCCTGCAACAAAAAGCATGACACATTCCTGACACTGTTTATACAAAGTATTTGTTGAAGGAGTATTATAAAAATTCAATTACATTTCTTTGAAAAAGAAAAATAAATTCTTTTCCCCGAGTGTTTGTCCATATGTGTGTGCACACACTGCTCATACTTCTCAATGATGGGGCACAGAGCTCATGAATAACATAGGGAACAGCCCAGGCAAAAAGTGTCAGAAGTTAAAAAAGGGACATTCTGCACAAGATTTAAGGTATGATAGTTCTTCTAAAAAGTGACGCTTTTTCACACAAATGTACAAAAAACCAAAAAAGTCACATATAACTCAATTAACGTAATAATTATTGTGTAAATAATGAACTGTCACGTCTCTCCTGCAACTGTGAGCATCTTAAAATGATTTTAAAAGCCCACGTGAGAATAAAAGAAAGAATGATTTTTTTAAAATAAGATCAGAAAAAGTTAAAACTATAAGAAAAATGAGCAACTGATGCTGCTACATTTTGTTCTGTACAAGTTAATGTGTCTAAAAAATGCACCCGTTTACTTACTTTTGATAGCTAATTCTTCCTTGAGAATATTTGTGTATTCTTCAGCGGAAAGCTGAGGTGGAAGGCCACCAACAAATAAATTTACTTGTACAATGGATTTGCTGTTTTCCACAATGTAAAATCTTGTTTGATTCATCTGACGTATTGAAGTCTACCAAAATAAAAGAAAATAAATGACATAACATTTGGCAAAAAGATATTATGAAGCAAAATCCAAAAGAGTTCTGCACTTAGCAATCATGTCCTCTACGCCTAGAGAATGACAGAAAGAGAAACAAACTTCAGTTCAAGCATTTAGCTTCCCTGCCCTTGAGCCTGCTTAGGGGGTAACCAACTACTCACTTTTTTCTGTAAGAAAGGGGACTCTGTNAAAAAAAAAAAAAAAATCATGTTTCTTTTTCAGATTTACCTTTCTTATGTCCTTGAGTCTGTTAAGAATCAGCTCCTGATTGTCCAAGACCATGCGCTGAACTGGAGAAGGCAAGAACATTAATCATGTTAGAAAGCATGTAAATTGTTATCAGGCTCAATTACACAAAAACAATAAGAAAAGAAATTTAGGGAAAAAGTACAGCTCAGCATACAACTAATTTTATCATAAAGGACCATGCAGACCTGAGCACTTATTATCCAACAGTAAAAACACATAGGTGCTTGGAATAGTCTGACTTTTTTCACAAGTCTTAACTACCACCCTCCTTTAAAAAAAGGCAGAAACAGCCTGAACCCACTCAAAAGACAAGCAGTACTTTGATAATAACCTAACAGTTTGACAGAAGACTTTACAACTATATTCCTTAACAAGTACAATAATAACCAACTTCTGTGTTTTATCAGAATATTAAAACAATTCTAACAACTTGCAGTAAAAGTAAGGTTGCAAATGATGCTTTAAAACCAAGGTTGTAACATTCATAAAGCCACAATAACTTTATAAAACAACTTCCCAATAATGCTCACAAATAAAGCAAAGCATCAAGACAGGATTGGAACTAAAAAGATATTTATTCAGCTGTGGTCAGAGCATTAGACTACTTCAATGTCTTCATTTATTTCTCCATGCAACCTTACAAATACTGAAGCACAAAGGGATGTCAGCTTTCAGAATACCAGCCCAGCTCCTGCAGGATCACAAAACAGAGCAATGCTAGCACTGCAGATTTCTGTTCTTCCTAACTACACAAACATATTGCTTGCACTGTCTTAGGACTCAAACTTACTCTTGTGTGGGGGCTGTCTCAGGGGGAAAGAAGACAGAGGAAGAGAGCCATTTGAACCTTAGAATTAATCTTTAATAAACAACTGCAATTAAGAAAATTGTCGGTTAAACATAGCTTCCCAAAACAGGGCAAAAGTGTCAATACCCACCAGAAACCACACATGGATTTTTATGTAATAGTGAGAGGGAACGTTATTCCCACAGGACACACAAGACTGAAAAGAACCAGCATCACTTCTGATTAAGTATTTCAATGTCATCATGAAGTTCCATTTGTGTTTTTTATTGTAGGAAATTAACTGTGACTGCTACAATGGGCAAAAAAACCCATGGAGATCAGATGTGTCTTTGGCCAATACTCCTTTATTTACCTTGTTTACTGCCCATAAGCACTTCCACCAACTTGAAATTCTGGAGGCACTCCATCTGCCAAAAGATACAGCATGTAAATGCAGCTTCTGAATGACATAATTTTGCCAGATGTTTGCACTACTTTGTGTTATATCCTGTACACAGCATATAACAGAGCATGGAAAATTAAACATTTTTTAAAAATTAAGTATTTTTAAATCAACCATGATGTTCTTCCTCCAACCAACTCCTTCCAAGACAGGCATAATCTTCATTTCACACAGTCATGGCACCACACTCCCATGCTCCTAAAAACACTGGCATTCTCACAGCCACATTGTGAAGGGGCCCCTGTACAGCATGGTTAATCCCATTCCTGCTTCAGCTCATCTAGGGTATTTCCTGAGTGTCCTTCCAGAGAAAGCATGCAGGACTGACTGGGAATGAGCCTGCTTTTTGAGAAGATGGCCCAGGACCTAGCTTGGCAAAAGCAGGCTGACCACCCCCCATCTCCTGGGACACTCCACAGGCACTGATGGAACAAAACCCTCTTCACACATGCCACAGTCTCTTCTCCAAGCCACTGCCCAGGATCACTCAAGTCCCTTGTAGCAGGATCAGAAGAGCTGGCACAGCCAAGAGCTGACCCACTTACTAATACTGACTGAAACCCTGCAAACATATGGCACTCAGGATTGAGGAAGGATCTTAAATTTTGGCCTTGAAGCTCAAAAGACAAATGATCTTGCTTTACATGTCATGAACAGGGGTGTTAAGAGCTTCAACTGCCTACACATGCTTTGCCTGATACTTGATGAAAGCAACTTGGAGCACAGGCAAATTCTGGATATTAAAAAGAGATTTCCTGTATGTGCATGTTTATACAGAGAAACAAGTAGAGCATTTAAAAATTATCACTACTGGAGGAACTGCAATTGAGCCAAAGAATTAAGTCTCTTACAGCATGTACTAGCTGCCTAAATACAGAGATGTGAAGATCTTTCCCTAACAGAATTTCCAACTATACTGTTTAACAGTTGCTTTTTTCAGATGGGACTAAACCTCGGACATGGTCGTTCCAATTTTTGTTAAAAGGTCCACAGCACTTGAGGAAATGGACTGACAACAAATCCTGGAAGTATCCTATAGCCAAAACAAGTTGCATGCTTTACACAGCTGGTTACACCTAGACAGATCTATGATTATCACCTACTGCAGAGAGCTAGTCACATGCATGTTCCTATGTACCCTGTAAAGACCCACAAAGGGCAGCAGTCACTCCCTGCGAGCACAGCTGTGCCCTGGAGCAGTGGAATTGTGCTGATTTGCTGGAGTGCTGACTCAAATGTGCACGCTACAGCTTTGTGTCTCCACACTGCTGAAGTTCGGCCTGCCAAAGGCTTGGCATGCTAGCAAAGTCTACTAACATGTTTCCTGAAAAGTCATGCTGGTTTGGCACCAGCACTAAGAAGGACAGGCAGACTGAAATGAGATTACCTTCCAAGGAAAGCATGTGCATCTACAAGATTACAAGACGCATCTAGAATTTTCCAATGATGCAGGAAGCAATGCAGACAGTAAAGAATGTGGGTGCTGTTTCAACCTTGAGTCCTTCCTTGCAGCTCTTGGAGACTACAGAGATGCTGCTTGCCACTGTAGGAAGAAAATTCCTGCAGTGCTCTTTAATGTTTTAATAAAGAGGAGTGCCACCTATGTCCTGGGGTGCATCAGGCACAGCATCGCCAGCTGGGCAAGGGAGGGGATTGTCCCACTCTGCTCTGCACTGGGGTGGCCTCACCTCCAGTGCTGGGGGCAGGTCTGGGTGACACAGTGTAAGATGGACATCAACCCATCTGAGTGTGTCCAGAGCAGAGTGACCAAGATGATGAAAAGTCTCAAGGTCAAGACTTGGAAGGACGTCTCTGAGGTCACTTGGTTTGTTCACCCTGGAGAAGAGAAGGCTGAGGGGTCACCTCATCAGGGTCAACAGCTTCCTTAAGGTGGGCAGTGAAGGGAGAGGTGCCAATCTCCTCTCTCTGGTGACCAGTGACAGGACCCAAGGAAAAGAGAATGAAGCTGCATTAAGGGGAGTTCAAATTAGATGTTAGAGAAAAGTTCTTCACTGAAAGGGTGGCTGGCCACTGGAACAGGATCCCTAGGAAAGTGTTCATGGCACCAAGTCTGTGAGAGTTCAAGAAGTGTCTGGACAATGCTGCTAGTCATACACTTTACTTTTTTTACTTTACACTTACTTGCAGGTAAACCTGCAAGGAGCAGGAGGTTGGACTCAGTGATCATTATGGGTCCCTTCCAACTTGAGATATGCTATGATTTTACAATTTCCTTCAGAGCAGCATAAAGAATTAGGAGATAAGCATGATCATCCTAACAGTGATTGCCAATTTCCCAACAAGGTAAAACTAGCAGAGTAGCTACATAAGTGTATTTTAAATATTTCAAGACATAAATAACCAATAAAAATATGCTGCATCCCAAGAACCACAGTGCTGATGCAAGTAAACCTGCTTGATCCAGAAACACTCATGGTACCTTCCAGTACAGAGCAACCATGCCTACCTACCCTGAAAATTGTGTTAAGCATTCCAGTCACAAAAGATCATCTACCAAATGCTAACATTTACATTAACTGCAAATTAAGGGACTGTAATTTTTCTGAAGAGAAAAATATATATTTCAACGTCACTCAGGTGGCACATGGATGGTCTTAGGATCTTTCACTTACCTGCCTTCCAAGTAAGGGGAGCACTTCTTTGATCACAGTCTGCACAGTGCTGTCCTTATTTACTCGTAGAGAAACATATGCCATTCCCACCCTAAGGAGAAAAATACTTATTTTAGGACCTATCCTGTCTGTACAGAATTTTCTCAAACATATTTGCATTAGTTGAAGAAAGTTATTCACTCAGGCTCACGGCAGACGTGGTATCAGCACCACAGACAAGAAAACACTTTCACGTCAAGGAACTGCTAATTACAATTGTAGCACTGCAGATTAGCTTCTTCCTAATCACAAAGATAACCCACTAGTCTTTCATAAAACTTATCAATGCAGTTGCAGCAGCCAAATGAACACATTGTTAAATTTTTTCCCACAGATCTTCAAAAATTAGTAGGTCAGCAGACCATTTTGTTTCCGCTCCTAAATATGCTTAAAATTCATACTGTCTCAGTGGTAAATTGTATAGGGTTCTTTTTTCTATTTTTTCCCTCCTCATCTCACATGGGAAGTTACACTGTAGCTCTTCCTACTTCACATTTCTTCGAAAAAATCCATCAATTTTTCAAGTGATGTGTATGTCATCATTTGTTTACAGAGGTAGTTAATGTAAAGTTGCATCTTTCTAACCAAACACACGATAATAGAACTGCACAAGTTGCACAGTATGTTCCACATATGTAAAGAAATCCAAGAGTTTCTAGGCATGGAAGTGAACGTTATGCATACTACCCAATCAGCAAAAATGAACAGAAGAATCCTGAAATACAGAAAAAGAGACTACACTCTCTGTTAGAGTTCTGCAGCTTCAATAACTAAAGCAAACAGGGCTAGACTAAAGAGGACAAATGTAGCCAAGTAGGATAACCTTGTGATCAAGAAGGAAAATACTCACTTTAGCCAGGCAGGATAAATTCTGATCACTTCGTCGTCCTTTGGTTTGGCTCTGATGATCCAGGCTTCAGGAACAGATTCTCGGAATACTGAGCCCAAGTTGCTGTCCTCTGCAGCATCATTCCTGTTGATAACATCATCAGAGAGCAGCACCTGCTGCGTAAAGGTCTGAAGCTCATACTCCTGCTGGTCATCATTTATGTAGTACGCCCTCAAAGCAGCCTCCTAAAACACAGCAAGATAAATTAACATTTCCTTGAAAAGACACCACTACCTACCTATACAGCCACAGACTTCATAAATACCTGATTTATGAAATGAACCTTTAATGTATGTTCTAACCTCAGAGCAGTGGATATGTAGCGGTGGCAAAAAAAAAAATCAAAACAAGAGTGAAGTTTTGAAAACAAATTTCAGTGAACATCAAAGAAAAAAAATGGAGATATCAATGTATTTGACCACAATCCACAGTATTTTTGGCAAGTGATAGTAATTTTAAGACCAAATGTAAAAATTCAGGTCAAATAAATCTACACTCATGCATGCAAAATTTACTCCACAAGGAAAATGGTAAATTACACTTGATTGTACCCAACTCTGCCTACTCAGTCTTCTTGCACTAAGGGGATGCTAACAATTAGTGAGCTTCTCAGCCACAAAGCTGCCCTGAACCCACACACCTGTGAAGAGGAAAGGGAAGGGCTGTCCTTGGAAGATGCACACAGGAATGTTACATCCAGAATGGGCCCATGCCTGCAGCTAACACAGTGCTAACAAAGATGCTGCAGTCAATAAAGCTCACTTACAAGAACTTGTATTCATCTTCCCTGGTATTAAAAGCACCAGCCTGGTAAAATGTGCTTGAAACACAAGTAGTACTCCTAAATAAAAGTATTTTCAGTTCTGTACATAGTTTTTCTTAAAGATCTCTGGCATGGAACCCTAAAAACCATTTGCAAAACTCCTGTTGATCTTGAGCACAATATCAAGATAAAAATCCTAATGATCTTTAGCTTTAAATTGTCAAAATTCTGATGTAATACATTCTTCAGACTTCTTTGCCTAGTCTGACTCTAAGACCCCACCATGCACAATTCCATTGCGCACCACCCTATTCCCCTTCTGGGATTTTTCTCTCACAGCGTGGGGTCTCTGCCTAGCTCAGTAAATAACGATCTGTACAGCACGCTTGATTTAGTACTAAGTGATTTTTCCATCCAGATGGAGCACTGGAAAAGCTAGGGAGTGGCCAGCATGTGATCAATAATTCATTATTTTCACAGCTAAGGGGTGGAGATAAGTATAACAAGCTTTAGTGTTCAAAGCTGATTAACTCAAGTGCAATATTGGTGGCTGTTCAGGATAAATATCAAACAACTACTACACAAGAGAGCAAGATCTAAGGAGCTGGTTCTCCTGTATTGCTTGTATCAGAAAAATCAGGCTTTAGAGTAACACCAGGAAACAGAATGACTGCTTAACATGTGATCCTGTGGTTGCCATTCTGCCACAGACATGTAAGCCACCATTTCCTCAGATGCTCTAAAATAAGAGCACTACATGAAGAAGTCAAATTATGTTGTAATATTATAGCCCATTCACAGATTTTTGATGTTGTTGAGCTACATTTCTAAAACTTAGCTTTTTACTACTGCAATATGAAATCATATGTATGACACTGAAGAACTGATCCTCACTGGGTATCTTACCACAACTTCTTCATTTTTTGCAATCCTTGGAACTGAAATTAGTCGAAATTGATTGCGTTTCACTGTATCATTCCCATCAAATATCTTTAGCGTTTGTTTACCTGAATGGAAACAATTGTATTGCATTAACACATACCTCAAATCAGAAAGATACCTGAATAGGAAGGGTATAATACAACTACTAAACACCTGCTTTTAACCCACTGAAATGTTTTTTTCATGGGAACATTCCTTGTCATCAGACAAGCTTTGAGGCTGAATCTTATTTTAGTTTTGTTACTTTTCATTTAAAACAGGGATACATTTAGAGAGGAAAGATGGATGAGTGATCACAGTTTTTCCTGGCTTTTGAAATAAGTGTTATAACCAGACTGTGTATGTTATCACTTCCTCATCCTCAGCATTCAAGATATTTATTATTGACAAGTTGAACAATTTGAAGACCAAGACAAAGTGCCATCTCCTTCAGAACAGCTCCCAGAGCACTGCCAATTCTGAGAATATGCTTCCAACCAAAGTCCTTAAAATAGCTGTTTAAGTGTACGGGCAACGGCAGGAAAATACAGGGACAACAGAAAAACTAGAAGAAAGAAGGTACAGCAAATGAAGACCTTCAGCCTTTTGCTGTGTTTCACTTCACTAAACCCTTATCAAGCCCATGCTCAAACTGTTGAGTGCAGATTGTTGCACAGACATCTGTGGTAGGGTGAAGAGTGAAGGATTTTAGGTTCACCTTTCACAAAGATGGGTTATAACTCAGGTACTGCTCTGTGACAAAGTCTCTCTCTTAAGCAACTATTTTAATAGTAATAGTCAAGTGCAATCGAATTCTCATAGCACAGTGTTACAGAGTCTGATCTCACAATACATCTGTACACCTGCATTCATCATCAAGTAGTACTATCACTTGCAATTCTTGAAATACTAGAAATAGTAAGTGAAAGCCACATACTGCAGCTGTAATGCCCACACAACTGGTTAATCATGCAGTCTGTTAACATACACTGTAAAGGAGATATGTTACATGCTGGAGCCTACTCTCATGCTTCCCTTACAGCTTGGAAATACTTTTTAGTACATACTGACAGCCTTTTGCTCTCAAATAATATCAGCATTTAGGTTCAATGAACCACACTAGCAAACTGCCATTTACCACAGAAGGATTAAAAAGGAGAACTGAAACTGGAGGAAGAAAACCACCAAATCACCTCTAACTGATGACTGAAAAAAAAGCAAGCAAGAATCCAGGCAGAGATGTGCATCACTGGATATCTCAATGCTGCAATGACAGGTTATGAGGAAACACTGCAGTGTATAACTACATAGCAAGGACACTTCAGCGCTAGCTTTCTTGAAAATGAATTTCTGAAAGTAAGTATGTTGAGTCTAATCCACCTATTTCTGCTGCAGTGTACATACATCAATCAAAAGCAGACACCACAAAACTGAAGGATTATCTAATACTTATATGTGAAAGCAGTCTTTTAAAAATGAGATTCTAACCCTCAAAGAAAAATCACTATACTTTAATTCTCCTTATTCTGAGATGTGACAGCTACATTTGGACTTCTTTATAGTGCAGACTTGTCCACTTCTTAAGGATAGTTCTTCATTATCAATTCCACTGGCCATGGCACAAAGTGTGTGCAAGGACATTGTCATAATGTACCATGAAGACCTCATTGCACAGCAAAGCAGCCCCCACCACAGCCTCCCATCCTACTCCAAAGTCATCCCAGTCTCTCCTGGGACAAAACTGGCTATGTTGACTGGTCCAGTGGAAGGTGTCCCTACCCATGTCAGGGAGGTTGGGACTAGATGATCTTTAAGGTCCCTTCTAACTCAAACCATTCTATGATTCTATTATGATATTCAAAACCTTACTGAACACGACAAACTGCTCTGAGTGACTTTGCTTGAGCAGGAGGCTGTCTAAGATAGTCTCCAAACTGCCTCCAACCTCACCCATGCTGGGACTCTTTGGAGAGAAGCCTGTATAATACATACATGTACAAAGAAAAACAGACAGACAGAAATAAAAGAAATAAAATCACGGAATCATAAAATACTTCAGGTTTGAAGTGGCCTTCAAGGATCATGGAGTACAAGAATCCTGACGTGGATGTCTTTCACAGGATCAGGTTGCTCAGAGCCACACCTAACCTGGCATGATACATTGTGACTTTTCAATCCTTTTTGTTGATATGAAGAGTAGTATTACCGTGGATTTTCAGTTTTCCACTTATCATAGTGGTTCTGTTTGTTGTAAATTTCTTTTTAGTCACAATATAAGGAAGATATAGATATTATCAACTCTTACTTCTGAAGTACATGTGAAACTAAACAACCATTGTGTTGAGACTATAGCACACATCATAAAGTGACCTACTCCTTTAAATTCTGCTGGATCTATGCCAGAAAGAGCGGAGTTCTTTTAGAAACAGATTTCTGTCAGAGTGATCTCCATGGTAACTATAGCATAGAAAAACGTTAACCAAAAGACACACTGTGTCCTGGGTGACCTTCTTTAGAGCTAACACAACTTGAGAAAACAAGTGAACACTGATTTCTGACAGCACAGCTGATGTTCTGAGTATGAACTTTCATAACACTATCAAAATCTCTGCTGTTTTCTCTAGCAATCCAGAAAGTAGACAACCATCTGAGAATAAAAACATTCATCCAGCTTCTAGTACTTGTTTTCGTTTGAAGTGCCTTTGTAGTCTGCTCTTATGAGATACTAGTTGGCCTGAGAGAATCCCTAGCAACTGCAACTGGAGAATTTTTTATGAGCTCTCCATGTCTTAAGAACAGTCAAAGAACAGTTGGATTGACTCTCAAAATGACCTGGTTTACAAGAACAAGTTCAGATCTACAAACCAGTAGTAATGTCCTAAGCTCAAGCATATTTCTTAGTTAAATAAACATAATTCTGCTAATCTGATATCCATCACACAAAAAACCTCCTCAACTTTATCAGTGAAAAATCAGATTTAATTTCATCACTGTCCTCCTCACAGGAGACACACTTACTGCAACCCAGTGGAAAATGGATTGCTTGCACATGAGCTTCTGGAAGCACATTAACAAAAGAAAAACAGCCACATACTGCAATTAGTCAGAAATACATTTCTACACTGTTTCAAGAGCACATCCAACACATATAAGTTAAGGGGTGTCTTATGCCAGTCTGATTTGTCAAACTAGCCTTGGCAAGAAGCTCAACTATAATCACTGCTGGAGTTAGATAAAGCTCTTCCTTCCACCTGCTCCAATTTTTAAATACTAGAAAATGATCCAGTTACAGAAGTTAAGTCTACATACCCCTACTTAATATATATATAAAATCCCTCGGTAATAGGCAACAGATGCACTTATCAAATGATGGTATTTAAAGGAGTTATTGCCTGTTTTGTAATACTGGCACCTCACTGCTAAACATCTTGTATTTTTTTCCTGTTGGATCAGAGCACACAGTATCAGGACTTTTTCCTGAAAAACACATTGTATTTTTTTCTTACCATGGGATACTGAGCTGAAAATAACCTGTTTTCATGCTTATCCTTTCCAAGGAGAAAATAACTACAAAAGGTTAACTCCTTAACTCAACATAATTTACCAAATTGTGGAATTTGATTTCAGAGGCTAAGATACCAAGTTTTCCTGGGAAAAGGATCAAACAGCATTGGATGAGTCCAAAGTTCATGTTCCTTTGACTTCCAAATCCCCATAGAAAAGACATGGCTTCTGAAAAGACTCACATGTGGCTTGTGACTGAGATAGGAAAATTATGCAGTCCTGAATGGTTTTGACACTTAAGAAAGCTAGAGGCCTATACTGAGTGTATTTGTGAAAATTACTCTTAAAAGACTAAATTCTAGCAACATAGCTTACCAGGAACCACTCTTCCTCAAACAACGTGTGGTATTTATATGCTTTATGTTCTCTGTCTCTACTGCTGCTTCGTATTACAACAGTGGGGACTATCAAATTTTGGTTTATTTCAGTATTAGGATTCATAACCTAAAGATGGCATTTATGTATGTAAGAATTATGTACTTTTCTTTTATTGCCCTTGAAGAGAGCCTTTTAGAATCCCAGATTCCTTCCTCCTTTCCTTTTCTTTCCTTCTTTCTTTCCTTCCTTCTTTCTCTAGCTCTGCTTCTTCCACAAGAGCCATTTGCAGGTGTGTGCCTTCTCTGAACTTGTTTTCTAGAGCAGCTCAAGCTCCCCTAGTTCCAAGACAATTTTGAAGCACAAATATGTGTTACCAGCTGTCCTCCCATTCTGGTAACCACTTCTTAGCCCTTCTTCTCTTGGTTTTTAGAGCCTTTCCAAGCATCTGCCCAGGAATATGTGACATGTTTAGTTATCTGTAAGCAGTTACAGAAGAACACAATGGCCCTTTTTATGAAAGATTAAAGTTTTCTTAAGTATCTTTAGGGGGAAGATCCCTCCCCATATGCTGTCCTTGCTTCTGGAAAACAGTTTGTTCCTGCTTGCAGAATTACAGCAGAGGTGTCCTCTGCACTGCCAGTGGGTTAGGGACAAGACAAATGACTCTAAGCAAATGACTTGGGTCTATCTAATACGAAACCATTTTATCTCTTACTCAGCAGATGAGCAGTAACCTGAGCAAGGCAAAACAGAGGCTGTGGAAGGACATGCTGTGAAACCTCTGTTTGCTGACAGCACTGCAGCCCCCACTTCTCTGACAGACAGATTCCTCTAAAACCTCCTCCAGAATGGGTTTTCTTTGATGGCTGAATTTTGTCCTGCAGAAGATGGACACACGCTGAATCAGAGAGTTCACTTGCAGCCAGTGGGTGCTGAGAGACTCTCACAGGGCAGGGAGAGTCCTTTTACAAACCTGCTTGTATGTCTGTCAAACCTGTCAACTCAGAAACTGTATGGTTGTTCTTATGTCAATTTTATGCTTTTGGTTTCAGTAAGTTGGTAGGCTAAATACAGTGATTGTTTAACACATTTAAACCACCAATATTAAGACTTCCATCTCCTAATTTCACATTTCACTCAACAAGCCCATTACAACAGCAAAGTAACAAAAATGAATGTAGACTACTAATTCAAATCTTTTTCCAATACTAAACCACAGACTTTAAATTCTTTTCTGTTGGCTTCTTTTGTATAGAAAAAGCGTGTCTTTCCACATCAATACTATTCAATTTGTTCTGACTTGTTTTCACTGTATTTAGAAATACGTACACCTAAAATACAGAGAGCTGGAATTAAGAAGAGCTAAATGTTCTGGAACAAAATTGAGTTCAGACACTCTTGCGGGAGAGCATGGTAACATCCCAAAATGTATGTGAAACGATGTATGTGAAAAGCATTCTGAGATGGTACAAGGGTTGTCAGGGGAACTCTAAGAGAGGAATCAAAGGGAGAGATCAAAGTGGTTTGGGGAAGAACTAGTATGGGAAAATAGAAGGATAAGGAGACAAAGGAAGCTGGCTACATTTAAAGAAGTTGCTGGTTGGTAGTGCATGGCCATGCCCTGGACCCAACACCACAGTCTGTCCTATCTAATCAGTAAATGCTATTTCTGACTCCTTTTGTGAGTGTGATTTTAGCCGAGCTTTCGAAATCACAGAAAGTTACTGGGCTCTATGCTGTCCTATGTTTTGCAAAAATGCATTACAAGAAAGCAATTTTTTATGACACTGTTCTTTAACAATACTTTACATGGCCCTTGAAAAGATACCATCTACTTCTGCTTTCTCCAGTCCAGAGATGGCCTGGACAAACGTCATATTAAAGTCTGTATCCTGCCCTGAATTTTCATATCTTTTTTCTTCTTTTGGGAGGGCTAAACTAAAGCTGGCCTGTACCAATGCTTTCATGAATCCAGTTGAAATATCTGAATATATCATTTGCTCTTTCTGACAGTCATAAGGGAAACAGGCTTAATTGTTGAAATGTAGACATCCTCACATTCAACACTTAAGTCACTTAAAACACTGGAAAAAGTGAAAGTTGTTTAGATAAACTGCAGTTAGAGCATTTTCCCCATAATAAGGAAGTATGGCATATCATAACCTGAAGTCATTCAGGAACTAAGAAAGTGAAACAAGAGGATGCTTGAGATCTCTTCTATAATTGATTTAGCCACTTATTGAGCTGTGTTTTTTAAAAATCCAAATAGCATTTGCTCAATTAGCCTCTTAATTTTGTAAGAACTTCAGGATTTTTAAAAAAATAATTAGTAATTACTGATTTGTAATGTCCTCTTTTACAGCACTCCATGCAGCTACATTAGGTAGCAAGTACCACGTTGTTCTAGTAACTAGTATGGATATAGGGGTGGGAGGCTCGTAAATTGCAGTTTTACCTCATCTTCTGAAAAGTAAGAATTTGGCCCAGAAAACTTCACATGCTTAAAAATTTAACTGCATAGGAAGAAGCCAGTCCAGCTCAATCCTATTTACTGCAACATGCCCAAGCCAATTAAAAAAATTCACCTGATGTCCTCAGCAAAATTTGGATCCAGTGAACTTACAAGCAAAAGGCTTGGAAAAGACATTGCTGTCTGCCCTTGAAATTTGTTGCTTATCTATGGATTATTAACACCATGTTTTCTTTCTTCAATTACCAAGCTGAGAGGAATGACCTATTTGTCAAGGTAAGGAACAGATTGCCACTTATGTCACCCTACCAATGGAAAATGCCAAGGAGAGATTTGTAAGGCCCTGGACAAATGTGTTGGACAAAAACTTTGGACATGAAACTAAAACCTAACATTAGAAAAATAACCATTTAACATTTTGTCATACGGCAACAGAAGTTAAGATTACATGATTAAAGACTTGTATGAATAAAGAAATGGGTGACTATTCATCCCTACTAAAATTTTGCTTACTTGAATCAGTTGAAATTTGGATATCTTTCGTTGATCCTTGTGTTGACCCATCAACATCATCATCTTCATCTATAAAAGCAGAAACATTTGAAGAAAGGATTTTTGTTAATTTGAATGGAGGGGAGGGGAGGGGAGAAGGCGTTTGTCATTTAAGAACAGTTTCCTTCAAATAAGCTAACACAAAATGAACCAGTCAGAAAAGCACACTTTATTTTTCTACCTATTTTATGACTATAAATTCATAGTATTAAAACAGCATTAAAAAACCCAAATCTGTGTTGTCATATAGCTACAGTGAAGGCATACCTGAGATCCTTTATATTATTAGCTTTAATATTGCAACTACTGCATTTCATTCTTTTCTAAAGTCATGATGTTTGCCTCTTACCTAAATATGGATGGTTTCCATTAAGTTTTAAGTTACCAAATCAATCCAGGAATTGATTACAGGAATTACAGTAACAGCCTTCCAGTCAGAAATACTGGTGTTTTGGAAGCAATTTCCACAACTGAAAAACAAAGTTATTTGCACCCAAAGAGAAAGAAATTGTTCCTTCCCAGAAGAGGACTTTGACAGTGGGTTCACCACTCTCACTAAAGCTAGGAGCTAACATGTCAGAAAATAAAGCACCCTTGTAAAACCATATAAAAGTACTAAAAAAAGGCTAAAATACATGCTACGAACATTTTGGATTTTCTTCTGTGAAGAACATCCTCGCTGCATTCTCATTCCTGACACTCAGGGCCATACAAGGTCAGTGCAAATCCAAACATGATCAATTTTATTTCTATGAGGGCAGCAGTAGAGTGTAATGCAAGTGCTCATTAAATAATGGTATTCATAATCACACCCACTGAAAATTCCAGTCAGTCTTGACTGGGATGTAGGCAAAAGATTTTTTTTGCTACCAAAAGATATAAACCAGACAACACCTTTGTAAAAACTATGCCTTGCATCTCAGGGAGAAAGCAAGAAATCAAAGCACAAAACAAGAAAGAAAAAATAAAGAAGTAAAGGCAAATCTTCAGAGCAAAAGAGGTACTGGGGAAGTCAAAACCCTAAAGCAGGAGAACCTTCTAAGAAGCAGAATCATATCATGTCAAGAAGGGTACTAGGCAGTAGTCCTAAACTTGACACCAGATAACTCACTGAATATTTGGGAAATGCTTCAAGTGTCTACAAGAAAGACCAACAATAATGCTTTTGAGTTGTGGCTTTTAAGACACAAAAAGAGTGTTGAGATATTTTCCTTGTTATAGCTGACAGAAAAACAGATCAAGTTTCGGTCTGGAGAGAAATTTAGACCGTATGGTCTTGAAACACCCTGAAATAAGAGAAAGCTGAATGCCTTCTTGAATTTCACTCCAGACAATTAAATTTAAAAAAAAGTAGTAAATATAACAATAGGAAGTGCTTGCTCCTGATTGCTCCCAACCCTCTTCTTTCTCAGTTTAAATGGGAAGAAAATTACTTCTCTTTTTACACTTTCTCCTTCAGTCTGAATAGTAGGGAAAACTACAGCATCTTGAAACTATTCCAGTGAAGATCAATTACTTATTTGAGATTCATTATGACAGGAGTAATTTGGAGGAAGGGGCTCCACACTGCTCTACCACTGCATCTCCTGGTAGCTCAAGAGTTTTAGAGAAGCCTCCTCCAGCACAGAGATGTTTGCTGAATGTTGGTGATGAAGCTCAGCATTTGCACCGTGGCAAAAGTGGCTTCAGACAAACGGTCCCCAGTAGGTCAGGGATGATGGCTGTGCTCACTCACTGTGTGGGACATGTCATCTGGCACTTCCCAACCACCAGCTTGGGAAGAGCTGCCTGCAGCAGTCAGCTCATCCAGGCAACTGCCAACACTTTTTGGTACCTCAGACTGGTCTTTTCACAGTCTTCTGAGTGATGCCCTCAGTCAGCTGTGGCAACAGAGGAGCACCCTCTGTGCATGCCACGTCAGGAGAACTTCTTAACGAGCCTGCCACCACACAGAAGTGCTAATTATCCTCCAACAAAGGACTTCCTTGCTCCCCTAAAATATTCCTAACATGCACACAATCTTTAACAAGATCTGTCAACTGGAGTCTATGCCTTTCCCCTAGAAAAGAAGCAGCAACTCCTGGGGCAGCCATCCTGAGCTGCTTCATTGTCAGAGGAGCATCAAATACATCCTATGGGAGCTGCTGAACTCGTGACACATCTTGGTAACTTTCAGCACATGCTGAAAGCTGTGGGGTTTTGTAAGAAAATGAAGGTTTGCTCTGTGAACGTGGGTAACAAGAAGGACTACAAGGCTGGAGCACTGAGTTTCCTCGACACAGGATGATGTGAGAATTAGTTCAAGACAATTCTTGGCTGTACCTTTGAGGAAGAATTTGGGCAAAGAAAAAGAGCACATAGCAATGGTATGTGGTGCTTTTAGTGGTGACCCGCAGACACCTGATCCTCAGCAGATGACTGAGAATGGCAAATATCCAGCAACAAGTCTCAAAGCAAGGCTCAACAGGATGTGGATGGTGTAAGAGGAGTCACATGTGAAGACACCGGACTAGTACCTGAGCATTCAGCACGTAGGTGCTAAACCAAGGCGTTAAACAGCACTGTCAGCTATGGAAACACAGAACAAAACATTTTATGCACAGTGGAGTGCATGGCAGGTGCTGCACCACAAATATTACTCACCACGCCTTGAGCTGAGCCACAACTGTGGCTCACTGACCATGAAAATAAAGGAAGATGTCAATTGCTGAGGCAGCTGTCACGTTCACAGGTATGCAACAGATCTGGAGCAGGAGGAAAGGGGAGTATTCTCACTGCTCCTGCTCCCCTGGGTATCAGCAGTCCCTCCACCCTGGGGAGCTGAGCCCAAGGGGCAGAAATTCTCACAGGCCACAGAAAAGAGATTCTGTGTTAGAAATGAGATTTTTCAGGGTGTTGCTATATTTTACCTCCTGTGATATGCAGGATAAGGACCACATAAATTCATTCTGGCTTTCCAAATAAGGTGTGTTTTATTCAATTTGATTTTTTCCCACTTCATATCACAGTAAAGCACTGGAAATAGTCCAAATTAAGTTAGTGAATATTTCTCCATCCCTATGTATTTGCTCCTGACCACAGGCTAATGGCTGCATTCTCTCAATTCAAAGTACCAGACATATTTTTTATTAAAGAAATGCAAAAAAGCCATTCTTTCTTCAAAAAAACCTTGACTATGTGTAACATGAACTCACACATTTCGCATGTAGCATAAGTCCTGAAATGGAAAACCTTTTCCTCCATCTCTTAAAATATTGAAGAAAGAGACTAGAAGCTAAAACCTTAGATTCTTTCACTTAAGGTGCTCCATGTTCAAATTTTTTTGAGAGGTGATTTAAAAATAAAATAAAGAGAAAGTTTAAGTCTGACATATTAAAAGAACACACCACTGTTGAAGAGAGAAACTTAGTTAACATGAGAAAAGGCAAACTATTTCAGAAGTTTGTGATTAATTTCTCTTAGTTATAATGATACAACTTTATCTTCATTTAAACCTTTGGGACACTTGTGAAATACCTAACAATAGAGCCGAATCAAAATTCACAGTGAGTCTTGCAGCAAAATCAGGCTCATCCAGACACTTTATTTCTGTTATTTCTCATGCTGGAAACATTAGGAGCTCCATGACTTTCCAGTGGGTGCTATACTACATCTTTGATCACTAGCAAGCAAATTCACTAAAAATAAAAAACACTCACTGAAAAAAAACCCAAAAAAGAGCAAGCTAATGCCTCCTCTCTGCCTTTACACTCTGACAGGTCACTGGAGTGTGTCTGGGTTATGCAGACCTCGGGTCATGCAGTCCATGCAGTAGCAGGACTTCTGCTACAGCTTCTGCACACAGAACACAAAGGTCTGGCTCGTGATCAGCTCTCCTCACCAAAACCAAACTTATGAGTTCAGAGCAGAAAGTTCAAGAGCAATCTGCCAGGTTGAGAAAAGAGCATTTGCTAATATTTAACCTTCATGAACTGTATTCTGCCTACCTTTTATTTCCTTTCCCATTCCATTCAAGCACTAAAAGAAAGGTTTTACAGGTGCATAATAATCAAAATATAAATTAAAAAATACTTCAGTGTACCTCAGGCTTAAAAGAATTTCTCGTTCCTGAAGAGTTGTAAAACAAACATACACTCTAGGTGGCAGCAGAACATTACCCTGCCTAGACACACAGAGTTGTTTCAGCACAGAAATCTTAAAAAGGACAGATACTTAATCCAAGAGACAAATAAAAGTGTCTGTACCTGTGATATAAGAAGTGTTTGCAGCAATGATAACACTAACACCACACATTTTCTGATTTTAGGTTTTCACTTCCTTTGTTTCAAGAATAGTGCACAAATTGCCCTGCACCAGTAAACAGAAGTTTCTGCATATTGCACAGCATCCATTAAAAAAATCTCTAACCTGTCCCAGGAATAGCAAGTAGTATTGCTACAAAAGCCAGCAAAAGTTAGCAATAATATACTTACTTGAATCATGACACTAGGTTAAATACGCTCATCAGTTATTTGTATTCAACTTTGAAATTTTTACCTGATTCTGGTTGCAAATTTTCCGATATTCGAAAACAATGCAATTTGCTGAAGTTGCGAGAAAACAACTGAACACAACTTGGAGGAAGAATCATATTCCTTAATCTTCCAAAGGTACATTCTGGTGTGACAATCACATAGCAAGCAGCATGAGCCTATAAACAACAGCATCAGTTCAGAACTTGTGATATACAAAGAAAATAAATTTATTTATAACAAACTGTGACTGAAATTATATAACTCAGATTAAGGATTATACAGGCCTTTTGTAAATCACCTTCATTAAATGAATAGCCCATCTTTCACCCTAGATTTTTGTTTGATTCAGGTTTTGTATAACCAATAATGGTGAGTCTTCATATGTCAAGAAACTTGCAAGGACCACAAACCTGGTCTATTAAAAATGGAAGGCTTTTATACAGCTACACAGAGAAGTTTACAGTTTTGGTCTCAAGCTCTGATATAGATTACACTCTATATGGATATTTACTGGGGAAATGTAAAAGGTGCACAGGTTAAATTGAACAGCTTAAAAAGAGCAGTATCCTCTTACACAGCTATACCCACTTGCAGATTCTGAGGTAAGATTGTTTTCAGTTTTATTTCAAAGAATGACTGGATAGTTTCTGCCTTTACACTGTTGCAAATCTGCCATTATTGAATACACATACCTTGGCAAGTATGGCCACACAGGATTTTACTTTTCTTAGACTGTTCTCAAAGACAGTCCTTCCCACCTCAGATTAAAATACAAACCCCACAATATTAAAAAAAATTAAAATAATTGAAATCATACCTGAAATACTGAATAACCTCTAGAGTTTTATTTTAAATCATTACTGCATGGAGTACCTCACCTAGCCTTAAGTAGTAAATTAATGATTTCTTACATATACTTTTCAGGTCCCACCTCACCTGGTGCTAGTTTCAATTCCATCGTATTTTAATACAAGGTGGCATTAAGTGGATGGACTAATTGTTATCTACACCACACACTGTGCATCAGTGTGTGAAAAGCTGTGGTTTCCAAAAGAATTATTGAAAGGTACCATCAGTTTGCACAGGAAATAAACGTGTCATGTGAGTGGAAAAAC
>VZTZ01028771.1:3215-41694 GCA_013400955.1 Drymodes brunneopygia | reverse complement strand
GAGGATTAAAAAAATCAGATTTCCCATCTAACACATAAATATATATATAGATATATTTAAATAAATAAGTCTATCAAATGTATTTACAAAGTGTATTTACAAAATACGTATTTACACAGAGTGCGAACAAATTATAGTTATATCAAGTGTTTAAATAAGCACATGCCCGTGTAGATGTGTGGTTCTAACAGACACATGCAGCAGCACAACATACCAGGATGCCACACCATTCACATCTCATGCCAGAGAGCACCTCAGAAGACCCACAGGTTTTTTTGCAAACTTCGCAACGAGCACTTGAAGAAAGGTTTCCCTCCCTCCAGTGGTGGTGGTAAGTATCCTGAGGGAACACATCAAGACTTAGCATTACATGAACCAGATACAGATGCATCTTCAATCCAGCTTTAAAATCAGTAATTCAAATAGCTCTGAGGAAATAGTAAGAGACTAGGACAGTAAGTTTTTCTCAAGATAAATATGAATCTTGACCATCTTACATTTCATTAAAAGAAGAAGTTTTATCAAACTATCAAAAAAATTATCACAGTGTTTTTCTTCCACAGTCCTCTAAAAAAATTATTAAAAAAAAATCCTGAAATATCAGTATTCCATATCTACTGTACTGTGAGAAGATAAGAAAATAAGCAGTCTTGCCTTAGTCAGACTGGAGAAAGCATGAGGGTAAGGGAATGTTTGCCAGGGATGCAATGCAGCCAACAGCTCTACATACAGGAAAAAAAAAGAGTTCCATGCCATCTTTTGCAAAGCAAACTTTTATATAAGATGCTGAATTTTTCTTTATTTTAATTTTTAATTTGGACATTGTACACATTCCCCAGACTTTTCAGCAAGAGTTCAAAAGCATTGTTACTACATCAGCATTTAAGTTAATTTCACTCTTTGCAGTATATTCTGAAGTCACATATGTCCTTTGCCTGCCAATAAGCAACAAAGTGCTTTGATCACTGGCAGCACGTGAAACTAAAGGCCAAGACTGCTCCTTCTCCAGTCCACAAAAGGCACAGCCACCTTCACCTGCAGAGGCACCTGCACTTACGTGGTCCAGGTGCCNTTGCACAGGAAATAAACGTGTCATGTGAGTGGAAAAACACAGAAACTCATATTGACAGTTAAAAAAAAAACCCCAACCACACAGGTTAAAACTTATTCTATACTGAAATAAGAGTAAACACATTAGAATAGTAAGTCTTTAACCTTGCAGAATTCATGATTTGAAAGAAATTCTGATTTAACACAGAAAGTGACTGCAGGCTTCTAACCACAAATCTATAATGATTAGGCCCTGTTAAATTGCATTGGATTTACACAAAGCTTCACTGTGACTTTGAGCATTGCNCTCTAAAAAAATTATTAAAAAAAAATCCTGAAATATCAGTATTCCATATCTACTGTACTGTGAGAAGATAAGAAAATAAGCAGTCTTGCCTTAGTCAGACTGGAGAAAGCATGAGGGTAAGGGAATGTTTGCCAGGGATGCAATGCAGCCAACAGCTCTACATACAGGAAAAAAAAAGAGTTCCATGCCATCTTTTGCAAAGCAAACTTTTATATAAGATGCTGAATTTTTCTTTATTTTAATTTTTAATTTGGACATTGTACACATTCCCCAGACTTTTCAGCAAGAGTTCAAAAGCATTGTTACTACATCAGCATTTAAGTTAATTTCACTCTTTGCAGTATATTCTGAAGTCACATATGTCCTTTGCCTGCCAATAAGCAACAAAGTGCTTTGATCACTGGCAGCACGTGAAACTAAAGGCCAAGACTGCTCCTTCTCCAGTCCACAAAAGGCACAGCCACCTTCACCTGCAGAGGCACCTGCACTTACGTGGTCCAGGTGCCCATCCTGGTGACACTGCCGGCAGTCACTGCAAGCAAACAGGATACAGTCTGTGTGCACATGCAGCTCACAAACTAAAAGCACAAAAACAAGAAAACTTCTTTAGGCTGGAAACCCCAGGGTTTTTCTGCACCTCCTTCCTCTCTCCCTTCAATACCCCTCCACCACCCTTTTCACACCATACTTTCTCTCCTTCATCCTCTTTACATTCAGCAAAGGTGGACAATAAAGAAGTTTACCTGCATTGTTCTATGTGTTCCTCCTCTTCCTCTGTTAAAAAGATGCAGCAAATAGAAAGGAAAGGTCGGGCTAATTTTGCTCATAAGCAGCACTTGTCATATTTCCTCCAATTACAGCAAGTTTAATGTGTACAAGTGCTTGGCTTTGTCTTGCAGTTTCACAGGAACTGCTGCCTACTCCAAAATACCTGTGCCTGAAGGTTACTTTGATTCAACCATCATATATAAGGCAAACCCCTGTTTCATTGTCAAAAAAAAAAAAAGGAAAAAAATTTTTGAGAGCACTCTCCTAAGTAAGGTTAACATTGACTTCCAAAATATTGTAGGTACTGTAGGTGGAAGAAGTGTTAGTGAATCCTGTAAAGTTAAGGCAAGTTTTGGTTTTAAAATGCCTTCATTATTTAAAAGCTGACTTGAAATTCCAGATGTGAAAGAAAAGAATCTGCAGTTATGCTGTAAAGGATGAGTTACAAAAAAAGAACAACCCAAAACAATAACTAATACATCTCAATACCTAGTTTCACCATTTCAAGAGTTAGGAGGGTTCTCTGTGGGCCTCAGAGACAGAGTTGGATGAAAAAGATGCTCCTGTAGCTGCTTTTAAATACTTGTATTACTCTAGGAAAGCATCTGCTTTTTATCAAGTAAATGAAAGCAAGAGACATGCGTAAAATTTTTCAAATACTTTTTCAGTTCTGGTCAAACAGGTTATTTTTCCAAGCATATCACAAAAATACAAGAACTGTAACCTGAATATCAGAAGGTAGCAACTGCATACCTTAACATATTATCTGAAAGTATCTTGAAAACCATGTTATTAATTTACATAGAAAATAATACTCAATTTGAAATCTCTCTGGACTCTTCCAGAGGTGAGCAGAATTAACATTGTGTTATTCTAACCCCACAGAAGACACAATCTACCATCACACAGAAGCAAAGCCTCATGACTAAGTCAACCACAAACACACACAGCTCCCCATGCTCAGTGTCTGCACTGCACTCACAAACTTCTCTCTGAGCTGTGGCACAGTCCCTCCTCCACTCACATTTCTCCCTGTTCTTAGATGTAAAAGGAATATTTTGCATTTCTGCCGGTTCAACTACCAGGAAAACCAGATGCTTTGAGTCACATTCTTGCTAATGCTAAAAGTGTCCATAGATGAAGTAACAGCTTCAAGGAATTTAGCACCAATCCTACCCCAGAATTGGCAAAAAATACGTTCACATGAGTGTCAGGAGTGTCATAGGATTTAATCCCTTAAGGTGACTATCCTGCTGTAGGAAAGAGGGCATCATTTTAGAATGTAAAGACCAAGTCAAATTAGAGGTCCTACAAAAAGAAATTTCATCTTTATCAGCCCTTCCATAATCTCCATAATTCTTTAACTCTTCACAGAATGATGATCTTCTGTTCAAACTAGTTATGAAAGTCCTCTATGATTGCCACAAACCCAACCTGATTAATTTCAGATACATAAACTCAGAAGAAGAGCCTTTAAAAGGTTAACTGCTTCCTTCGCCAGTAAATCTGCTGCTCTTGGTCAATGCTTAATAAGAAATTTTTGTAAATAATTCAGCACCAAAAAATTGTTTGGATCACACAAATTTATTTTTTTTACTTTCCATCCCTTCTTCTTGGAAATAAAAGGAAGAGTAACTGTCACCATAATGAGTCCGGGGTTCAACTGACACCAGTGATATCTGGTAGCAAAAATAGCAGTCCAAAGCAATCAGCAGAATTTGAAGTCAATCAGTTGTGATTTTTACCAATGAAGTATACATATTTATTTCACCATGGATTAATACACATGCATGCTCACTTTGGAGAACAGGTCTCCTACTGTGCACCCACAACATTTATGAAAGTGAAAAGGTGAAACCTTTTATTTCCATTAAAGGAAGTTTATTCTGTTTTAAGATATAAACAGTCCAAAACAAGTTATTAAAATTATTTTTCGAGTATATTTAATGATGTCATTCATTTGCTTAAGAAAGGTAACTCCATCTTAACCCTCTTTTTTATCTTTATTATGGTAAAGAGTCCAGGAAAAGTTCTTAATTTTAGTATCAGACATGAACATCATAAACAAGACTAGGTTTGTAATATTAAGCTAAGTGATTGGAAATAAACAAAATGCAGATTCTGAATCTTACTAAGATAGACCACTAGAAAATTCACTGTGGTATCTGTAGCTCATTGAACATCCCACCACACTGTCCTGGGCACATGGTGACTGACTGTATTAAGTGATATATTCCCACTAGTCAGAAGAACAGTTTGGCTCCATTACACAACTCAACAGACAAAACCAGAAATACTGCACCATTCTAAGTCTAAATGCCCTGATCAAAGGGAATTCCTTCTATGTCTACACATAGACATAGAAAAAGCATATTAAATAAGACATTATATTCAGAAAAACAGACATTTAGGAAGAAACTCAATTCCCTGAAGAATTGGTTCTTATTCATTAGACTTCTTTTTACGCAGTTTAGAGGTAATATTCCTATAAAAACCAATAAATTCTATTTAACCTCACAACTCAACTGAACAACAATTAACAGACATTTAAGACAAGGGAGAATTAAAGAGCTGTCCTATATCAAAATCAGTCATGTACTCATGTCAACATTTCAAATAAAAAAAATCTGGTGTTTGGGTGATTTCTTTAAGTACTGTTTTTTCAGAGAATCCATGTCAGAACACTCAGAGCTGTACTATTTTGACAAATAATATTTTCAAATATCTTTCCATTGAAGGTATTTCATCCTTGTTACAAGTAACAGATATATGAGACTAGTAACACAGGAAATTCTACATTCTTTTCTAGAAATATGAATACCTGATGATTCTCTGTATCAAAAGCTTCCACTGGAAAGAGAAATAAATCACCGCGACAAGACAAGTCTTTCTTTTGCCATAATAGCTCCTCATTCTTTGCCCATCTCATGCAAGGATTCATTGCACACCACCACAGACTTGCTCAAAGTAAATTGGAGGAAAGATGAAAAGAGTGTACAGGTTTGACAAAGTTCGCGGTTTATCGAAGGCCATTGATTTATTATTCCTTAGTTTGAAATACACCCTCCCACGATCAATGGATGGATAATAAACAAACCAAAAAATTCCTGAAGCACTCGAGGTATGCAGTGTAAGGAAACTGTAGGTGACACACAGATGGCCATACAAGGAGGGTTTAAGTTACCTTCACATCGAAAGGCAGGTGCCTCTAGGGACTTCCTGCACACAGTGCAAAACTTCCTTTTGTAATGTCCTGGAGGCCCAAAACAGTGTGCAACTGGAACCTGCCAGCAAAGAAGGCATAAGACATCAGCAATTTCAACTTCGAAAGTGTCAATTAAAATTCATAGAAGCTGCTTTACCTTGCAACAACAGGGCAGTACATACAATGCAAACTTAACTAAGCACAAGAATAAATAGACAGGTGAATCATCCTTTAAAAAATAATCATACTTAGAAAGATATTTAAAATACTTTAATGTAACTGTTTTTCTAAATTCTTGGGAATTCAAATGTATTGTATATATTTTTAAGTGCTGATCAGCTTCTTGATGATTCACAACAACATGAATCCAAAGGCTTCCTTTGGGACCTACCTATAATCACAGTTGTTGTTCTAAGCATTCTTAATTGAATCAAGGACAATTAAAGAGTAATTACTTCACAGGCTAGCAAAATACCCTAAAGACACACACAAGACAATTTTTTTCTCAATGCTGTCAGAGTTCAATACACTCTACATGCCTTTCACTTCTTCTCCAAATACTTCTTCTCCAACTAACTGGCTGATCAGTGGCTCTGGTTGGTCTCCCCCTGCCTTATCCAGAGCTTCAAAGCCTGAATGGTACAGAGATCCAGCTCCTCAAGTACATCCAGACGAGGTTCCTCTTGACTGCAGGTTGAAAATGACACACCATGATTTTCTCTTGCAAGAGCTGTCTGTACCAACAGTTTTGTCAAATGTATTTCTTATTGTTAACTTACCTTAAAATGTTCTTTTCTTGCTTAGTGATTAATAATGAAGATGGGAAGTACTTAGTGATTAATAATGAAGATGGGAAGTGATAGTACCAAAGAAACAACAGACAAAAAGAAGCAAAGTGAAGAATAAGAAGAATAAGAAACATACTTAAGCTTTATACCTGCTCTAGAGACTACTCTTCCTACAAGATGCACAGCTTTGCACATTAGAAGGAAGGAGTGTAACTGCATGTTTGAAGTCCTAGAATCCAAATGAGTTCCACAGAAGTTTGCTGTGATTTAGGTATTTAGTATTATGCATTTCACATGCCCTTCTTGCTATAACAAACGCATCAGATTTATCTTGTGGCTGTATTTCTGGTAAAAGCTGACAAATTACTATTTAGGATTAAATTTATCATACCCAGTAAAACTTTGGAGATAATGATTTCAGATACATGTAGTCAGAGATAGCAGCTTTTTCCCTCAGATATACTGGTTAAAAAATCCTTCAAGGTTATTTATCAGGATTTGAATTTTTGTCCTTGTATATTGAGGTTTTCCTGAGAACTATTAGCAGCAAGTCTGACACATACTGTGAACACAGAATTTGATGACTGAAGGAGTTGCTTCCATTTATAAACATCTAATTCCCACAAGAATTTCTGCCTCAGAAAGTATGGGCACAGTTACACCAAACAACCCTGTAATTCAAGCACGCACAATGAAAGAAGTGAGATGAAGTTTTGCAACACAAGGAGAAAAGAACAATGCTGGAAGTTCAATCAAGAAAAATCAGTAACCCCCAAATCACAAAGCATGTGCCTCCTCCAGTCCTCCTCAGAATTAAGCTATAGGAGATAAAAGACAACAAAGAGAGGTATGAAATATGCTTGTGTTACCAAACATGAACAGGATAGTGCACAGCAGCTGACCACTGAAACAGTCACCAGCTCACTGCCCCTGCAGACCGTACTGTCTGGAGGAATCCTTGGCCCCTGACTGACCAGGAAAGTGCCCATTCAGATCTCAGGCTCCCCACCAAGCTGGATTGACAGCCAGCCTACAGAAAGCACTGCATATCAGTATCTCCAATATGATATATAAAAAAACAGCATTGCCACTGAAAGCTTCAAATTTTAACATTATGTACAATTTGGGATTTAAAAAATACAGCCAAAGCATTATTTTTGGGTCCATATACTACTCCCACCAGCCCAAACTGAAATTTCATATTCTGCAGCCCTCCAGCTCTAACTGACATAAAGTTCATAGCTGGCTTACATAATTTTTTTTTTAATCAGAATACTCTAGTCATATAATGTATGTTTACAAAAAGAATATATATCCTTGAGGGGAAAAATGGGCTCCTGGAAAGCCTAAGGAGCTTTAATCAAACTATCTCAGATTAAGTTTAAGGCTCATAATCCCTGCCCATCCTGCTACTTCTTCAAGAGAAGGAAGAAACAAACCTCTCTGTACAGTGGCACATACACATTACCTGGGCTCAGTTACTGTGGAGGTAAAGTGCCAGAGCTGTCTTCTCACTCTAGCTGTTCCAAAAAAAAAGTTCGGTGGGAGAAAGCCACTTGCACAGAATTCATCCTACGCGATGAATTCATGTGCAGAAAGCTGGTAAGAAATGGCCATGTGAGCACAACCTGACCCAGACACTGCAGCTGTGAGGAGTACTGAAAAGTCCTGGTGGGATTTCTTCAGGCAAGCTTTCCTGCACATCCCAACCTGGCTTCAGGTTTCAAGTGTCATCTTTAAGGACCCTACCCCTGCCACAGCCTCAAGCACCATGCAGCTGGCCAAGGCAGAAGAATTCCCCCTGAAATCAGACACAGGGAGACCTCCTTTAGCTCCAAAGTGGTGAAAAAACTGCTTTGAACACCCAGCACGAGCACTCAGCCTCAACAACCCAGGTCTGAAACACAGGGGACTCTTCTTGTGGCCGTGAGTCTGGCTATTTTATCTTAAGCCTAGCTTAGAAATGCAGGCTGTTCATGATTGTCACAGAGCACTGCTGAAGAAAAAGGACATGTAAAAAACAGTGTTTATTTTGGGAAAAACTGTGAGAAAGGACTCTGGCAGAAGGCAAACTTATTCAGAGTCTGACTGTATTTATCTAGAAAACTCAAGGGAAGGAGACCAATTCTAAATTTTTCAGCTGTTCAGACCACGGTGACAATTGTCTGAAGGCTCAAGTCACCGACTTGAAGGGAACCGACAAAGAAGGGAACAACTTGCTGATTGAAAAATTAAAGGGGGTGGGGAAGGATAAAAAAAGGGGGAAAAAGGTTTCTTCAACTTCTTTCTTAGGAAACAAGCCAAAGAAACTGTGTTTATTGTGAGTGGTCTTCCTAACATGCTTTAGAGGATGACAGGTATAAAAGAAATATAGAGCCTGATGGAAAATGGGATGGGAGTAAGATGGAAAAAGAGAAAAGGTAAAAAAGCAAGTACAAACACATCAATTACATGTTTCTCCCAACNAATATTTAAAAGTCAGACTAGAAAAGCCAGTGAGACATCATGAAAGAATACAGAATGGTACGTGTTATTGCCTGGTTTATATCCACCTGCGTAAGTAAAGAGGCATAAGGTGGCCTACAGAGAAAACATTCATAATTTATGAGGGTTTAAAACTGCTTTTCCCATCCAACTACTTAAATTACCTTATGAAAACCACTAAAATCGATTTCCACAGAAAAATACAGAAAATTTCTTCTAGTAATACCATTAAATGGCATCTAAGTGCCCTTACAATATTGATCAGAAGTGTATCAAGAGAAAGTATAATGGTAACACTTCAGCATGATCTCCAGAATGACTTTGCACTCAGGGACAAGACACTCCTAGCTCCTGTTCTATTTCCTGCCATCTGTTAAGGAATGCAAGGCATTAGAGAATGTAATACATATCTGTAAATGTTCCTATCAGCCTGTAATAAAATTTGATCCTATAGAAACCTAAGACTTAGATTCTAACTCCTTCAGTGCAACCTGTGCATGTGCACAGCAGTTCTGCATTAACCAAAAAGAACAGCAAAAATATGCTTTTAAAATCCAAACTTTGGAAGAAAAACAATGGGCAGAATTACTTTCTTTTGATAGTGCCTTTTAAAATTGTTCCTCATCCTGAAATGTCACAGGATATCAAGCATGTGACCAACAGTATATCATGAACTCAAGTACTCTTCCACTAAGTTGGGGTCACATTGTACAGGCTGGCCCACCTACCCTCCAGACCCTCTGATTTGTGTATAGAGCCAGGCCAGGCTGTCTTACTGGTCTGCAGCCTTCAGGATGCCTCATGAGGAGGAAAAATACAGCTCCAGGAAGGCCTGTTTATCACCCAGCAGCAGCTTCTTTTCTACCAGCTCAGGCAGAAGAAAGCTTCATCTTGAATCACAAGGCAAAGACTTCCGGGCTCAAAGGGCACCAAGGGAAATGCAGATACACCCAACACCAGTGTGACACGTGCTGTCTTGTGCAGTCTTAAAAAGGAGCTACTCACTAAAAACTTCTCCTAGGCCTATGTCTAGATACTATTCTGCCCATGCATCTCCTTCCCCATCACATCAGGGTGACTTGCACTTGGCATGACTTCGTAAAAAACACCAGAGAGATTAAGAAACTAGGGTGGCAGTACCTAAAGTAGTGTGGGGCTGAACAGCTTCCAAGCAGGAAAGGGAGCACAGAAAGAAAGACACTAACACTCTCAACAATACCCTCCAAAGGTTGAGTAAAAGGAATTTAACTTAAGATCACCAGCGTGCAGTTCAAAAACACTGTTGCATTTTAAGGGTAAACACAAGCAGCCTGGAAACAACTGTCTTCATTAGATGCCTACAAGGGCAGTCACAAGGGGTCATTCTCAAAGACTGCTCTCACATTAAGGCCAAAGAAAATTTGCTGATAAAAATTAAAATGGTGTTTCTGAAACAAAACCATGCATGGATGTTCAAGCATAGAAGCACTTCCCTATCTCAAGTTTCTAATGTTCACTCCAACACCATAAACCTTTGCTCTAGGGAGGTAGGAGTGGTGAACACTCCTCACTACACCCTATGACTGTACTGTCCAGGCCCTCTCTGAGAGAAGCTAACAACTTTGTGATTCAACTTTTGTCCTTATTGACATATTTTCAATTACTTCCTTATTACTCAGTAATCAAAAATAGCACTTTGATTTGTTTGAAACCTCTTATAGTAGCAAAATATTTCTGCAACTTGAATACACTGCGTGCTCTGAATTGTCCTCTGTTTCTTTCTCTTTTTAGGGACAATGCCTATCAACTGCTCTTCACTTGTGTCCAAACTGACATTCTTGCTCTGAGCACTTGATTTATTGGCTGGTGTTAAAGGTAATGTAAGTATGCATTCCACATGGTAGTTCTGAAATGAAATAAGAATACAAAGTTAAATGGTGTCTCAATATATAATCGGACAGGAGAGACAAAATCAAATACGTAATTATCAAAATTTTAATTGGGGCTAATGCAAGGGAACGATGCACACATCCATATGCTATCCCACTATATCCAGGATTATTTTTCTCCACAGATCTCTGCGACAGGACATTTGGCCTTATTTACTCTAAGGTCTCAAGGATCCTTTGCAATGGGAGCTGTACAATGCATCCCATTCTATTTCAAACCAGAATTATATGATACTTCTACTCAAAAGTAAGAGTTGCATAAAAGCTTTCTACTGCAATTAGGAGTTGCTTGGACTAGTATTTTTTGTATTGTAAAGAAAAAAAATTATATGCAGAAGCCACTCCTTGCTTTTATTGCTACAGAGGAAATCAATGTCCATCTCCTTTTGTCAAGACAAAGGTTAAGAATTACAACAAACACAGTGACATCCCATAATGCTCCTGAAACTGAAGAGTCACTGATACAGCTGCAGAGCTCATCTGAGAGTTCAGATCAAGTTTCAAGAGAGCACAATAAACTCTCCCGAGTTTACTAACTAGGAGGTGCTAGCCCACCCTTCCCTTAAACTCTGAGGTTCCACTTCAGGGAGAAAAGGGAGAAAACATTGGTGTAGTGCCAAGATCACCAGCAGGCAACCTTAACCTTCATCTGGATTCTGAATTATGCCATGGGACTGTTTATTTCCAAACAACTGCCCTGCTGAAACAACACAAGTATGGGTCAAGTGCTTGAGAGCTGGAGAGAGACCTTCCTGACAGAAGGTGGTCAGTGCTACCCAACAAGGGCCCAGGTAAAATCAGAGTCACAGAACGGCTTGGGTTGGAAGAGAACATTTAAAGGTCATCTAATCCAAACTTCCGTGAAATGAAGGGACACCTTCAACTAGATCAGGCTGCTCAGAGCCCTGTCCAACCTGGCCTTGAACACTTCCAGAGATGGGGCATCCTCAGCTTCTCTGGGCAACCTGTGACAGTGTTTCACCAAGCTTATTGTAAAAAGTTTCTTCCTTAAATCTAGTCTGAATGCACCCCCTTTTAGTTTAAGACCATTACCCCTCATCCCATTGCTCCAGGCCTTCCCAGAAAAATCTTCCACTTTCAGATCATTGGAACTGACCTAAAAAATTGCACTGAATACAGCTGAGCCCAACAATCAGAGGGAGAAACTCAGGTCAGCAGACAAGGACAAGAGCAGAGACCCCTGCAAGCACCACAGCCTACCCTTCCTTAGCCCATGAATGCAGCAGCTTTCCTTACAAAGGAAAGTTGTATTTTTAGCACAAAAAGATTCAGAAGCTGATAACCTAGACTAGCATTTTTCTATTCTAGACTTTAAGAACAACAGCACACAACAAAGTCTTGTGAGCAGACTTTAACACCTTCTTGAAATGGAAAGATTTAGAAACCATTACAGCAATACACCAACAAGGAAAAATAAGCATAACAAATGCTGAACACCACTAAACCATTTTTCATGTGGTCTCATTTCAATTTAGTTTTCCAAGAATGGTAATATAGAAAATACACATACATTTCTAAGTAGCTGTAATACAGCTTCAATTCCAACCTAACAAGGGAAAACAAAACTTCACATTTCACCCCCAAAAAGGTTTTGCTTTTACTGTTATTTTGTGTTGTGTTGGTGTTTGGGTGTGGATTATTTTTTGTCCTCCCTTCCTCCCTTTTTTTAAAAAAACATGTACTGGAAAGTAGGTAAATACTTATGATGGGAGCGTAGGAAAGAGAGAGTTGGAATTTGAAAAAGTTGCTGAGACCTTCCCAGTGGAACAAATCACATGCCCTGGAAACTTTTCAGAAGACAGATCCACAAAGGCTTGTTTAGAAACATCATGACCTGGATCTACTCTGGAATACTAAATGCAGATGATAGTGATTTACAATAGAGAAAAAAATTCAGCCTTAAGAATGAATTCATCAAGAATGATCTGAAGCTGGATGCAATTGTGGCATGCTTGGGACTCTGTGGGCCTTCACTTGACCCTGGGAAGGAAACCCTACTGACAGAAATAAAAGTTTCCACCAAACATCTGCTGAAAAATTATTCTCTGATGGGTTGACTTAGTATCAAGTGACACACACTCTGATGAGCTTTAACAATTGCCATCTTCTCTAGATGAAATCCAGGCAAGTAAAAAAAAGTCTCATTTCTGTAATACACTGAATATTGACATAGCTGAAAGAACTATCATAAAAAAATCCCACCAGTGCTCCATCCTACGTCAAACCTTTTAATAAATAAATAATCTGAAAGAAGAGATTAAGAAAATAAACTTCCCACAAATTGTATAAATGGCTGTCATTTGTTTTTCGCTCTGTTATATTTTTTACACAAATGCCAAGTCTGGTATTTGCTTTGACAGAGCCTGCATGCAGAACGATGTCTCCCATATGGCAGGCTTCACTTGTACAGCCCATCAGGATTAATGCAACTTGGATGACCACGTCAGGGAGGACATGACTGTCCAGAACGAACAGTACAATCCAGAGTTTTCAAAATAAAACCATTACAGCTCAAGACAGAAAACACAGAAGACTCTTTGCAGCTGAACACAGCAACGCTGAACTGCAAAACAGTTTCACAGACTGGCAACACCACCAAGATGACTATCCTCGCTGTGCAGTACAATTTGTGTTTATTGTTTACAGATAAATCACAAGATAAAAACAATATTTTGGGACAGACAGATTACAGGGACTGACAAAGGAGAAAAAAACTACATTGACGTCTACAACTGATGCAAAGGGGAACACTTGTAAGTTTTAATGGAGGATTTTTACCATATAAAAGCAAAGGAACAAATACTATTTTGAACAATGAATTAAATTTAGAGCAAATCCACAAAAGAAGCAGTCATAAATGTTTACAACACTCACACTCTGAATTAAATTACTGTTTTCCAGTTGGATTTCTGCCATCCCCCTAAAGACCCTTGTAAAGATACCTACATCATCTGATTCACTATTCCTTTTGCTACAATCACTGATTGCCAGCATACTGAAACAGTAGTAGATGCTAATTCTTAGTAAAAGCATTTCTCACTACCTACAATTCCCTTTATTATAGGTTGTAAGACTTCCAGCAGTATTTCTTACTATTACTGGCAAATTTCTACATATCTGACACCTTTTTGACACCTCTCAAGATGAAAGGAAAGAGGAAAAGCAACAGAGAGAAAAAGCAAAGCTCTGTTCTGGCAAAGCCTAGCAGCTTTACCAACTAGACAAAGCATATTGAAGTAAAACAAATGGGTAATTTCTCTCTATCCAATCCCTGTAACTCAAATTGCATATTGTTTTTAAACTTTCACATCTCACCCACTATACAGGCTTCCACAGCAAAAAGGAACTTGTAAAACATTTTACGACATGAAGAAGGGAATTGGCTCCCCTTCACAGATCTACACAATGGATTCCCATAAATGTGTGTTGAGTCAGCAAGGTCTGCAATGAACATGACTGATTTTACAACCATGTCTCATTCGACTTTTGCCTGTGGCTCCTTAGGGTATTTGTAGTGTTTTACTACTTCTCTAGTAAATTTCTCATGTCCTTCTCCTGTCATCCTTTCCCAGGTGGAAAATACACTTGATTTTCTCTTCAGTTTAGCTTCTTATTTTACTTGTATCCTATTATCTTCTGTAAAGTTGATTCATGTTTCACACCCTTTGAATAAATCTCTTACACATGAAGTCTTGTGGGAGAAGGTCACAAGCCATCTGAAAGAAAGTACTTTATTACCTACCAAAATTTATTTTGAACTACTGTGATCAATTGAAGTCCTGCCCGCTTTTTTGTGGCTTTGAAAACCTGTATTTACAATGCAATGACTTTATTCTCTAGACACAATAAATAAGGAGATTCTTAAGATGCAGCAATCAACAGAAGACAAACACAGCTCCTTTGCTAGGCAGAGAAGCTTAATAACTAATAGCTGTAAAAAAATTGGTGATATACGTAGTTCATCTTTATGACACATGGTGCACTTTTCATCAGTCACTCCCTGCAATATTGCAAGACTTCTAGGTAATGACACACAGTAAGAACATTTAGTAACATTTAAAGAATGCAAATAACTCATCTTCAAAGACAGACTATCAACAGTTGCTCACAGAAGACTTTTCAAAGGAAGTGTAGCTTTGCCTGTGAGCAGCTATAAAAGCCTCAGTGACGACTAAAACAATTTATGCATTATGATAGGAAAAAAACCCACTGCTATACAGCACTGTGTCCATTACTGATAAATGTGTGGTATTACCCCAAGAAAGAGACAAGCCAGAGTCTCTTTACTCACCCTTACGAGGCTGGGAGCAATGCATGAGCACGGTATCTTGACATTCTTGAGGCACTTTTCATGAGACATGAAGTTGCAAACTGTGGAAATAAAGTAAGAACCGTGAGCAACTCTTCACAAGCAAGGGACTTTAAGAAACACAATCAATCAAACAAAACCAAAAATGGAGTCAAATACAATTAGGAATACATCTTTTTAAACACATTTGCTATCCCCTAGGCTTGAGAACATAAGCAACTGTCACACCCTGTGCAGTGCATGAACTCCAAGTTATTTTGCTACTAAGATGCTGGCGATGGAAAAGGAAGAAGAGTTTATCCCAAAACAGTACAAGTCTACCACAAGTCATGTCCTCCCCCACTCTCTCTCTCCATGAGCAACAAAAGGAGTTCTTAAATTTCAAAAAAAAGTTTTGAACTGTCCAAAACAGCTCTTTGATGTAGCCAAAGCAGATGGACATGTTTGCAAGTGAATTATTCTGCAAGTTAGTGCATGTGACACAAATGTGAGAAAACAAATTTTTGTTACAAACGGAATGTAATGACTGAAGGAGATAAAATCAAAGGTCGCCAATTATAGGCAGAAAGTCAAGAATAACTAACTATTTCTTTTATTACAGGTTTATAACTCCATCCAAGCTTCACAATGCATGCTTTCAAGCATGACAGTGTTTGAAAAAAAAAAAACCTCCTTTCTCATGGGGGGGTATTTTCCACATCTTCTTGCCATGAATTTACATTACATTAATCTGTGTGAAGAAAACAAAGGATTCTTTATTTCATTCCCGTCACCTCTGATAAATTAGAAATTAGTAAGCCATGCAGCTATGAATTTAGAGTCCTCTGTCTTTCAGAGTTACTCTCCACCAGTTCAAGTGAGAAGCCCTGTGCAGATGCTCAGGTCCTGACCTCTTGAATGGAAGCTCAGACCTCTCCCAGTGCCTGGGCAGAAGGTCACTCGCTAGTGGCAACTGTTGCTGCACACAGGGGTTTTTCCCTGTCCCTGCTTTTCATAAGCACACTGTACCACTTCCTAAGTTTCACAAGTATTTGACAACACCCTCAAGTACTTCAAACTTCCCATCTGCAGTCACTGACTGTATGCGCTAGTGCCATCAAAAGCAGTCAATTTCCTCTCCTCCCCCTTCTCCAGCTCATTGACATTTGATTGCAGAACACTGCTTCTTCCAGGTCAACTGAAGCATTAAAATCCAGGTCTACTTCTCTAAATGGCTTATTGCCAGCCCATATTAAGTAAATTTTCCTTTTGGTAGCACAAAAAGGATGACACCTTTCCCATCAGAGCACTCATCTTAATATGAGCAGTAAGCACATTTTTTTTCATTAATCTGTAAATCAGAAAAAGAAGCACTGCAAGTCACTACACTGTACAAACATCTTATTTGTCATCCATGGTTGAACCCAGAATGGTTACTGCACTGATGAAATAAAGTGGAAAGTAGCAGAATCAAATCTTCTGCTGAGTGCTATGAAATGTTACATGCATCTCTAAGGCTGATGGCTGTTTCCAACCAAATAGGGCAGATCAGGGAAGGGAACAGTCAAAGAAAGGATGATAAAGTGTATTCCTGCAGCTGCAAATGCAGTTGCTCAACAGATTTGGAGGTGACCTCTATGGTGGGGAGGAGCACACAGTCTATCAGCACAGAGGATAAAGCAAAGAAAACAAAGTCATTATCCAGACAAAGGAAAGATGCATCTCCTGCTCCACAAAACAGGTATGAGTCTCCACAGAAAACTGGTGAATCCTCATCACTGATGCATTATCTCAACACAGACATAGAGGTAATAGAATGATAACATAATTAAGCTTCCTCCTTCCTTAGGTCTCAGCAATATTCGTACTGATGCTCTTAGGAGGGTCACCTGCTTGCTGTGAGAGCAGGCCTGTAGAAGCTACAGGAGAAAAGGGTCAAAGGCCACCTGCCCATTACACCTACAGTCTGAAATTAGCCCCTCACACCCGGAACACACCTGCCCCAGCCACTTGTCCAGCATCCATGTCACTGTCTCAGAGTGGTGCCCTAAGTTTATGTGACCTGGCAAGGTGAGGGGAAATGCCCTCTGAAGGCAGAAGTATCGTGACAAAGGTTCTCATGGCTCTGACCCATGAAAAGCAAGAGTATGAAGCTTCAAATATAAACAGGCAGATGTCAAGAACTTTATAAAGAGGTGAGAGCTAGCCAAGGAGGAACCATCAGTGACTAATGAAATTCAGTGAAATGACCCTCTTTCCCCCCATTTTTCCAGTTCAGAAGCAGACTGGCTAGAAGGGAAAGCAGAGAGCATGGTGCTGCAGACTGATCACAGGAATTTTATTATCTGCAAGATGCAGCAGGCAATGGAAGTCTGCAAGACCACTCTCTCCAAGTGGCTATTAGATTTAAGTGCACGCAAACTCAATGCACAAGTTAACTGAGCTCTACACAAACACCTCACGGAATTCAGAAAACCAGCGGATGGAAGAGATGCCCCTCCCACGGACCTTGAGAGATGTTCTCTACTTATTTAGACAACCCAAGTCACTATGTGATACCACAATTTTCTCTCTGCATTGACTAACCCAGCAAAACATGGTCCTGCATAAGGACAGTAACACACAGTTCAGATAAGGAAACAGCTCATGACACAGAAAAATATACTAAATCAGCAACTTCAGAGAAGCAGTAAAACCAAACAGTGAATGAATGTTTCTGATGAGGAGCAAAATAGGAAGGTGCATAAAGGTTTTAATTGTTTGAGTGCACACAGAATAAGACAACACAGAAAAGATTTAGTTCCCTAAAATGTCAGCCAGAAAATTGAAGCATTTACAAATAATCAAATTAAGGAGTATCAGGAGACAAACAGCAGGAGATAAGCAGCATCCAAACATAGAAGGTAACATTCTCAGTGAAAGATTTTCACGCATTTTTCAGGAGCTATTCACACAACTCCTCCTCTGCTTCTCACATTCCTCAGGAGGTGAAATTACTCCTACGNGGGGAGAGGTGAAGTGGCAGAACCCTACATTCATATCAATAGTCCCAAGAAAGGCTTAATTAAGTCTTAAGTTCTGACAGCTAGGAGAGGTTTCGTGGGTTTTAAGGGGTGACCCTTCATTTAGAAAAACAATCCAGAACTGTGTGTGAAGTTTCAGTAGATGAAATGCAAATTTCTGAGGAAAAAGCATTTAAAGGAAGAGGACAGGCCGTTCTCTTTAAAGGAACTGGATTTCTTGATCCATAGAAACTCAGTGATGAGCTACAAGCAGACACATCTATGGGCTGTCTAAGTCAAAAGAAAGCAATTTCAATTGCAGCTTTCAGACACTGTACAAAACATTTACTTAAAGGTTTAGGGGTCTTTAAGTGGTCTCTCCAAGCACCTGGTCAGGCATACAGCACCAATTGTATTTGACAAGTTTATCTTGAGGCCTTCTGCTATTCAGTAATAAATTACTTCCTTCTTGTGAAAAATTAGATATTGCCAATGCCCAACAAGAAACCATGTGGCCATTGGGCATGACAGTACTGTTGCCTCTCCACATGGAGCATGAGATCTGGCTTTACAGCAGTCTCTGCCCATAAGCCATCACTTCCTGGGCCACTTTTCCTACCACATTCTGTTTGACTTGGTGTTTTAATAAAGATAAAGGCCATGTGTACATATGGCAACTCTTGGAACATACAGCCAGTAGTTCTCTAACACACACTTGAAAAGAAACAGAAAATATCTCTCTCCAGGCCTCCCCAGGAAGGCAGGACATAAAAGCTGGGAATCACTGTAACTCATGAGCTGTGTAACACTTCCTAGAAAAATGATGGCTATTTATACCCTCCGATATGTCACACTTTTTCCACATAAACATTTTTCTCTCTGTCCTCAAGACAGACTTCAAAGCAGCATCCAAAAGCAGGAAGAAGAAAACAGTGAATTATGCCCTGTAGAGACTCTAGCTATGTATTGGTGTCCCATGCAAATGGTGTCTGGGTGAAAATTGCTCATGAAATACCAAATATCACACATAATCTTCTCCCCCTTTTGAAAAGATCACTCAGTCCTGAGGAAAAATCTAGAAGGTGTTAAAAATTACTTTAGTTTCGTCTTTGGGAAAACACTCACCATAATTCAGTTGTGGTGTCTCCCAAACAGAAATGTATTCGTGTACATGTATTTATTTCCCAGCCAGTCGCCTCCTGCCCCCTCGGCTGCAGGTTTTTACATGTCAATTAACTTGCTCTGGTGTCACAAGCAGCAGTAATAATCTGCTCCTTGCAACAATTCCCTCCTGCTGTCCCCACTGCCGAGTGCCGCCACGCTGGGGCTTCGCAGCTTGTGGCGTGCTACTCCCACGGGAGCCACCAACATTGTCACTGCCACAGGTCACGCCGGGGACCCCCGAACGGAGGCAGCTCCCGCACCGGGAGGGAGAGGCGGGTCCCTGCAGCCCAGCGCTCTCTGCGAGCCCACCTTGTGCGTGCTGGCACTCAGCGAACTCCAGCAACTCACAGGAAACAGCACCCTGCTCTGCCACCCGGCACGGCCGGCCACAGAGCCTGCACAGGGAACTCTGTGCCACATTCGGACATAAAGTGACAGTACCGCAGCCCCTCAGTGCTGCCCGGACAACTCGGCAAAGAGTCATTCCATTTCGTTTGGCGCTATTTGTGACCGCCGTAACTTGCTTGCATTCTGCTCGCTTTAACCAACTTCAACTCCCAGCAAGTGCCTGCCAAAGTTTCTTCTAATCTTTTAACAAAGGTTACACATTACTGAATGACCCAGTTGACTAAAGGGCTTATTCTAGGTTTTGAAACAAACCATTAAATCAGTCACAAACAGCTTAGAAACTCCGAATTATTTTTCCCAGCTATGAGAGTGCAATAAGTTTTTCATTTCTGGAAAAATTCAAGTGCAATGCATTAAAGAACACACACAGCTTATTAATGCGAATATAAATACAACTAAATTAAGAGCAGCAACTCTCTGAGGCATCTTGTTAAATGCAAGATTTGGAAGAAGTCCCTGTCTTGGAAAGTTTACTAGAATGGATGGCCTGATATATGCAGCCGTATTATATAAATGGAAAATCTCTACAGTCCTCTACAAAAAGCCCTATAAATGTACATAGATTACATGAAAGAATTACAAGGGGACTGAAAAAAATAAGAGGAAGGAAAATGCCATGTTCAGATCTAATGCTGCATCAGACACCTATGCTGGACTCAGCAGCAGCTCAGCCATTGCACAGAGAGAACCAGCACATGGATTTTATATTACGGCACAGAGGTGGCTCTTGTGCCACTGCTCCCCAGTCTTTTCCTAGTAATGCCTAGCATTCAAGTTGCTTTTTTTTTTTGACAATTACACAATGAGCAGGTATTTCCCTGGATGCACTATTACAAGTCTAAGATCCTTTCCTGCCTATCTGTAAAAGCAGACTAAAGACTCAGCAGCTTGTAAGAGTACTTTTCTTCCACTTTATAACCATCATTTTATATTCAACCACTCCAAGCAACAGAATGATAGACTGAAATACTCTCCTGTAATCCTCAGCAGCTGGTGTCAGCGTGAGCTCTCATCTCACTACTGGCCTTTGCAGAGGAGGTTGTGGACTGCTAATGGAAGAGTTGTGTAGCACAATCCCCCACACTGCCACAAATCCATGTGCAGCCTCGACTGAGTTCATCGCTTCCCTCTGTCGCTTTTATCTGACACTCAGACCCAGGCACGCAGTCAGTGTGTTTTTATTTTAGCATTTCACACAGTGTGAATGCCAGCTTTCAGTTCCAGTGGGAACCTTTCATGCGCCGTATCCTGGTTTATATCTGGCTTCTACTAAGATGCTCAGAAAAGCAAGGCTAAGAAAAGGCTGTGGTTATGATTACCAACTGACTCTGGCACTAGACTTGGGTGGCCAGGGGAATGTTGTTTATATTTTCCTAAGCACATGGAAATTTTATAGGATGAAATAAAATTAAGTTTCTACCAGATTAAATATTGAACAATTTGGTTTTTTCCAACAACAGGTGTCCGCAAGTGTTATAGATCATCTCTGTCTAAACACATCATCTTAAAAAGGTTATCTTCAAAAAAAAAGATGAAGCAAAGGATGGAGAAATATAGACAAAATCCTCAGCAGGTATCAAAAGTGTAACTTAACTCATACTCTGAAATGTGTCTCTGTATTCACAAGTAAATTTCCACACCCCAAGAAACTCTATCCCCCTTTCTCATATGACAACCTTCAACCCTTTACTGTATTTCACACATCAAATGAAACTCATCTGTAGTCCCAGTAGCTGCAAGAAGCAATGTTTTCTGCCAGTCAAAGACTAACAGGTCTCTGAAACGACAGGACAATGCCCCTTAACACTTCCCACCACACATTCCCAGACTTAGGTGTAATAGGACTGTAGAAAGCCACAACTGCCCCAAACTGGTTGCAACAAAAGGGTACACAAGAAGTCCAGCTTCCTGCAGGTGGCAAAAGGACATGTACCTGGTGGTAGCTTTAGCCAGAGCCTGCATTCCCAGCAGATGGTTCCAAGAGCCAATTGTCACAGCTGCAAACTCCAGCATGACAAGCACCAAGAGGACTTTGTTTCTGTTTCCCCAGAGAACTGCTGGGATTCAGTGGGCCCCTTGGGAAGGTGACAGCATAGGCGTTTTTTACCTTACCACTGGCCTGGTGCAACAGAGCAGTAACCTCTGCAACAAAGGAAGCTTGGCAGCAGTTTCCTCAGGGCAGAAGGATGTGCAGAGCAGTCTCAAGCCTTGTGCTTCATAGCTATGTTTCAAATGCAACAGGTACTACAGAGAGAATAATGGCTCTTTCCATTTACTCCAGAGGGGTAATGCATTCCAGTAGAGACTACTGAATTTCTTTTAAGCACTTCCAGTAATTTTCATTTTCAGTAGCTCCCAGTGAAGAGAGCATTACTATTAAGAGTGCACTACAACTACATCTAACTACACAGTCTGAAGAGTTAGGGTCAGATTCTCACATGCTTTAAATCAGCACAACTACTTTCAGTTTGCTAAAGCACAACAATTTACTGCAGTCAAGTTTTTTTAACTTGAAGTCAATACACCAGATTATAAATTTGATAATGTAGCATACATCTTGTTTTTATCAAAATGAAAGAATGAATTAGGGGTAAAACTAAACCCTCAAAACATTACCAGGCTTTCTGTAAAGCTTATTGCTTTGAACAGACAGCTATCAGTACTTCTACCAACATAAATATTTCTCTTAAACAGATTCAATTATTACATATCTTTGTTCCGTGTGTCACCAACTTACATAAGGCATTCAACAACCAGAACAAGAGGAAGTATTTGAATTTGCCTACACTACAGTCTTTCAAGTGGTTATTCTCACCCCTCCCCTCACTGAGAAAACAAAACCCCAAACAAAACAAGATAGTGCTCAGCAACTGAAAAAACAGCTTTTTTTTAAGAGCACTGTCAATCAGTGCTAGAATTTAAGAAAACAAGATGTTCTTTTATTGTCCCTCTTATTGAGGAAGAAGATGTAAATACTTGTTCAGTCCAGCTAGTATCCCCCAAGGTTGCCCTGAAACATAGTAGAGCCCTCTGCCTTCTGGTGGATCACCAAACCAAACTGCTTTACTCCAGGACCTGGAAGGGCTTCCAAAATTCCCATTTTGTTTGCCATCATTCACAGAGATGTCATAGCTTCCACCTCGGTTCTGCCAGGACTCACAGTCATGAAATCGCAGCACCGGTTTGCATAAAGAGGCTGTTCATGAGTGCTTGGGGAAGGAAGACGGGTACAGAAGTGCTGAACACGGAAGAATCAGCCTGCTCAGATTAGTTAATAAAAGTCCCCCATGCACACAAAGGCAAAAAGGGCCACTGCAGGAGGCACAGCTACTGCAGCATGCTTAAAAGACGGAAGGAGGAAGGACAGCTGCCTGTAGACGGACAGAGGAAAACAAACAAGAAATCTAGCAAAGCCAGGGAGTAAACCAAAGCTTCAAAGCTGTTATGCAAGACAACAATAACAGTCTCTACTTTCCAAACAATGAATCAGTGGGACTTAAAGGGCATATCAGCACCAAGACAATTCAGCCTAAGTCAATCTAACTCTTTCAAAACAAAGTTTTATTTTGGTCAAAACTAAGTAGGTTATTTCCTCTGCTCTTCCTGCTCTTCCATAGCATGTGCCTGACATAATAGAAGCCAAAATACAGGTTTAATCTGCCTCTGTCCTTCAGGGGCTCTATCACTCCCTTCTGAAGTTGCCCTTGGTGTGCAAGCAGGCTTATTTTGTTCAGCAGGACTGCCTTTGCGTTTACTGAAGAGACCCATTGACAGTTAAAAGACAATAGCTTTCAGAAAATGCCCACGGGCTAATTAGTCACAGATTGGAGAAACATACTTTTATTTTTTTCTATCGCAGTGTTCTTAAATTCTATTAAAAACACTTATCAGACTGCTTATGCAGACAGGACCATTCAAGCTGGTGGAAGAGTCACTAATTTCATGAGTAACTTAAAAGCAACACTTCCATTTTACTGGAAGTTTTGTGGGACTTAACTTTTACATTTGTTACACAGCTTTGAGCTCCTTTTCCATTGTAGCAGCTTGCCAACACAGACGCATTTAGCCTTTTCGTTTACAACTGTGACCACAGGCCAGTCTGAATACTGTGACTGTTCACTGAAAGGAATGCTGGATGCAGTACATGGACTTCACCAGCTTATTTCCCAATTCAGTAGAAACATGCAAAGACCTGTATGTAGTACTGGTGTGCTCTCTCAGATGAAAACACAGCCTAGTTTAAGTTTAGAAGTCTGTTGTTGTGCAATGCTTGCTAAATGTCACCAGAAAAGCTGTCTGTAGAAGCTTTGGTCTTCCCAGAACTTCTCAAACAATGGTGAGACAGGAATGGAAAAACCTCTCAAAGCTTTAAAAAGTCAGGCATTAAAAAGAATGTGGTGAGAAACTTCAGGCTTTTGCTTGTCTTACAGTTCAATGAAACCACACTGTAAATACTCTTCCTCAGAAACCCAAAAGAAATGAAAACCTTGTTAAGGTTTTCCAGATACCTACTGAGTATCCTTACAAGATCACTTGTATTTGACAGCTCTTTTCGCTCTCCAGGATTCTCTGATCTTGTCAACTAACCAGTTATACCTGCTTCTGCTTTAAATGGAGAAACCAGTATATACCCTGTCTGATAAAAATGCCCTTTGCCTCCATACAACAAGAACTGCCTTGCACTTTATATTTCCAGAACTGTCTGCATGAGAACACCTTCTCTTTTTTCTCCAAAGAAAGGTTTTGTAGGATCTGAGCTCTATAATTTCAAGGCAGAACATCTGAATTCCTACTCATTTGTATTTTAGATATGCTGGTAGAAAATAACAAAGTAACAAGACAAGCGAAAATAAGACAAGCTACTTATTAAGAAAACAGATAACTTCAGTGATATACCTGAACTGTCAATCATTTGGTTATAGTAGGTTTGCTTGAATTGTAGTAGCCTCACAAAGCACCTGAGCTACCTAAGCAGGTCTCACTTTCTCATCCCTAAGGCTGTAAATATTCTGAAGCCTACAACAAGGTATCTTGGTTCTTCATTCTCCTGGTACAGTATAGTAAGTACTGAAAAATGAACTAAAGGAACCTCACCAGCCAAAACAGAAGTGTCTCCACCCACCCATCTCCTGACTTCACCCAGAGCAGGTTTCTTAGATCCTGCAAAGCAGGAAAAGCTAGAGCACCAACAGCTGGAGACAAAGGCACCTATACTTGTGTGCTCAGTCCCACCGAGGCTTTGCACTCCAAGGAGAAAATAACTCACAGAGAAGTTATACCACAGTAGCAAAAGCAGCCACCTCCATTTGGTCAAGAGGCTTTTCTAAGTCACAACCACAGTCATCTGAAAATCTAGGCACTCTTTAGACAGCTGTGTCTATCCACAGAAGAGGGGTCTATCCACTCCACTTAGGATGCTGCAGTCCACTCTCTTTCCAATCTGTACAGTACAGCCAGTAAGGATACGGCCCAGCTGAATACAGGCTGGAGTGCGAACAGAGAGAGCAACGCTGCTGAGAAGGACTTAGGGATGCTGGTGGATAAAAAGCTGAGAAAGCAGGGCCAGCAGGTCAGAGGACGTGATTGTACACCTTTACTCTGCTCTCATGAGACCCTGCTTGGAACCCTGCATCCAGCTCTGAGATCCTCAGCACAGGAAAGAAAGGATACATTTGAGCAGGTCCAGCAAAGGGCCATAGAAATTATCAGATGACTGGAGCACCGCTCCTATGAGAGGCTCAGAGAATCGGGATTGCTCAGCCTGGAAAGACAAGGCTCCAGGGAGACCTTAGTGCAGCTTTTTAATAGTGAAATGGGGCATGTAAGGAAGATAGCAGGGCCCATTGCAATAGGACAAGGGGTAATACTTTTAAACCAGAAGAGGGTAGATTTGAACTGGATGTAAGGAAGATATCCGCTACAATGGGGGTGGTGAAACACTGGCACAGGCTGTCCAGAGAGCTGGTAGATGCCCCATCTCAGCAAACTTTCAAGGTCAGGTTGAAGAGGGCTTTGAGCAACCAGATCTAGTTGAGGATGTCCCTCCTTATCACATGGGGTGTGTGGGAGTGTGGTGTTGGGCTAGATAATCCTTAAGGGCATTTCCAATACAAACTATTCTGTGATTCTGTTCTATGAGATTTTATGAGAAAGGCGAGTTCTGCACAGACTTTACTTTTTCCCTCTTGAAAGACAGCTGGATTAGACTTCCCACCACTGAAATTAGGGTGAATACAGAATTTCAGAGGCATGCAGTTTTAGTACTGAACAGACTCCCAACATTAAGAGTGTTTTCTTCTTCAGAGAGATGGAAGATGACTAGTCTCAAACTTGCATTCACATCCAGAAAGCACCAACACCTTCTCTTGAAGATTAGGCCAAAGATAGGACAATACCCTGGGATAAGGTGCTGGTTCACTGATGGAAAACAAAAAAACTCCAAGAGGGCTAAAACAGCAGGGAAGAGCTCAGCAACTCACCCTCTGAAAATTCCAAAAAAAGAGACCCTTCAGAGGAAGAGGCCTCCCCCTAACAATGTGAAGTTGCACAGGGAGCCTGGAAGGACACAGTTTTTGCCACCAACAATGCAACAGCAACAGACCATTGGCTGTGACCCTGCTCCCAGCATGGAGGAGCCACAGGCTGCCATTCATAGGGGCTATCAGCAGTCTTCAGAGATGCTGAAGGCAGGAGTCCAAAAAGAAATTGTGTCTGAACCACAGAAATCTGTCTGAGGGCAAACAATTAAGCACTTGAGTAGCTCTTTAGTACAGCCAAAAAGATGAAGGTTGCCCACACAAGCCAAGATGCAAGACCATGTAATACAGTTGTGGCTTTTTCCCAGGTTTTCCAGACTGCAGACTTTACACAGCTAGAAAGGGTCAAGCCACTTCAAGGGCTGACAGAAAAACCTCTGATCACACTCCCTGCACATGCTGTGAAAGGCTATAGATCCTAACAACCTTCAAAGGAGAAGGTCCTCCAACAACACCCAACTCACAGTTTCAGCAAGATGCCACGGCGATAAGAAAATCAAGCACCAGATACCTCTACAAGCCTCTTGAAGACCATTTGGCAATGAGAAATTTCTCCTGACTCTGTCTTAAGCTGGTGCCTCTTATGTTTTCTGCTGCAGACTGTCCATGCAATCAACTGAGCCCCAGTGGCCAGAGCAGAGATGTGCCAGCCCGGCAGCATGTGCAAAAGAAATTGGACAGGAGGGGCAGAGAAACATGAAATGGTTAAAACCAGAAGAACAAAAGGAAGATCCAGCTGGACCACAGAACCACCTACTGCAGGGCATGCACACCAGTGCCATAAATGCTTAGGTCTCTGCAACTGTTGTCTGCAACAGTTTCTTCAAGTCACTGTTTTAAGAGTGATCCCTTACAAAGAGAAACTTTGTCAATTGTTTATCAGCACTGTGTCCAGCTGACTTACAGCTACTGGTCAAAACAAAGAGCTACAGCTTACAGCACTCAGAACAGCACAACAAAAACTACAAAGAAGACCGATCCAGCCCTCAGTTTAAAGGAAAACGCACTAAAACAATTTGACATTTACTGCAAGCATCCTTGCAACAAAAGCTTCATCATAGACTCATAGAATGGTAAGCGCTGAAACAGACCTTGAAGATCATACAGTTTCAATTAATCCTGCCACTCACCACACCAGGTTGCTTGGCAAACCATTCAACCTGGCCTTGGACACCTTCAGGAATGAGGCATTCACAGTTTCTCTGGGCTACCTGTTCCAGCCCCTGGGCAAAGAAATTCTTCCTAATTTCTAATCTAAAGATGCTCTCTTTCAGTTTAAAACCACTGTCTCTTGCCCTGTCACTATTGGCCCATATAAAAAGTTCCTCTTCCTCCTTTTTATAACCCCCTCTTAAGCTACTGGAAGCCTTCTCTTCTCCAGGCTCTCAGTTTGTCTTTATTGAAAAGGTACTCCATCCCTCCAATCATCTTCATGGCCCTCCTCTGGACACACTTTAAGAGGTCCATGTCTTTCTTGCGCTGAGGACCCCAAGCTGCACGCAGTAATCCAGGTGAAGTCTCACAGGGGCAGAGCAAAGGGACAGAATCACCTACCTTGACCTGCTGACCACACTGCTTTGGATGCAGCCCAGGATGTGCTTGGTTTCTGACATCGCCAGCTTGAGTCCAGCTTTTCATCCATGACAACCCCCAAGACCTTCACCACAGGGTTGCTGCCAAATGACTTCTCTCAGTCTGCACTCATGTCTGGGATTGCCCCTAGGCAGTTGTGGAACCTGCATGAATACTGCAAGGTTCCATCTCACATACGTGGCCTCCTGCACCACTGTCACTCCTTACCCAGTACAGCACAAATAATTCCACACACCACCATGTCCATGTCTTTCTCTTCAATAATAACAGATGTCTCCTATGAAAACACAGTCCTCTTACCACTTCTGCTATGTTACACATACCTAAGCCAAAATTCCTCCACACATATGAAAGGGAAACAACAGTAGCACATCTTCAATTTTGAAAAAGAAGAATTTGAGTTACACTTAAATAAACAGGGTGGATCTTAGCTGAACTTAATGCACAGTAGGGCTTCATAAGCTGTGATGGAATTTTGGCAGAAAAATGTGATATTGACACAGTTGCCTGGACACTCTCACAATACCCAAAGAGGAGACATTCTCAACATTACAGGCTCCAGAGCAGCTGTAATACAGACTAGATCTGCACCTATGGGACATATCACCAGTGACACACAGAGCAAAGCCCACGTGTAAGCCATGCACACAGGGACTCAGTGAGTTAGCTCTGTGCTCTTAGCAGTGGGGAAAGCCAAGAATTCCCTCCAAAACACACATAAGATGTTGAACGGACCAAGGAGAGCCAGGCAGCATTACACATAAACCCAGTCTTTCCCACTCAGTGATATAACCTGCACACAGGTTTGCAATCCCTCTTCTGCATCTTAAAAACTGAACATAGAACATAAAAATATAATTAAAAATCCTGAAGATACTAGAAGAAAAACCACTGCTAAGCTTAGCAACAGTAACACACACACACCTCCACAGCACAGTTACCATTTTTAAAGAAGAGTGGGATACAATTAAAATGTAGGTCCCATTATTATTCTGCATACTGTCACAATAAATTTTCTTCCACTCTTAATTTGGGTAATCTCTGGATTATCTAAGGCATCTCAACGCTTCCAAGCAACACAAAACAAGGAAAAAGACAAGATACCCCAGAGCTGCTACAGCAACCTTTACTTGTCATTCCTTACAGGGTTTCATTTCCAAGTCGCATCACACTCAGAAGTGTATAAAACTTTAGGATTTCAGTGAAAAAGCTCACACCTGGAAAGAATAGAGAGGAAAAAAATGCAGAAAGAAAGAAGCAGAATCCTGTGCCAACTGGGTAAGCACATTCAGTATTTTCTCCAGTGTGGTTATTACAAAGCTATTGACATGGTCAGGAAACTAAAGGCAAATGATTCACACAGCGGTGAATCAGGAAAACAAAACACTCACAAGGCACTATTTTCAGAAACCAAACTGAAAGTGCTGATCTCCGTGATTTTTTTTTTTTAAATCCTGATTCTTAGTTTTACTCACCTCAAGCATTTTAGAAAGATTCCTTTCAAGAAAGTGTGAGGATTTTAGTTCCAACACTTAGGCTTGAGTCATTGATGAGATGGAAGACTATATTTAGCCTGAATTATAGCAACAGTCTCTTCCACATGTCTAAGAGCATACAAAATTCATAGAAGATGAGTGTTTACATCTATCTGGAGATCAGAAGCCTGCAGTACAAGTTATATATACCACCAACGAATACACAAGAACTTCCAAGATAAAATAACTCTGTTCATAAACACTAAAATTCAAAATCTATCCCTGAAAGGCTATAAATCTTTCCCAAAGGGGGACCAAATTATATCAAGGCTTATATATTCATTTAAATTTAGTGTTGTTTGGTGTGGTCTTTTCAATTGATCAGACAGAGAATGTTCTTGTAGCGCTTGATCTTAATTTACTATGCAGCATAATCAGCTATTAATTTATACACATGAATTATCAACACATGCTGAAAGGTTCTTAAAGTTTTCTAGGACAGCATATTTAAGAAAAAAGTTAAACTGAGCAAAAGTAAAAGTGAGAAAGCAAAACCAAAGAAATGTAATATATCTCCATTATCATATGGATTTATTTTTAAATAATCTATTTGGTTCACCTGAAGAAAAAGTGCTTGAATGAAAACTAAAACAGTGCCAAGAAATCTCTAGGCATTTGCCAAACAGGACCTATTCTAGAGCAAAGAGACTATAATAGGAACAGAATAACAGAGGTCAAAACCAAAACGATATTTGGCTGTTTTGAAGAGTATTTTTAACATGACAGTATTTTTACCTTCTACTTTAGCCTATTTTTTAAAAAAGGATTTGGCTACCAAGCCTAACAGTCCCAGCTGCTGTTAGTTAACTTCTTCACAAGAGAAAACATGAGCACATAAGTCTATATTTGACTTCTGCACAGAAATCAAAACAAAAAACTTTTAAGTTGTTTCTGGTTTTAAGGTTGTATCTTGTCTTTCATACTTCTTCATCTCGGATCACGTGTTCAGTTTCTCACTCAGCATCTTCTGTTTACAGAATTAAGTCTGCCCAGCAACCAGATAGAGAGTTGGAGCATGAAACATAATTGTAAGCACCATTTTCAACCCCTTCTAGGACAAAGGGATTGTGACTCCTTTTTGGAAGGACTGCTATTACTACCAATGGCAACAGTGAGGGCAGACACTCTGCTCACAGCTCCTGTGCGTACCTGCCAGGCACAGTACTATGCCACTGGGACATCCAACAGCACCTACCCAAAATCTGGGCAACAACTTGCAAAAGTGTCTGGAGAGTTTTAAATTATGTGAATATTTGTGAATATCCAAAATCTTTAAATCTTTAAAGCTTTTCCAGTACTCAGTATCAACACTGTTTTGAGAAGAGATTGAATGTGAAAAAGCAATTTTTCCTAGATTGTTGCTCAGCCCACACATTTGTTTTAATTCTAAGGGGTTCTTTTTATAGCAGATACATTCCAGGATTGCTAGTCCTAATCAGTTTCCCATGCAAATTTGTATGTGTAATGATTTATACTCACCCAGCCATCCTAACTAGATTCTGAAGAAAATCTGTCATCTCACAAAAAGCCATTTTTGTACTGAAAGAAAGCATCCACATTCTCAAATATGATTAGCTTTTTCACTTTGTGTTCAGAGCCTTCCCTCATGTTATCTCCATGCGTAGAGGAATCTCACCAATTTCCTTGTATTTATGATGACCCCAGGCAAAGATCCCAGCCACATAATGGTTTCAGCACTGAGGAAGCATTTTTGCTTGAACCACTTAAGGAATTGGTTAGTGGATTATTTCTTATGCTCACTGGTTAACAAGGTGTACCAGTTATTATTTTCGCATACTGCAGAGAAAGTATTGCACAAAAAGGAAAGACTCATTTCCTCAATTATAGAATGACAAACCAAGACACTAAAAAGTGACACAATCTGCCAAGCTGAAAGAAAAGCAATGAGGAACTGAGATTTTTTTTTCTATTCATTCTTGCGTTTAAACTGTATGTCCTATTTCCTAGCCACCATAGCTTAATACTACCCTGCAGAACAACACAATGCCCCTATTTTAACCCTTGAAGTTCAAGTAATTCAATAATCTCTTACAAGAAAATCTGTTTAGCTAAATATTCAGAATGTCTCTAGCAGTACTGTGTATGTAAAACCTCCAGGGATGGATTAAATTGCAGTCAAATACAGCATTGTTAATTCTGTTAGTTGTTTAAGATCTTAAACAATGTTATTTTTACAATAGTAGGTGCCATGACAATTACATCATAAACTGGAATTTAAAAAGAAGCCAAGCAGGTGAGTGATACCAGCACAGTACACTAATAATCCTAAACATGTTTTCAAGTAAATCACTGATATTCAATTTTAAACAGAAAAAAAGCAACAAAGTCACATAAATATATGTGAGTGTATATATATATATATGAATATACACACCCCCCACCCCCATTCTTCTAGCGCCAAGCAAATAAAAATACTTAAATAAGAACAGGAAGTGAAATGAGGGGTGGACTGTACTCTACTGAGTAACAACCTTCCACAAGTGAGACAACAGTAGGCAACAATAAGGAAGAATACTGTGGTAGCACACCCAGAAAAAAAAGAAGTGCACTTCCAGCGTGTTCCTTATCACCCTGTTATATACACATGTTAGGTTTCACTCTCTGATTGGGAGTGTTTCCTAACAGGCTTCTTGCAAGCTGAAAGTTACCATTAAATAAAAAGGCTGGAGGGCAGAAAAACACGAAAAGAACAGGAGCTGATCAGCATGTACTGTTTAATTCTTTAGAAAGGTGTAGACACTATACATATAACCTGCTCTTTCCCCACTGGAGCTGAGTCAAATTAAACATATTCAAGTAACTTAGTCACCTGTTTACTCTAGGAGTTGCAAAAGCAGTTTCACCAAAGGTAGTTTCAGGAGCCAGCTCAGGATGGGTCTAGCTAAGCAACAAGTAGCCCAGAAGGAAGTCAGTCTGAGCTAATGAAATACGGAGTTAGAAACATCTCTGGAAGAAACCAGTGACAAAACCAAGACGGAAAGGTCATCCAAGGACAGCCTGCCTCAATGAAAATTCAGAGCTGCTACTTGAGAAGGGCGCTCCAAAATCAGGAAGAGAACCCTCTTTCTGTGGAATACTAAGAAGCAAAGCAATATTATGGGCATGTTATAAACGGCATGTAATCAAAAAGGAGAAAACAGACCAGTAAAGCCACCATGTCTAGAGGAAACCCTCGAAAAAAAATGAAGCAGAACTCCTTATCCCTGGATTTATAATCCCAAGTATGGCGGTGGTAGGTGTGATCAACATAAACATTTGTAACAAACTGCCCAGAGGAGAAGGAAAACTAAAAATCCGGCAACCCATTCCCCCGGCAATAAAAGCAGGAGGCCCTACCTTGAGTTACAATTGCGATTGGGTAACTAATGCCATTGCACATAGCAAGGTCCCTGCTGCAAAGCAATTGCCAATGGAAAGTGACTACTTAATGAGGTTTTTTCACATGGAAAACTCAGGATACTAACTAACGTTGTCGTGGAAACATCGAAATACAAGTAACCTCACCACCCGAAAAAACTGCTGAGAGCTAAACTGAAGGACTGAGTAATCACATAGAGATGTGCACTGCAACCAATGTTAATACAGACTTCTACATCTATAAAGAAGGAATGCATGCCATCTCTAGAGCAAGGGGAAATGTTATCGAAATGTACTGGTTTCCAAAAAGAAAGCAAACCTCAAGCAGGAACCGCATGAGCACCCAGCAAATGCACATAAACATCACCGAAAATCGGAACAGGCAAGTGCTTCTCCACCCATTAAGTACTGAGGTCACTTCGGACTGAAATGCTGAGCAAGTTTTAAACAAAATGCTGTTAAAAGGCTCAGTTTTATGGAGAAAGCCTAAGAGTTTACTGTCTTTTGTTTACCACGAAGAAATAACTAGTCAGGCATTTATCTCCCACACAACTGCAAGAAAGAATAAAATCTTTTTAGACCCTTATCATAGGACTGCAAGAACTATGGTCTGTGGGAAACCTACCAGAGGAAGACCGAAACATTTTGTGCAAGATTAAAAGGAGCTGAGAAACACCTGAACCTATTATGTCTAAGGTATATTTGATCAATGATCATCTAGAAAGAGAACCTGCAGAGCACCAGCCGCAGCCACTTCACACCACGATGGGTTGATGAGCACCTTCCTTAGTGCTTTTGTCACTGCTCAACGAGCCAGACTGAGGCAGCAACACAGATGATATATGAAAGTGCTGTGCAAAGCTTGGTATTGGATTACAGGCTTTAGCACTTTCTGCAGTAAGTTATTTACTACCTAATTGAGTTTCTGGACTGAAATCTGGGCTAATGCTATCAACACAAACTATAGCTTCCAGCTACAAAGCTGTGTGCATTCTCACATAGCTCCCTGTCCTTTTCTCTGCATCACTGATGGTGACAGTGATATTTTCCTCTGAGGCACTGTCAGAAGGAGGCAGGGAAAAGAAAAGCATAAATTCTCTTCAGTACAAAATGGATTATCCTTCAAATCCTGACCAGTAAATTGCATTTTTCAATGTGCCAGTCAATGCTCCAAACATTTTTCTCAACCAGCTTAACCAGAACTGAGTCAACTTTCTGTGTAAGGTTTTATTTTGTGGAATTTTTTTTTGGTGTGAGAGTGCGTTTTTTCCCTTTTTTGACAGCCTTTGTTTCCTTCATCTAAGTTTTAAATGTAGCAAAGCCATATTCACTCAAACATCTCAGCACCAAACATATTGTTGTTGCATTGGAAAGGCCCCACCAACAAGAAAACCACTGAAGAATAAAGGCAACAAAGTCTTGAAAATTCAAGCTGATTGGAGGATAGAAGCAAAATTGTACTGTGGTTTTACCTTCTTGCAGCTTTTATTTTTAGTTCAAAATGCACCAAAAGCAAGAGAAGCTCATCACAAGGAGGAAGAATATGTTTTTCCTTTTGAACTGCAAGCATTGGGGAAATCTCATCTATCACTCACTTCCTTCAAAACAGATCTGAATGAAACCTGTAGGGTCAAGGATGTTTCAGATGTCTTTCTCACAGAACTAGAAAGGATGAGAGTCCAAGGAGATTGCCCCTTGTCCCCCTATTCCCTGCTACTACTTCCAAATCTCAACAAACTCCCAGCTTTAACACACCTCCCCTATCTGATTCTATTTTCTTAGAACAGCCTTTAAATTTAATAGACTGCATACAACATTTGTCCAAAATATGCATCTGAAGACTGCTGCAAATGCTGTCTGAACATCTCCAGGCACCCCTAAATCAACAAGGAACAACATGGCTTGTCCTTATCTGGGACATGGCCATATAAATCACAGCAGCTTTCTGGCTGTTTTGCCAAATCTGAAATTTATGGCATAAATATAACTCAGATCCACAGTTTACATTTTATTCTGGAAAAGCTGTGGTGTTGTCAGCCAACATCTAAATCAGATTAAGAGAAACAAAGTTTTATACATGTTGGAATAAGTTTGGAGGTTCTGCTTAGAAGACTAAAAATATAATTTACCCTCCCCCCTGAAAAAACCCCTCAAGTCCTCCCCCAACCCCCAAAACAAGCACACAAAACAGGGATGCTGTTTCCCGAAATACAATTTAACTTAGAGCCTTCATATCAAGACAGGTGCCCTACCTGCTCAAACAACATTTCCCCAGTAGAAACAGACACAAAATATATCAAAAAGTCCATGACTGCAGCTTCTCATAAAAATTCTAATTAAATATATAGATATAAAAAACCTAAAATGGTTAAACAATTGTAAATTTGCAATCAAACTTGCTTATTACTTAAATCCCCTACATTTTATCTTTATCTAAAATAAACCAAACCGACTTTACATTAGAAAGTTTTATAGAACTGGAAATATTTATAGCCCCCAAAAAGTACAGATCCACAATTCTCCAAAACATTTTTTTTCTTGAAGTATTTTCTGTAAAACAAAAGTATTGTGAAAAGAAATGTATTTACTGATGGCTAAAACTAATCCCAAACTCCAGTATAAAATATCTGCTAGCTACCTTTTGGTGTATGAAATTGGTCCTTCCCTGAACTACCAGTAAGAACTCTCTTTACACTTCTTACACAGACTTCATATATCTAATATTTTTCACTTTTAAGATGCATACACACATGCACAAAACCTCAGTCATTTACACTGACTCTTCTTTGCCAAGCCTGAGGAAATTTAAACCCACTCAAACCTGAAGTGACCATGCTTAGGAAAGCAAGAGCAATATCAAAATGCTACAACTCAAGCTTCACTTACTCCGTCACACATACACACACACTTATCAAAGGAAGTAACAGCTACAAATAGTAAAGTGGTAAGAAAAATAGTTATTTACAAAAGGTTTACCGAAATCAGATTTGTCAGGGCGGGGAGGACATGTGAATAAACCACAGATGCAAGCCTGGTTGACTGGTATCACCATAAATATGCGCACAGAAGCATAATATAGTGACATCTTCAGACCCAACTGGAACCTTGATCCACACAGGAAGACTACCGCCTTCCCAGGAAAATTTCACTTGTAAAAATACTTTGATAATCTACACAAGACAGTTGCAATTCTCCCCTGGAGTACCACCAATCCCACATCAGGTGCTGGTGACAGTGGTCTGGCCATGAGCTGGAGTGGGAAACAGTATCTTGCTTTTAAACAAAAAGATTAGATGCAGGACACTTCGTGCCTTGAACAGAGAGCATCAGAGCATCTCTTCTATGTATTTTTTAGAATTCAGAGAAAAAAACCTAAGGACCATTTTGGCCTCCACTATCAGAAATGTTTTGAGAATTAATTCTGTTTTCTTGTACTTTTGTACAAGACACATGGGCATGTGCCAGTCTGCTGAGCACTTGATAAGCTTAAGGAAAAACTCCACAAACTTGATCATTCACACACAGAACATGCCATTCTCCAAGGGTCTAAAGGTCAATCACAATTAAAACACAAATCCAAGCCATTTAGGCTGCACACAAATAACAGATAAGAGGTGGGCTTTTTTGGTTTTCCTTTCCTTTTCCTTTCCTTTCCTTATCACACCATCAGCATGCTTGGTTCCCTTCAAAGTTTGGAAGCTTTCTGTTTTGGTAACAATCAGCTTCAGGGAATGTCAACACAAACAGCATCAGGAGACTGAACATCTGAACCCACAGATCTGGAAGAGCAACCACTGCAATCCACTTACAAAAAGGTCCCTTGATGACTTCATGTTGAAGCCTGTAGGTGGTTTATCAAAAGGAGCCCAAAGACAGCTGCAATTACTCCTGCAAACCTAGACTCTGAGCAGAGAAGAAAATGGAGATAGTAATTATCTGCCATGTTTTTCAAGTCTACAGCAAGCCTTTCCTTCTCTAATAGCTGGGTGGGTTACTCTTTTAACAGCCTGGCACTCCTTCTATCACTTTCTAAAGTGCAATGATCAAACTCCATTAGTTAAGGTAAATGTGACGAGGAGGTAACTATTAAATGGAGTTCACTTAAAATACCTCTAAGAAACCGTATTAGCATTTATTAAGTAACTTGGAACTTGTCAAAGGTAGACACTGTGAGCAAATGACTCATCAGGTGGTTTTGAGATTTGTTGTTTAGCAGTAAGTTGTTGGAAAGACAAACATGACTCTAAGCATAGTTGGTTCTAAACAGACAAAAGGACAAAAAACAAACAAGAAAACAAGAAATCAATTCTGCACCCAGTGGAGACACTGATGTGCCAGGTGCCATCACAGAGCTTTCCTATACACTCTAATCAGAGAATGACAGAGCTAATGAAAACTGAGCATTTCCTCTCTCGTATTACCCCCCAAAGACGTCATTTGTTTGGGGTCGAGTTTTCAGATATAGGATTAAAAGAGATATTTTAACCATGCAGCTTGGAAGTGCCTCATCAGCACACGGTCATTAGACAGTGGTGCTAAGCATGCTTATCCAGAATTCTGCTGGAAAAGCCAAAGGGGAGGAACAGTTCCAGAACACAAACTGTCAATGGAAAACTAGGAAAAAATCCTAAATGCAACTTGCAGCAATACACTACCTTTAAGTATGTAACACGTGAGTGGAAAAAAAAAGTGAGACATTCTGGACATTCTGCTCCTTTCACATTTTTCTACCTGTTGGCATTACTAAAACCGCTCAGAACTTTAACTGACAAACTGGCACCTGAATGCCTAATTTTCTGACTCCAAAAATTTGCAGTTTTTTAAGTCAGTGATAGGAGAGACCATAGAAGACTGGCTCTGTGCATTTTCACAATGAAAGAAATTATCATGAGAGCTGAGGGCTTTTTCGCTTATTAGGACAGACAGAACAACACCTCTCTCAGAAAACTTTTAAGCAAATATAAAACCATCCTTGCACGACTTGCTTCACACCACACAGGAACATGACTTCCACCTAATTTAATCCTGCACCCTCTTTACTCCTGGCAATGACAAAAGGCAGGAGCTATTTCAAGAACTGCAGGGTATTTGTTCTACACCTACAGCCTTGTCTGACACCCTCCCAAACAATGAGGCTCTTGTACAACCTGGCTCTTCAGACCTGGCCTTGGAGCTGCAACCCAAGCCAGCTGGACTGCATATGCTCACGAAGACATCATGTTTTGTGCTGTTTTGTTTGGGTTTTTTGTTGTTGTTGTTGGTGTGTTTGTTTTCCTTTCAAGAGGAACACAGAGATCCACTCTTTTTGTTATGACACCACTGGATTTTGCTGCATCAGAACAAGTAATCATTTTTGTCCCTTCCAAAAACCTCAGCTGCCGCGTAGGCTGGCAGGGAAACTTAGCAATTCCTTCTCCCCTTCCTGGCGTGAGCCAATGTTTAAAATGTTCAAACTCCACACAGGTCTCAGATTCTCCATGGCATGAGGCATTTCAGCAGGTAAGGGTGCCCTTGGGATGATGCACCGCGAGCTGCTGGGGTGCGCAGGGGCTCACAGTGTGCCTACCCCAGGATGGGCTGGGGCACTGCTGGACCACAGCACACACCCGTGTCACCACACAGGAGTGAGCAGTGACACACCTCCGACGTTTTGCTATTTTTGTTTGGAATTATTATTATTATTATTAGAATTTATTCCTATAATTCTTAATAAGAGCAGAATTTTCAGCACTACTGTTCTTTTCAGACTTGATTTTTGCAATTTATGACAATTATTATTAGAATCTTCATTACTATTACTAAAATCTTTAGTACTACCATTAGATTGTNAGTGCCGCGCCCGGCCGGGCCTTCAACACCTCGGGCGGCCCGGCCCGCTGAGCGACCGCGCCTCCTGTGGGGAAACTCCTCCTAGTACCCGTCCTAAACCTCCGCTGGCGCAGCTGCGCGACACGGCCTCTCTCCTGTCTCCAGCTGCCTCGGGTAAGAGAGCCACCCCGGCTACACCCTCCTCTCAGGGAGTTG
>VZTZ01028769.1:19410-36287 GCA_013400955.1 Drymodes brunneopygia | reverse complement strand
GAGAGCTCTGTTGCCCCCATAACACAAAGAGTGAGCAACGATATTAGTCCCCTTTGGACAGTGTTGGTCATTCTGGTATTAGCATATAAATATTTATACAACAGCACAAATTCCCCACACAAGTAATTTCACTGATCGTTCATTTCTGATGATCCAACCTGACTTGGTTGAAGGGCAACCTGACAATCCTGTCAGGACTTTTCCCTCCTTTATGGTGATTGAGCAGAATTTAGCTAGATGGAAGACATTCAGAGGTTTATACAATTTTTACAGATTTAGAGAGAAGTTAGCCTTTTAGAGGGAAGAACACTTTATTGCCACTTAGAGGCAGGTAAAGAATATTACAGCCTGTGAGGGATATAGTTGGAGACAATAACAATTTGTCTCACTCGACACTTAAGTAAGATCCCCTACTGGAATTTGTTCAGACTGTGTAAAATGCAGATTAATCGTCTGAGCAAATACATCATTTTGGATTTCCTGGCTCTGCATGCAGAGATGATTTAAAACATTCAGGAATGGCCAGAAATAGGTTGGCCACAGTGATCATCAACCTGTGGAGGGTTTGCCTCCAGGTATTTTTTCATCTAATCTGAGAAAACGTGTCATTTGGGGGCAGTGGGTTTGAGATTCTAGTTTAAAAAGGTTATAGGATTACTCATCAAGTCGTGGATAGGACATCTGAACCAAACAGAATTTGTTAACTAAAGAAGCAGCAGATTTCCAAGAAGAGGCTATGTTGAAATCTGCTTTCCTAGTTTTGTTTTCACTTTAACAGACATGGTAATTTTTTTTTTTGTCATTTAGTATATTGTGAAGTTCCAGTGCATGGAACATCTGGAAGTGTTCAAGGCCAGGTTTGAGGGTGCTTTGAACAACCTGGTTCTGTGGATGGTGTCCCTGCCCATGGTAATGAGGGTGCAACCAGGTGATCTCTCAGGTCTATTTCAACCCGAACTATTCTGCTACTCCATGATTAGTATTTTGGAGAATTGTTTCTTTCCTACAGCCTGATCTGGGATATTTGAAAATCTGTTATGTCATTAATAAATTGCCCAGAATTCTTTTGTGCATGCTACAGATATATTTCTAGTGAAGTTTTTCTAAAAATACTTAATCGTTTAGCAACTTCTTCTGCAAGATTTGGAGATTCTTTCAGATATATTTATGCATCCTGAACTCAGATCTCTCTAGTATGCTTGCACAAAAGTAGTAAATGATAGTTTGTAAATATATCTACAAGATTAGATTAAAATGCAGGCAGGAAACCCATCAGAAAGCAGGCAGTAAATTAGAAGCGAGTGAAAAAGTGACCTACTAAAATTTAAAAGTGATACTTCAAAAATAATTTTTGAAAATTAAATGTATTTTAAGAATAAATTAATAAGACATAATTATTTTCAACTTACTTCCACTCATAGAGAAACATACAGATAGAGCAGTTTTAGGCATTGCTACACAAATACAGGAATAGGGAAAAGTTCAGTTGGTCTGTACAGAAAATACTGTAAATTTTCTTTGTATTGTCTAAAAGGGAGATAAGGTAGTGTGACTGACAAAGATAAACAAGTGGGTAATAAACTTTCACTTTTGTTTAGTGATGTGAACCAAGTTTAGAAAATGATAATTATGGAAAACGTGTAGGTGTGGTCTACAGTTCACACCAAAATATTTTTACTGCTTGTTTCCTCACAGGATGCCAGCCAACAGGATGTTGCATAGATAAAAATGATAGAATCATAGAACAGGCTGGGTTTGAAGGAACTTATCAGGATCATCAAGTTCAATTCTGGGGCCTGCACAAGACACTCAAAGAAACACACAATGAGAATTGTCCAAACACTTTTTGAATCTGTCAGGCTTGGTGATGTGACCATTTCCCTGGGAGCCTGTTCCAGTGCCCAACCACTCTCCAGGTGAAAAACCTTTTTGTAATACCCAATCTGAACCTTCCTGACTCAGCTTTGTGCCATTTTGTTGAGATCTGTCACTGGTCAAGAGATTGCAGAGATCATTACCTGCCCCTCTGTTTCCTCTCATGAGGATGTTGAAGACCCCAAGGAGGTCTTCCCTCAGTCTGACAAGCTTCTCATTTGGCTTCTCCTCCAGACCCTTCATCATCCTCGTGGCCACCTTTGGATGCTCTGCAATAGTTTAACATCTTTCTTACGTTGCAACCAGGATTGCCCCATCCCAGGTTCAGAATCCAGCACTTTCCCTTGTTAAAATTCGTGGTACTTTAGCTCAGGGCACTGAGACCCCCTTGGTTCACCAACTCTGTTGAAGACACAGGCAAAGAATGCATTAAACGCCTCTGCCTTGTCTCTGTCAATGTCTGTGAGGTGACCATCCTCATCCTGCAATGGACCAATGCTATTTTTGTACTGTCTTCTGTAATTGACATATCTGAAAAAAACTCTTTTTATTGTCCCCCACAGTACTGGCCAAGTTCAACTCCAGTTTGCCACTGGCTACACACATTTTCTCCATACAGCGGCAGCAGCATTTCTGTATTCTCCCCATGCCACCTTGTTACTGAACAGTTTATATTTCTGTAAGAAGAACTCTATACAGCAGTGAGGGAAGATGTTGGAAAATCCTCTAAACTTTAGCACAATAGTGTATGATCCCTATATTCATGGTTAATTCTTAGTTCTGTACCATACAGTGCTTAGTACAAATGCCAGAGATTAATGTGGCTTTATGATAACTCCCTACATCTGTGAACATTAAGTATTGTTGTAGCTAATGCTTCTTTGTTTAATTCTGTCACTGTTTATTATATACTAGCTGATATCTGAGTTTTGAGAGTAAGGATTGTGTGTCAGAGCAAAGAATGATAGGAGAAGTACATTATGACTTGACAGCATATTTGAGATACTCTCAAGGAGAAAAGGGTCATCAGACTATCTGGAACCATACCCAAACAATTCCATAGAAATAATTAACATATATGCATGTGTTCTGGAAATTTGAAAAATGTTTATTAGTTTCAGGAATATAGCCTGGTCTTTTAAGTTACTGAGCATCCATGCTGTCAGGAGAATTTGACACGCATCCACGACTGCTAATAAAGAAGTGATAACTTTCTAACCTAACAAATTGGTTGGAGAGTTTATTGCCTGGTTTTCAGTGACAATCTGACCTTGCTTCCACTGGGCATAGACATTGTTGTTTTGCCTTATCTGCAAAAGAAGATTCCTGCTCAGCCAAGTTGGCCTTCGGCCTCATCTATTTGACTTCTGATATTTTGGAATTTCCTGCTGCTGTGCCCCTAGGAGGTGGTGTTTGAAAAGTGAGCAACACTGCAAAAACATGTTCCCAGGGTACTTTACTCAGTAGTTCCCTGAGCAGCCTGAAGCCTGCTTTTTTCATGTCCAGGGTTGAAGTTTTGCTGGCACTTTTCTTCTGTCAACAGAGATTTTAAACTTGATCACTTCATAGTGGCTATGGCCAAGATAGCTGCCAATCTCCTCTTTGCTCACAAGATCCTTTGACAACCAGCAGATCAAGGAGGGCATCTTTCCAAGTTGTCTCCCTTAGGATCTGTTCCATAAAATTGTCATCCAGGTGTCTTAGAAATCTTCTGTCCTGGTTTGTGCTACTTGTGTGATGCTCTCAGTTAATTTCTGTCAAGTTGAAATTCTCCATAAGGACAAGGGCAGCTGACTTGGAAGTGTCCCTTACTTCCTCAAAGAATAATTCATTGGCATCATTGTCATGGCCAGGATGTCTATAGCAGACTCTTACAGGGACATCCACATCATTTGTTTGCCCCTTGGTTCTAACCCGGAGACTCTCAACTACACTGCCAACTGTGAGCTCCATACATTCTAACCCTTCCATTACACACAGTGCCACCCCCAGCCTCTTCTGCCCTGCCTATCCCTCCAGCAGAGCCTGGAAATGTCCAACAGGTCACTCCAGTCACAGGACTCATTCCAACAGGTTTCACTTATGCCAATGATGCCAAATCTCTGGGTTTCAGTGAAAGCTTTGAGCTCCTCTTGTGTGTTCATGCTGTATGCTTTAGTGTCGAAACATTTCAGGTGTAGTACTTTGTCAACACCTCCTGAAGCAGATTGAGAGATCCCATTACTACTTGTTTCCTCCGGTTTTGGCACAGCATCCTGTTGCTCTTCCCTGGTGCCCCATTCCGATTTAAAAGAGAGAATCAGGAGGGATTCTTTTGGTAGATTCTTCAGACAAAAATAAAGCACAAACACGGCAATATTGTTTCTGGAAACCGTTTATTGGTACTAAAGGGGGAGTGTTACTACTAAAGGGAATAGGAGAAGGAGCAGAGAGAGAAATGGAGGGGGCCCTCCAAGTGACACCCAAGCTCCCCAAGCAACCTCAAGCAAAAATGGCCTCAGCTCTGTTCCAGATAGCTGTATTTATCTGCTAAAGGCCCTCCCCAAGTTGGGTTTCCCAGACATCCTAGTATTTGTCCCCCCATGAAGCTTTCTGTCCCCTGATTGGCTACCAAGAAAAGCCTTTCTGGGGCTGGGGGGCTAGCGCCGTCTTTTATATGACTCTTTTACCTCATGTGTAACATATGTTGAGGCATCAGTAAAACCAGACTGGTCTTTCACACCTGGCGAGGGTGGTCTTGTCCCTTTCCTCCTGCCAAGCTAGTTAAAAGCTCTGTCAATGACCCTTGTTACCTCCTGTGATAGAGCTCTTTCTCCCCTCTGAGACAGGTGCATCCTGTCTGATGTCAGTAGACCAGATCTTGAGTAGATCCTCTCACAGTAAAATATCCCAGATTTTTCCAATTGATCCTCTCACAGTAAAATATCTCAGATTTTTCCAATTGTACCCGCCTCTGAGCCACACATGGATCTGCCTATTCCAATCAATATTGTTCCTTGTTACTAGAAGGATCGAGGATGTCAGTACTTCTGTCCCTGATAGTGAGAAATAACAAAGGATGGAAATAGTAAATATTGGAATTTCTCACTCTTATCAACAGTGTTAGGATAATTTAAGAAAGTTTTACTCAGACACATCCTAATCACAAGGTTCACTGTGAACATTTTTTACACACTGAAAAATGCAGTTAATAAACAAAATGTGCTAAATGGGATATAAGATTTTGTTTGATAACATCCCATTAGATAAAGGCCTCAGCTGATGTTAGGTATTCAAATGGCAAGGGAAAAGAACAGATTTTCTCACCTGAGTCTAGAAGTTAATTTAGCTGGTTGTTGTATGTACATCAGTAACATTTACATGGCAAGAAAATAATAAAGAATTTTAAAACTTGGCTTAACACTTGCAATTATGCAGATGCAAATCTAGAACAACTATATAATCTTGTATTAACACGGAAAAATGTAAAATGGTGATTTTTCAGCTTACTTTTTTTGTGGAATGATATAACTGAATCTGCTAGACAGAGCTAGTGATCCATTTTCAAAGATGCAGGATATCCATGTTAAGTTTCACATTAAAAAAGTCAAACCTAACCAAAGCAAAAAAACCCAAAAAAACCCCATAGTTTTTCAGTCTTTCAAGAAGTTTCATAAGGACTAAAAGGATCTATATTTAAGTTCAGAATGATATTTTGCCTTTTTCAAATCCTTAAATGTAAACTATGTGCAATTTTAATTTACATTTTTTTCTTGCAGTTTTTTCTAAAATTTCTGCTCTGTCCATATTCTCATTTTGATCATGTAATACACATAATTTCAAGAAAAGCAATTTTTGAATTCATAAATAATTTTTTTCTTTTTTTCAAGAGATATTTTTGTTATACTAAGATTACATTCTGTAGGGACAGAAGTAAGAAAAATTTCAAAGTGTTTTGTTATGTTTTTAATTGGTCTGATGGTTTTACAGAACCATCTGGTGCAAACAGATAAGGATGTGACTAAGACAATTAGGAGAAAGGAGTTTTTTGTTAATTTGAACATATAAATTGTATTACTTGAAAGTGATAGGACAAAGTGTTCGAATTTAATTGCTAAAAATGGGCAGCTAAAACTGTCTTAGATCATGTTCCACCAATCTAGTTTAAAAGTGAGCAGATTCCTGACATTCCCAGTGCAGTTGCAGAACATATTAATCAATTAGTATTGATACTGTTTGACTGTGACCTATTTACTATATTCTTATGAGAAAAATTAAGTTGACCTGGCCCTCTTATGAGATTCCATGTGTTCTTAATCAGCTTAATTAATATGTAAACTTTCATCAAGAAGTCAACTTTAAAACTTTAATTGTTTTATTTACATGTTTTCTGAATGTATTCTGAATGCTAGTCCGAGTCACAGTATTTTACAATAGTAAAGTACAGTAAATTATAAGTCTTTCAGAATACATCCAACTTGCTGATTAACTTCTAAAGAGTCAATACATTACCTGGGGATTGTGAGACCCAACATTGTCCCAAAAAGAAACTCAGTGTAGTAATTAATGATGTTGATGTGTATAAACATGCAAGCACACTTCCATCCTCACAGCTATGATTTCGTCCAAGTTCAGTCCAGTATTCCTTGATTTACCTCCCCCTGACACAAGGCTTCATAGTTACAAGACATGAAGATGTTATTTGCATTAGTCTGAAAGCAAATATTAATAAAATATGAAATGCATAAAAATTTGTCACTCAGGCTCACAATTTGAAGGTTATTGAGATCCCTGGACTTCTTTATGTCCCATATGTGTGAAATATGTATGAAAATATTAATACATGTTCTGGTCAAATACCTCACATGATATGTCTGTTTAAAGCTGTGGTTTTGCTCTACACCTGAACATAGGAGAAAGCTACATCTACTTATTTTTTCTATCCAATGCTCTTAACTATGATTATCTCATTTCATTTTTTATAAGGGAGATGGTGTTTAGAACCAGCAATAAACATCTGGCAGAACACCAAAACAGATCAGCATCAACATCTAGAAGAAAATGCCAAATACAAAAAAATAGCAGTGAGTTAATATGATTTAATATCAAGAAACTGGTTAAGGACAGTGGAACAAAATCCTTGATCTTTTATTCTTAAAATTTTTAAATGGTTTTATAATATATTATAAGTGTTGTAGCTCCTTTCAACTAGGTCTATCCATTACAGGCTGAATGGAGAAACTGCTCTTCCTGCATATTATAGAGTCAAATGTGAGGAAGCCTTGTGACAGAGGATTGTCTTGCTTTGGCCCAGGGGATGTCAGTCTTGGGGGTAACCTTGTGCTGCAGGAAGTAGTACAGCTTCCTTCCTGAGAGAGAGAGAGCGCCAGTGACCGGGTAGTTTGAGGATTGATTCGTGGGTAAACCAATGAAAACTTGGTCCGCCTCTGAGGAGAAAACCCTTATATAAGCAAAGAACCTCTGCTCTTCTTCCTCTTTTGTTTACTGCTGCTGGTAGAGAAGGGTCTACCAGCTTCTCTCTCTGGTAAGGCTAGAGGGCCCCCTTCCCCCACAAGGAGGGGGAGAAGGGAGGTTTGGAGCGGCTGTGCAGCTGCAGCTGGGCGTGGGGGAGGAACCCAGCCAGAGCTCTCGGCAGTAGAAAGTAAAAAGGCAAAAACCATAAAATTTGGACATTGAGTGTATCACATGCATACTTGAAGACAAAACTAGTCCCACGTTACTTAGCAGAAAGCAAAAAGAGAAATGTGTATGGACCTATTATATCCTAGGAGGGTGAAGACAATGTCAGCAATATCAAACAATGTGCATTTAGCCAGAGAACTTACTTCTGTCCAACAACATTCTACCATATGAGCCAGCCCATACATTTTTATGTTTCCCTTTTCACTGTTATTTTCATCTACATACCATTGGGCTGCAGAGTTAAGAAAATTCCACTCCTGCAGGAGGTCATTTCACAACTAAATGCAGCAGTTTGAAGTGGGAAATACTTAAGCACTAAGAAGATGTTTAATGAGGTGGCATTCTGGATGTGCTCTTTGTAGAGTACTTTTGCAGAATTGTTTGATTGCTTAGATCATGCAGGAAAATATAAACCAACACAGATTTAGTGCTGATTCTCATAGTTGCATTCAGATCAAACATCACTGTTCCACCTGGAATAACAAATCTGATACTGAATTACCTAATATCATGGAAATGTACCTGTGCAATTTGTATAGTAAAAGGCTGAGGAAAAAGGTGATTACTTCAACCTAAACATAAATAAGGTAGACTTGAATCTGTTTATCCATATTAAAACAATTGCAGTGAGTCTTAAGACCGATAACGTCGTATTTAAACAGCACAGAGCTGCAATTTAACCATGTATCCCATCATTTAGTTCCTTATATTTTTGCCTTCTGACAGTAACATAGAAAAGTCTACTTCTAAACTGTCAACATACTAATATTCCAACTGTCAAAGTAGATTTTATTTAAAAGAAGCAAGCTGGCATAAGTGGCTTTGCATGTCAATGTGTGGACTCCAATGCTTACCATTGTCCAATGTTTATCTCAGCTCCTAAATCTCAGCATGCAACATATAGAATTCAATCTTGGGCACTATTATTATTGAAAGAGCAAGAAATTGGAAGACATTGGAATTGACTGTGCTGCTGGAATGAGTCTGGTTTTGTGACAATCTCTTTGTCAATCCCAATAGGTATCAATCAGACATCCTAAATAAAAAACAGATGCTAATTCATTATTATTATTATTATTATTGATCACAATTATAATAATCTCCAACTTATAAAATTCTTTAATTGTTTCTTGGGAGTCTGCTGCATTTGCCACCATGCTGATAAAAAAAATATAAACTCTGGTTTTCCTCCACCTCTCACAGTGCTGCATGGATGCTATACCTTGAACTCAACACAGAATTCATCAGGATATGTAATGGAGGGAGGGAAATTCATTAAAGGGAAGAAAGCAGAAACATGAACAAACTTTAAAGAGGGCAATCAAAAAAAGCAGCTTCTGTGATTTCTACTTCCCCTCCCCCCACATTTCTGTTTTGATTTTGAAAACTTAAGATCTCTCTTGTAACTCAATTTCATCTCCTGCTGGATCTTGCAGTAAGATCATAGGATCTACTCTGCTTTGAAAGATTTGTTAGATAAATGGCAAATGTTGATATTTGAACTGGATAGGAGTCACTAATGCCAGTCCTCCTTGACTCCTCTAAGATCACAAATAAATTGTTTCAGCCAACTGCCGAGTACCTTAAAGGTGAAATTCATCAACCTTGATGACTTTAAAAACAAGTACAGTCGTAGAATGGTTTTGGCTGGAAGGGACCTTAGCGATCATCTAGTGCCAACACCTCTGCCCTGGACAAAGGTACCTCCCACTAGACCAGATTGCACAAAACCCTGTCCAGGCTGGCCTTGAACACTTCCATGAATGGGACAGCTTCTCTGGGCAAACTGTTCCCTGTGCCTCACTACCCTTACAGTAAATTATTTCTTCCTAATATCTAATCTAAAACACTTTGATGACATTCCCCCTTGTCCTATCACTCTACACCCTGGTCAAAACTCCCTCTCTGTCCCTCTTGTAGCCCCTTTAGGTACTGGAAAGGGTTCTAAGGTCTCCCCAAAGCCTTTTCCAGGATGAATAATCACAACCTTCTCAGCCTGTTTTCACAGGAGAGGTAAATTAACCCAAATCTTCCCAATGTCCATCTGACCTATTATCATATCTCTAGCCAAGGTCAACAGCAGATAGTTAGGAAAAAGCATAAGAACTGGGCAAGTGTATTTTAACTTTTTAACAGCATATTGTGGCTGAGGAACATCCTGAACAAGAGATTGCATCCTTTCATATACTAGATCTGGGGGGATTTCTTTTTATCTCCAATGGATTTTCTTCATAATTGAAAGGTATTTTTAACAATATTCCTCGCTATGAAATACCACAGCAAAGCACAGATCGTGAGAAAAAATCTCCAGTTTCCTGCTGTTCATGAACCTATCTGAAGTATTCTTACTAAATTATCAGTTTTCTCTTTCTGGTTCTTGACTGTCCTGAGTTTTGTCCGTTTGAGCTTCTCTGAGATGTGCCAGCTCCTATACCTTCTTTATGCCTTTGAGCAGAAGAGTTAACCCAGCTTAAGCTTCTTTTGGGATGTTGACACTGTTAGACTTCATGTGCTCTCTTGTGAAAGGTTTGAGTTTGATCAGACATCATCTCTCCCTCCTCTTCTCCCAAAGACCTGAGTGAAAAAAGAAAGTTGGGAAAATCAACAGTAATTATGATTGCAATTCAGCACTGAAACAATACCCTTTATTTGCCTTTGACAGTTACCTCCACGTAGAGCAGATGTCACTTGTTTTGAAATGAGAATAAAAGGGTTTTGCACTCAGACTGCATTTTTAAAATCACTGATGAAGCCACAGGACAAGAGACCAATAATTCACGCAAGTGAGGGGCAGTGGTTGCAGAACAGTGATACCTTGACTAAACTCAGCACAGGGTTTGACACCAATGCGGTCAACAGAGATTATTTACCCAATAAGAACGAAAATATTCCATATTAACTCCATGATGCCACAAGAAGATACCAATGAGCAGCAAGCCAGTAGTGTAACACAGTGAGCTGGGGCTGAAGTGAAGCCATATTTGGAGGGTCAGACCCAGTTGTATCCATCAGCCTGAACTGAAGTTCTTTCATAGGGGACATTTGTAGATACTTTCCTCTCCTAGAATTTCCCTGAACACCCAGAAAAACAAAATAGAAATAAATAAATAAAAAGGATTTTCTTGTCTTATAACTGGGTCTAAAATCTCACCAGAATAAGCAAAGAACCCTCCCAAAACAGCATGTCTTTTCTTCATTGATGCAAATCATGTATTCTCTGCATTAACTTTTTCCTTTCTATTACTTACTCCAGCTGAGTAGACTGCTTACTGGTGACATAAATATCTTCAAGTAACCAAAAGCCACTTAGCTACACACCACGTACTTTGGAAGGGAAAATGAAGGAAATTCCAGGAGTGCTTTACAGACAGAGGTTGGGATCCTACAGTTTTCATTTTAAGGAAGAGAGTTACCTGCTATGTTTTCATTACATCCCCCACATCTGTGTGGGTATATGAAGGTATTACTAAATGATAAGTTTACACACAAGTGCATGCATGCCAGCAAAAGCATGTGTGCACATTCACATATGTTCTTATGCTACATAAGTTCAGTTTTTTGTAATCTGAAAGAAAGAAGTTATGCACCTTTTTTTCTTACTTTCAGAGTCTGAGTAATGTCCCTCCATGCGCACATTTGGAGACATAGTTAGTGGAGTTTAGCCACCCTTACACTGGGATAAATCTTTACTAATTTGGATTGCCTACGAGTCAGGCTTTATCAGTTACAGAGAGAGACAACTCCAGAGGACAAAGTTCAAGGAGGTGGGTTCATTTGTCACTGGAGTGCTACATAGACAACTTAACAGCTTTCTTAAATTGTATGTCTCACTTCAAGATAGCTAAAATTAGAGCAAACAAATCTTTTTTTGACAGCTATTTGCCATCAGTCAGCTTCAGAAGATCACCTGAGCATGCAAATAACTGGATGAAAAAGATGACAATACAGGGTAATACCACTGGCACTCTGGCAAAAACCAGAGAGAAATCCAGGCAGAGATACATTTCCAGCCTCCTTTAATAAGCAAAGTTGCATATAATGCATGAAATGCCAGCTTTTCTTTGCATGCAATTGTTGCCACATCCATATTTAGGCAAGAGAGCAAAGAGGTTTGTAGGAGCACCACTTCTGGTTTTAATGGGTATAAACACTAACTAGCACAAGTGGCTGGAGGTGTTAAACTGTACCTATTGCTGTTCAGCATCTTCAGACTTTTAGACTTTATGGAGGAACCAGGAAAAGTGTGGAGCTTTCGAAATATTATAAATATTCTTCTCCATCATGAGACACTTCATTGACAAAGTATTTGAATATTCTTATTTTAAACAAATGACAGTGTTAATACTCTTAAATGTATTCAAAACCACATTAGGCAAAGAAATAAATAAAATGTACAATTCAAAGAAATACACCCCTCTCAACACTGTTTTGATGATGTCCAAAACCACATGATCTTTTATCTAATTATTTTATGCTCTTTCACATGATTGAATCAAGCAAGCACCCAAGATTTCCTTTCCAAATGGTTGGAATGCAAATGTTATTCTGCTGTGAAGAAAAACCAGTCCTGCACATCAACAATATGACTCTTTGTTATACTTACCCAGAAAGCTTCAATTCCAAACCTGTTGATCCATCTCTTTTTATAAATACTGCATATACAAACCAAAAAGAACGAGGTCATTACCTCAATCAACAATGAACTTTTAAGAGACACATTATTTAAAGGATCTCACCCATGGAAGAGGATTCTGTGCTTACAATAATTTATAGTGCCACATAGAAATTAACAAAATATTACCTCTTTATCTAAATATTTAAACTGTGTTCAACAGAGTGGGATTACCTTTAATGAATTCCCCTCCTTAGGGAAGAAGAGAATTTTATCTAGTGTGTTCATGGTCATTTCTGAAAATTAAAAAATGAAACAAAGTGCAAATCTGATTTTCACAAAACCAGCAGAATTACAGCTTTGTTCATCTTTGGAAATTATTGTCTGAATGATGCTGCAAATGTTTATGCAGTTGAAGTCATGCTTCTTGGCCTTTGCAAAAACATAACATAAAAGATGGCAGGAAATAAATATACTCATTTCATATAGCTGTGTATATATCTTCAATCTTTACCTGAATATTCATTCTTATTTGCAGGATTTATCTTGGAAAGCATCATTTGAGGCATTTTTATCTTGGAAAGCATCTTTTGAGGCATTTTTTAAAATTATTGGAAACAGATAAACGGGAAATGCTTTAACTGTCCATGCTGTATCTCCCACTCCTTTGTGGAGAGTGGCCAAAGGAATTGTGAACACATAAAACAGCTGTGCCCTATTAGCAAGCTGTCAGGTGGATGCAAGCCAGTCACTTTGAACAAATGCCCACACCCTTGATTTTTCACAGAAGATTCTCAAGTACCCATTTTATGAGCAGATGTGTTATTATAATCACACACAATGCAGCCATTCAAGGAAAAAGGAAAAAATGAAACAACCCTAGAAAGACAATTTCTTAATTGGAGTGGACTAGTAACATCCACTTCCATAATATAATGAAAATGGTTTATATGGCTCTAAGGAAGCATTTGAGTCATGTCTTTCCAGAGTGATTTGCCCAGGCACAGTGGCAGAAGAGACAATTTTGATGATGGCAAACTGCAGTCTCGAAAGCCCGTAAGTCTGTGATGGACTGTGACGGTCTCCCTTCTGGATATAAGCTTGAGCTCAGGGAGATGAATCCCGCTTTGGAGCTCTTTGCAGCCATGCTGGGGACTCAAGTTCAGCCAATCACCCCACAGAGGCTCTCCAGCAGTGCCAGGCACCTGCAGCAAGGGAGGACTCAGTCACCCCAGGCTGCCCTCATAATTAATAGGCCCTTTCAGAGTGTGAGTCATATGGTGTGAGTGTGAGTCTGTTTTAGATGCCTACCTTTGCATAAGAGGAATTATTGCCAAAATGATCCCCACCCCTGATTTCCCTTTGCTGACATCTGATGGGCTGCAAATTTAAAAGCCATCTATGGAGTTCTTCTTTTTCCAATAGGATTAAATGTTTTACTCTTTAATGATTGTCAGTTCCATAACAGGTGTGGTTTGTGCTCTGACCTTGGCAATTTAGCTGCAGATTCCAGTGGAGCTCTTGCATCAAAAACTCAGCTCTTCCCTTAAAGTAACTGAGTGCTTGAATGCCTTTAATCCAGCTAGAGACAGCAGCTTCCGCAGGAGCATCAGTCAAATGTTCTTGTGGATTTATGATGGAAAATTGGACTATCTTTGTTATTAGTGCATGTTAACGATCATGCATATAGTTGTTATTATGAGTACATGTCAGACAATTTCATGCATTTATTTTGGTTTTACACTATAGTATCCCATAAAAGAAGAAGGAAAAGTATGAGGATTAGCTGTTAATTCTCTACTACTCATACACTGCCCATCAGTTTAAATGGCCCTTAAAAAAAGCTAAGTATTCAAAACCAAGAAATAAATTTGCTAATTAATTTCAAACCTTGTTGATGCTCGCAGATTTTCATTTCACTGGTGGGACTCCTTTCCCTGACCTATTTGTGGTTCACATAAGAAAATGTTTTTCTCATGTTCTCTGACAACACAGGAAATATATTTATATAAATTAAAAAAGCTGGTTCAATCAATTCAAACAAGGAAGCAGAGAATGTATTTTGGAGATATACATAAATGCAATTTGAAGAGGTAACAGTGAATTAAATACAACGTATCTGCACAGCATCTGTAAAAACAGCTCACAAACTTCACAGAATGCTTTATTCCTATTATTCCTATTATCTCAATTACAAAATTGGTTTGTCACTTGGTATTTTACCCAATATATAAATCTTCCTGCTAGATAGGAAATACATTCCATTTTCCATCATTCTTCACATTAACCACGCATCTCCTGCTGATGTTACTTGGGGAGTAAAATGGAAGGATTCCTTAAAACATTTCATTATTTTTTAATTCTACACTACTAAAAGCAATCTAATAAATTAGTAACTCAAATGGTTGAATATTGATTATTAAGAAAAAAAGCAAGCAAGTAAGTAAGAAAGAATTTCTGAGGATCTATCTTTTCCTTGTATTGCAGGGTAGACAAAATTAAAACAGGAGACATTGTTTCTCAGGAAAAAAAAATAAAAAAGGGTAAAAATTTCTGTCCATTAGGGGCCAAGGAAGTCTTACCAGAAGATATCAACCAAGGTAGCTGCAAGGAGTGAATTAATCCCAACTCCCTTCCACTCATGTTCCTCTTTCAGAGTCCCACACAGGTTCCCGAGCCACTGTCTTATGTAGAAAAATCATAAATAAAGTGTTCACTTCTTTGCCGGTTCGGGTTTATTATCTACTTTCTGGTGGTCTGATTCTTTTGTCCTTCTTTTTAGTTGTCCTTTTTAAAAGGACATAAGAATTGCCCTTTTGTAGCCTCTTTTTATAGTGGATTAAATTCAACAGAGCAGAATGCATAAAAAAGAAAATATCTTTTTTTATTAAATGGTTTCCAAGACAATTGCAAAGCAACAATTACAAAAACAAAAGCTAACCCCCATCTTTAACAATTTTTTTTTGTAAAATGGATCTTTGGATTCTATACAGTTAGAACAGCACTAGCAAACATATTCATTGTTAACTAGGAAAATGAAAATCAAAATTATTTGTGACAAATTTACTGTAATTCAGTATTCTTCTTTTATTTCAGATGCATGCATGTTTAAATATCCACTACTATTCTTAATACATTAATTTTGTATACAAAGCCAATCAAAATGAAACACAATCAGTGCTGCAAAGGGGAAATATCTCTTCATACAGCTGAAAGTCTAAAGCAGGTGATGCACTCCACAGCTGGTGCAGTGGCCAAAGCTTTTGTAAACCAGAATAGCCTAGGGAAATTCTTGACATCTACTTAAAACAGAATGTTCCTTAGTTACTAGGCTAGAGGACTGTCCATTATATATCTATTAAAATTTTTCATATAAAGTATAAGCCAACCAAACTAAGAAATTATTTATTTTCCATCTTCTGGAAAAAGACTGCAAAAAATTTGGTAAAAATAATGACCTTCAATTCATTTGTAACCCATGTCAAGTGACATGATATTTGTTCACAGTTCATTTGTTCATATTAGCTATGCCAACTATACACATCAAAGAAACAGCCTGTGTTCAGCTCAGTGCAGGGAGTAAACATGATGGGCCACAAGGGGTTATTTTGGATTTCACCCTGCTGTAAGTGCCCACAGCTAATTTTAATTCACTCACACCATGTTTACCATTCTGGAACTCTACCAGATTTAATAGAAATAAGCCCATTTTATGTCAGTGTGATGAGGATCAGATTCATGACCAAAGAATCAGTGTTCAGTGTAGGATTTATAGATAAATATCCAAATTTTTTTCAACACAGAGGAAAAAAAAGGAGTGTTTTGCCATATGATCTACAATATAAATTAAATTCTAGTTTCAAACAGTCAAACTGATAAACTATATCATTCTCTTAAATAAATGTAGAAAAAAGTGGACATATTATCTCAAGGAGAAAAAAAGAGATAGAGAAAATAAGTTATTTCCTTTAGGCGATCTAAACATGGTGTGGAAAACAAGAAAATAAACTTAAATGGTGGTGTAATCCCTAAAGAAAAACCTTCAATAATACTATGCCCACAGCAGACAGCTCACATGCAAATAATTTTATCTATAAATATGTGAAGATTACAAGAAACTGATTTATATAATTTTGTTCTAACTTGAACAAACAGGGTGATTTGAAGAACAGAATTACCACAGACTAGGGGTCTGGTGTGATAAAAACTCTACTACCTGTGCGGGTGTGAAAGGATTGTTTTAGGAATGAGAAAGAGGGAAGGAAGAGATGAAAAAAGGAAAAGCAACTACTGCTGGGCAACGGGGAAGGGGATGGCTGTGCACTGTGCCTCCTGTCATAGCTTCAGCCTTGTCACATTAAACTATCACCATATGGACAGGGTCACATTTTACACACTCCTCAACGTGACGGCTCCTGAGCAGTTTATTAAAACAATCCTTGCTAGCACGGGATTTTTGAGCACCTTGTATTATAGTCCCTGCTACGATATCTGAGTTCTTGGAGTCTGTATTATGGTTTTCTAATTACAGTCATAGTTGGACACTGGATTGTATGATGGTAGATACCCTCACCTGTAAACAGATGTGATGCTTGCAGCAGGTGTACTGGGATACCCAGGGCAGGAAGCCACCAGGTTAGGCAAGGGGTTATTTTTATTTTTATTTTTATTTTTATGTTTTAGTTATTTTATTAATTTATTTATTACC
>VZTZ01028769.1:0-11916 GCA_013400955.1 Drymodes brunneopygia | reverse complement strand
CTCTTCTCTTCTCTTCTCTTCTCTTCTCTTCTCTTCTCTTCTCTTCTCTTCTCTTCTCTTCTCTTCTCTTCTCTTCTCTTCTCTTCTCTTCTCTTCTTTCTCCTCTCTGAGCAGATGCACAAACAGGGGTTATTATTCTGAAACATTAGAGTAATTAATTATCTGTGTCCTCTGAGTTATTAATAATGCTTAGCATTTCCAATGTCCTTTGCATTTAATAAAGAGCTGATGAAATGAAACATGTAGACTAATTAGTGTTGTGATTTTATTTTACATTTCAAGCCTTTTCTTTTCTTTTTTTTTCTTTTTTTTTTCTTTTGGAAGGGAAAAGTTTTCTATTTTTCAGCAAGTTTTCAAACAAATCAAAACCCACTATATTCAAACTACCAACTAAAAGCTTGTTAGTCAATTGCCAATACTGGCTTAATCAGTTACGTCTGGAGCAGCTAATGCTGAACTGAACGGTCTGCATGTTAATGATTGTGCTGCTGATGGCATCTATTTCATTGACAAATAGCTTCATGTCCTTATTTTTCATGTTTCTGATGGCCAAACTGTGAATTTCAAATTTTCGCTTTCCTTTTAAAAAGCTCTAATCAGGTAGGAACATCATAATACTTGTTGATGAAATTACTAAATCACAATAAGCAGATCTTTTGGGGGGTGTGACATTTTATTTTTGCGCCAACATCTTTAAATTACACAATATTTTAAGATAAGAATTGCATTAAATACTTTTTTTTGTTGAAATATAATCAACATTACAAAAATCAAATCCCTGAAGCTTTCCACAGTGACCATATGACCATTTAAAACAGTAATCAGTTTTTTTCAATAAATATTAGCCAGAACAAAGTTAATTTAGGGGAGGATGCATCCAGGAGATTTCCTGTTTTAGCATTTCTGAACAGCATACTTTCACATTAGTTTGCAGGCAAATTAATCTTGTTCACAAAAATAATATTTTGCTTACATATTTTCTTTTTGCAAATACATTTCCACAAAGGGCCACAGAATACAAAAATTATTAGCTGTCATTTCATTGTAACCACTAGACAGAGACTGCCTGAAGTGCCAAAGGGGAATGCTACTTTTCTACAGTATATGGATCAGTGAATACATCTTTTTTTTGCGTATCAAGTACTGTCTTTGTGGTCAAACAAGGTGAAAGCAAATAAAACAGCAAAAGAAAAGAAAGACCGCGTGGAAAAGATTCATGAGGAAAAGTGCAATATGACAGCTATAGGATGGCTGCCTTTTCATTCTTTGTCTATGATTATAGACCAGTTTCTATAGGAAAATTAGTGGAAAATGCTCTTTAGCAAAACAGCCAGAGGAACTACAGTTGCAATCCCCTAACACCCTTGGAAACAGTAACAAAACACATTAAACATATTTAAGCTTATATACACACAGCAGAACATCATATAGGTTTGTCTGGAGGAACACCTACTGCACATGTGAGTCATCACACTAATATCGGTAAGTTTGGGTGCATAAGGAGGACAGAAAGACACAGATGAATATGTAACATAAAAGAAATCCCTTCAATATGATAGGCAAAGTTAGCATAGATTTATCCAAAAACTACACCATTTCAGCAGAAGAGAAAAGTACAGTATGAACAATATATACAGTGCATTAAAAAGATCTTTAGGGAGGCTTCTCAAATTTGGTAGAAAATACAACTTTGCATGAGTGTATTAACTCCTCTGCTCTTGGTCAAAATCTACTATTATTAGAAGCTAAGGAAAAAATATAAAGGTAACGTCCGACATTGGATCACAAACTTGCTAAAAAAAGACCAAACAATCTTACAAAACATTAGATCGAGTCCAGAAACTGTGGACAAAATTAAGGCTTCCTAAAAACTGTAAATAGTTTGGATTTTAGTCTATTCAGCAAAAGTCAGTAGGTTACAAGGTTACTCGGTGGGCTGAAACTACAGACAAAGAACGAAGCAAATGGTTCAGTTTCAATAGGAAATATAATAAAACCCCCTTTATCTAAAAGCCATCAGGGACAAGCACTCAATACAAGCTAACAAGCAGGAACTGATAAGATAACATTTATGTGGGGTCAGAAGTCAAATGCCAGTCAAAAACTTTTAACCTCTTGGGTCATAAACAGGAATAGATAAAACACATAGATAGTTATTTATTGGATTTTAAAGGAATCTGTTCATCGTGAGTGAATAACCCAATGATTTAAGTAATTGGGACTTACAGAAGAGGAACTTGGTCATTAACATAAAATGCAAAGATTCTGGTCTATAATTCTTCAGGGTTTTTGTTCTTGCTTTTTTTCTTTTCATTCACTTTTCTGTGTCTTGTTAGTTTATACAATCCAAAATAGACAGGCAATCAAAACAATAATCATTGTCTTAAAACAGGCATATACCAACTCAATAAGCGAATTGATCTGTGCAATCCAAGGTTTGTCTGAGCATTCAGTTAAATATTTACAGTCAGCATACATAAAAGAGCAATAGTCACCCTCCCTATTGTGGTGTTAATACCAAGGGAGTTTTGTTTTTCTGCTTTTCTTTGAGTCCACTAAGGTAAAAAGCAATCTCATTTCACGGTAAAGGGATGTCCCTTTAAAGAAATGATAAGACAAAATCAAACAGCACCTGATATGTAAAAAATATCCTCTTTTAAGTGCATAAATATTTCCTATGGATTTACAAACGCTTTAATTACACTTCTAATATATCTGGGAACAGCAACTTCTCCTCTATGTAATTTTTATTTCTTCTTGTAGATTGAGTCTTAAAATTCTGTTTATTGCCTATATTTTTGTCCAAAAGTAATTTTGAAGGTAATCTTAAAAAAAATTACCTAATAAAATGTGATATCCAGTATCCAAGAAAGACACAAGGATTGACGAAAGGCCTTTCTAGGCCTACTGTTCCTTTAAACAGAGTTCACAAAACACTAGGCGAACACTGTGGATTTAAAATGCTTTAAAATATTTATCAGAAGAATTTTATCACCATATTCAAATGACACCTGGAGTGCACTCACCTTTATTGACAATCCCTGTTCCAAATGTCCATTTGCTCCACGAGAGACCCCCAAGCAGAACAACAAGGACTAACTGTTTTGATTCAGTTAATGTTTAGTAAAAAACCAAGCAACCCTAATCAGCATGCTGATTGCATCATCAACTAACAAATAATTTACTACTCTGAGCATTGCATTCCATTAAAAGCTCATTAAATGTTCTGTTCTCCAATGGGAGCTTTAGCTTTTGAACTGCATGCTTTTGCTCCAAATTATCACTTAATCCACACTTTTTCACTTCCTGCCTGTCCCCTGTGGCCCCCCTCCCTGCATCATAGGTAGGAATTTCAATACCCAGATACATGAAAGCAAGGTAAATATATAGAGCTCAGAATTTGATTTCTTTTCTGAATTCAAGATCTTTAGGTGTCAGGAGTGATCAAGAGCAAAACTACTTTGCTAGATTCTCACTCGAACAGTTTAACTTTGGTGAAACACCTCTCTTCCAAGGAGAGGAATGGCGGGCGATTTAGGTATGGGAATGCTTTGAACAATTTGGTAGGCGGGGACAGAGATATATAACACCACAACATTTTGTCCTTTAAGTGGAAAGCAATTGATTAATGAGAGAAAAGCAAAAAATTGTGAAAAAAATCCCAAACCCTTTCTATTTTATTCGTATAAACACTGAAGAAAAAGAAAGAAACCCACCCTTCGGGTTACAGAGTACAAAATTTCTTTTCTGTCCTAAACATCAAGGATTGCAGCTATGACACTTTGGGAGGGCTCACAGGGGAGTAAAAAGCTCATCTTTCTTGCATACTAAGGAGCACATAATCATTATATTAAATAAGTAAAATGCAAGCAAATGTCAGCCCCTAAATTAAAATGCATCTTTGTATTGCTAATTGTGCTCATTGCAAATTTGGGTCATTTTGCATGAGTGACTCTAATGTAGGGCTGAGATTGCCACATAGCACAGTGAATTCCTGATTCCCTGTGCTAATCCTGAACTCAGTGATTGTGTCAGGTGCAGTTCTGTATGCTCCAGCAGCTGGTTCATCCTCATCAATGCAAATAAGGCAACTCCTACAATCAAAGCCTCATTAATCTAAAGCCTGATTGCTGAGGGCAGGCTAAAGAGCTACACAGGCTCACTTTCAAATCACACTAACTGACAAAACAACTCTAACATCCTCCCGGTTTCAAAGCCAGCCAAAAAAGACCAAAGAAACTGAGAAAAAATTTCTTTTTTTTTTTTTTAATGCTGGGATAAGCATCACATTGGGTGCTTAGAAAATTCATATACATATATATATTGTTATAAATGCATATTATAATGTTGGCTTTTCGTAATTAATGAATGCTTTGTGTGTGGAAGTGGCTTTTGTTATAGAAATATAATAACTTTTAAATGCTTTAATGCTTTTTGTTTTAGCTTAGATGTAGTGGCAAATGTAGTTGTGTTAAAAGTACCTAGCTTAAGATAATTAAACCTCCCGCTTAGTTGGATAAGCATGGGTGTAACAGGCTCCTGCCCCAGCACATCTCTATCAGGCAATGACCACTTACTGGACATCTCTATCAGGCAATAACCGTTTACTGGACATCCCTATCAACAACAACCGTCTGCTGGACACCGATAAATAGAAGAAGATATTAAAGTCTCCAAAAGAAACTACTCATACTCTAAAAAGGCAGACCCAAGGCAGAGCCAGGTTAATGAGTACCTGGAAAATGTAGAATAGATTTGAATATGTATACCGGTCTATGAATATGTAACAAACTGATGCAATAAGAAAAGTATAAAAAGAGAGTCTTTTCATCATGTCAGACGTGCTCTTAGCTCCGTGCCAAGGGTTCCCAGCGTCACCTGGACGTTGTAACCCTTTTACCCTATACCCTGTCCCTTATTGTCTTCTTAGTAAACCTTTAAATTTTAACAGGAAACTGGACCTCGTTTTTAACAATATGAACTTGAGTGAAAGTCTGCAGTGGTGATAATTAACGTAATATTTGAATATTTATGAGAAAGTATCCCCAGCCAGTGACTGCTCGCCTCTTTTCTCAAGGACGATCCTTCAGGCATTGTGGTCTCTTGTCCCTCTTTCCCACCCCACCACGTGCTGCCCGCGCCGCCCATCCCAAAGGGGAGCTGCTTTTGTGGTGTCTCTCACCCACTCACCTCTTCCTCTCAGCTTTCAAGAAAGCCCTAAGGAAACACCTTACTGAAATCTTCCCTCTGTCTGCTGCCCCATTTTTAGGGTTTGTTCTGCCTGCCTTTCTATTAAGTCCACAAAGCTTGAAAAACAATAAGGCTGTGAAAGGGGCTATAAAAATCCAAAGGCCACTCCAGTGGATCCGTATCAATGTATATAATACGACCATACCCGATAAATATAATACACACAGTACTATAAATGCAAAACAGGAGAAAAAATAACCTTTCCAGCAAGAGTAAATCCCGTTGGGCGGGGCAAAGAGGAGACCTACAGCCCGAGCAGCCCCACCCAGAGGCTAAAAATCTGTCACAGGCAACATTCGGCTCCGGAGAACCAGAGCTGCAGGCAGCCGGAACTGTGCCGCTTCCCTCACTCCAGGTAGAGGGAGAGAGGATGGTAGCACGACATCCCAGGCCTGAGACGGGATTTTGAGATCACCTTCGGACAGGAAGCGGTGCAAAACCAAACAACCTCTGCAAAGTACGTGAAAGGAATCACCAGATTTTCCTTTCCCCCTTCTCTCTACACCTCACCCCTTCTGTCTACTCCACTCACAGGTTTTAGGAGGTGTGGGCAGGGCCAAAAATGTGACAAGTAAATCCGACCTCAAAATCCTGTATTTCCACAGCGGCTGGAAACCTGGTCTGCCTCAACTTCTCCCCTTCCCATATAAGGATTAACAGTTATTTTCGTAGAAGCAAATCCGAATTTGGCAAAACGTGTGTGACAGTCAATTTGCTCACAATATGCACTCTTTCCCGCTATGAAGACAGCACTGATCTCAGTTTAACCTCGGCTAACACAGGGGATCTTCAAGGCAAATGTTTGCCTGGCAAAAACATTTATAATCCCCCGCATATCTCCTTCAGGCACATCCAACAGGAGGGTCCTGGACCCTCCACAGCTATCCTGATGACTTGTGAATAAGACTATTGCCGTGAAAGGATCCTGAATTTGATTCTGTAATCTGTTTTCTGTGCTGTTCTGTTTTGGTTCCTCTCCCAAGACCCTGTGACCTTTCCCTGCTGCACTAGTCTCTAAACACCAGTGCAACTCACACTGCAGGAGAAAAACAAGCTCTGCCCATCCAGAACAGGGCTGAATCCTGTAAATCTATACACCTGGAGTCAGCTTTCCGACTGTGGCCCCTCTAAAGGTGATGAGGCAGCTTCCCCCACCAGGCCTGGACTGGAGAGGCTGCTCAACTTGTCATGGCTGCTGCTGGACCCCAGTAGGCTCAGGGGAGATGCTCTGTGTCCTCCAGATGTTGTAGCTATCTCTTGAGGAGTCTTACAAATCAAAATTCTGTTTCACTCCAACATCCCTTTTAGCTTAGGGGTTTTGTTTATTTCATTGGTTGGTTTGTTTTTTGTTGATTTGGTTTGGGTTTTTTTGCTCATTTTGTCTTTTTTTCCTTCCCTGTGGAGGGCAATCTTTTGGCTCACTTTTTGTAACAGGTGCAGTTAGGCAGTGGAGAACACCTAAAGACATCCTCTTAAATAAAAGTCCATCCCAAAGTCTCCTAACTCCGTAAACCTTGCAGATAAAGTTTCTTAAGTTGTATCTGAAGTTCAGTTTTCCTACATACTGTGAGAACAGCATGAGGAGTATGAGATTATTTCTCTTCCAGCAATGATACACATCTCTAGGCTCTATAATTTTGTGGTGTTTTCTCTGTTTCTTCCCAGGTGAGGACATCAGGTTTGACTCCAAGGTTACTTGACTTCTCAGTAACCTTCTTATAGACTATTGTGACGGTTTTGGGGGGTCTTAATTTTTGGTGAGGAGGGAAGGAGCCAGCCACAGAGGTGATTTTTCTGTGAGGGGGTTCTAAAAGCTTCCTCCATGCCTGGCAAAACCAATCGCTGGCTGGCTCTTAGAATAGGTATGCTGCTAAGCCAATTAGAGAAGCTGGCAACGCCTCCATAATAACATAATTAAGAATAAAATTAAAAAAAAAAAATCCACGGGAAACTATCTTTCTCCCTCGCCTCTGAGGAGAGGGGAGGGGGCCACCAAGCCCCTTCCCAGCGAGCCCGCCGGGCCTTGTCCCAGCATGGTAACATGTGGGCGCTGCCATCATGGCACGGCTTGCAATGAACTCTTTTTGCTGAGCCGCTTTGAGCCAGCCATGCTGCAGACAGAAGGGTAAGCACAGCAGCAGCAGCTTTTCTTTTTTTAGCACCTCACATGAGCAAAAGTGCGGAGCGGAGGCCGCAGGTGGCGCAGCTCACACGGTGCCAGTGGAGACAACGTGACCAAAAGCGAGGGACACGATGAGCTTGGACGAGATCAATCTTTCAGTGCTGAAGAACTCTTTAAAAACTGTTTCAATTGATACAACTTGAAAATAAATGAACCTACGAAAACTGATTTTCTCTCGAGTCAGAAAAAGGAAAAGGTGAAAACGTGAGGAGAACAACATGGCCACACTAAGGTCGGTGAAAGGAAGGAGGGGGAGGAGGAGGTGATCCAAGCATCAGAGCTGAGATTCTTCTGCAAGCCATGGTGAGGACTCTAACACAACAGACTGTTTCCCTGTAATTCATAAAGTGCATGGGGGGATGTAGCATGCACCTGCAGCCCTTGCAAAAAAGGTGCTCACGCTGGAATTTGTAGATGCTGAGAAGCTATGATCTCTTGAGAGGCTTGAACAAAGAGAGGAAGAAGATCCTTGCTTTTATTCTAGAACATTCTTAAAAACTTCACCCCATAAACTAAATGGCCCACAGAAAAAAGCAGTTGTAGGAAGACTGCTCTGCCGGGGGGACAGGGGAAGGGTCTCATGCTGAAGCAGGTTTTAGGAGGGACTGCAACTTGTGAAAATTAAAACCACGTTGGAAAAGATCACAGAGAGCTGTCTCCCATGAGAAGGACTCCATGGCTTAGCAAAAAAGAATCCTCTCCCTAAGTAATCTGAAAAAAGATTTTTAGAAATTTTTAGACAAAGTGACTAAAAACCTCATGTTTTTGTCTCTGCATATTGTCAGTGGAAAAGAAAGAAGGGCTGGTGTGGGGAAAGATGTTCTAAAGCTTTTAGTTCTCATTATCCTCTTTTAATTCTGTTAATAAATTTTTCTTTACACTGTTTAAGGTTTTGAGCCTGTTTTGCCTGTTTTTCTCCTAATCCTTATCTCACCCCATGAGCTTTTTAATTCTTCATTCCCCCTCCTCTACACAACTATAGCAGAGGAGAATGAATAAATGATTTTTATGGGTGTACTGGTGTTTGGCCAGCGTCAAACCCACGACAACTAACTAGAGCCTTGTAAAAATAGCAGTAATGTTTCCCTAGTCCTATTCTAATGCAATTTTCCCTCCTTCTATTAGAAGTGTTTCCTTTATTTGCGACTGATGATCTTCGGCAATTTGGGCTTGGGGGAATGACATGGGTACATGTAACCAAAATGACACATTAACTTTTGAAACTTAAAAAAATAGGGTGACCCACATCTTCTGAGTAATTCACAATGAGCTGACAGAGCAGTAGCTCCAGAATTCACAGTTGTGAAGAATATGGCATAAAGGTTTTAACCATGTCCAGCCAGAGGAAACAACACTGTATGTGCATGTCTTTTCAGAAAGGGAGTCCCCAGCCAGCAGCAACCTCCTAAATCCATTGGAGCAGATACACAAGCAACTCTTCCCAACATAACCTGAGAGTTGTTTGGCTAACAGCTTTCCAGGACTNGTTCGCTAACGAAATAAATTCCTCCTCTCTTAGAAACACCAAAAGCTACCTTACACTCATCTCCACAAATCTCTTGGTGGGCTTAGTAGGCTCCTTGCAGCTTTACCCAGCTGCCCATCTTCCTCCTGACCAGCACAGAAACAAACACTAAGCTTTCCCTGCTTTTTATAGTAGCAGCTAAGGATTTCTGACTTGTCCCACAGTAAAGGCCACGTATTCCTTTTTTACTGAGGGGGAAAAATGGTGGCAGACGTTCATGCCCATTGTAAACTCATAAAAATACTTGAAGAGCCTGCTCATGATCAGTGATTAGCCTCAAAATGGTTACCTGAGTATGTCTTGTTAACCAATCTATTTTAATAAAGCTCCACATTTGTACACTCCTTACCCCTCAGAGCCACTTCATGTAGGTGATGCTTATAGCAAAAGCTCACTATGTTCTACTGTGTTGTCATGCTCCATGACTTATCATAGGCATTACGCTTTAGGAGTTGGGATGTCCATTCAGGCTAAACACACAAACCAGGGAAGCAAATAAATAGCAATATACACAAAAAAACCCCTCCCAAAACAACAGTAACAACAAAAAACTCCACCAACAAAACAAAACAAAAAAACCCCCCACAAATAATTACTATATGAAGATGGCCTAATGTTGAATGTCTCAGTGACACATGCTAAACACACTAGTTCTAGAAAACAGTAGCTTATTCCATGGTAAGAGTCATAGTTTTGGTCAACACAGGCTATGGAACTGGAGTGAAACATAATCTTGAAGCTAAATTTAAGAAGTCAGCTGCCATGCCATCTCTCAGCTAGCCACAAAAAAAATCAGCCTTGTACAAGAAAAGAGGAAAAAAGACATTCCAGAACATAAAGCTGGTTTGAGTACATATTATAATCTTAAGGATTTATAATTCCATCTTTATTCTGACTACCGACGTTACTTTGAAAGTACAGCCATGATCCTTACATATTCATGGAACTATCTCACTGTTTCAGCTGATAATCTCTACTGTCTTGAATTTATCCTATTTGTACACCAAAACGCCTTATTGAAATTCAAATAAAAACTGTAAAATGATCGCATAATAACTAAAATTATCATCATTGTAAAAGTGCCAATTCTGACCATTACGGCAATACTAAAGATACTCTGCTGATAAACAAAAAGGATTGGTTCTTGCTATGAAGAGGCAATGTGTCAAATCAGAGATATCAAAACAATTTCGTTTTCCATTGTATCCTCATTTTCTGCTTTTTCTTCTACAGACAACTCATTAGTATTTAAAGGAATATGATTGCAGCATATTTACTCAAGTAAAATTTAGGTGCAGTAATGAGTTTGCTTTAAAATATTCATATTATATAAATGTCAGTTGAAGTTAACAGTAAATATTGAATAGACATATCAAAAGGGCAGCATGTCATCTTCACTTCTCCTGTATTGTGTAACATTCAGGCAGCTGTTTTCTTCGGTTGTATCCATTTTCTTACAGAAAACTAATTTTTTAAACTTAAACCAAAATGATAATTGAGTATGACAGATGAAGAAAGAAGGAGGGAGTTATACAGAGGGAGTTCAGAGACTGACCCACCCACAAGAGATTATGACAAAATTCCCAGGGCTACTGTTTGATTTGGATCAATAACTACTACTTAGTTATTAGGTCTCTTTCTCAGGATATTAGAATGAAAGCTAGAAGGAAGAGTGAGGTCTAAAGCTATCGCAATTTTTCAGCACAAGGGAAGCATCAGGAAAGCGTTGTTACCAAAAAACTCAAAAACTTTCATAATTTTTTTTCTGAGTGGTACATGACAAGTAAGTGTTTCATAAGCATTTGTGCAGATATGACAAAGTCTAAAAACAATCATGAAACATGGACAGAAAGAAGAAAATAGGACTAAAAGGGTTGTGAGAGAATATCTCAACTCTTTGTTTTCCATGCATCTAAAGATTATATGCTCCAATTTCCTCCTGTCTTTTATAATACGGTTTCTAAATATGGCATTATTTGCTATACTAATCAGTACTGTTACATTCCTTTTTAAGGGAAAAGAATTCTCTCACACTCAAAAGACCTTAGTTTAAAAACACTTATGTTCCTAAAGATGCTGCGTACAGGAGTCTGAAATGGAGGATGGATTTACTGCACTGAAAATACAGCTTATGTGATGTGAACACACATTTGAAGAGGAAAGAGAAAGTGCTATCTAATTTCCTCCTAATTTAATATTGACAAATTTCTGTCTGCTGCTACAGAGTTGCTGCAGCTGGAGTTCACATTCCTCATGTTCTCTTACAATCCTTCAGAATTTATATGGGTGGATTGTACTGAGCATGTTGAAATGCATCATAAAGTTTGTTTACTTTCATGACTATGTAGTTTTTGATTGTCCTTTGGGCTTTTACAAACTTGTATATAACTGTTGCTACTTTTTGCAAAACAGTTCTGAACTCATATCCCATTATGAATGCCTCCTTATTCTGTAGGCAGGCTGAATTCAAACAATTTTTGTAGAGAACTTAGTTACTGTGGCTTTTTTCTTCTTTTTCATCCTCCAAACCAAAATACCTTGAAACCAGACAACCAAACCAAAATACCATGAAATATTTACAAAACACACACTAAAGGAGGAAAAAACCCTCAGATGGTTGCAGTGAATATAGGAGTGTTTTGAAAGCCAAGAAGCTATTTAAGCATTGTCTTTTCTTTTTCCCCACATAGTCTGCAAAGTCTTACTGCAGTAAAATCTTAATAAAATCCTTCACTGCTAATCGGCCAGGAACAGTTTCGAGAACTGTTATTAACCTACAGTCTTCCAACTGTCTTGCACTGACAGTGGATGTAGAAGCACATACTTGCCAGGATATAACACATGTAAAGCAAAAATTATTTGTCCTGGAAGGCTTTTGCCAGCAGCAATTTAAAGATTTTTGAGTGCCAGATTTTAACCTATTTCTCATTATGGCATCATGATCCAATTACTAAAGTTC
>VZTZ01028768.1:147270-157598 GCA_013400955.1 Drymodes brunneopygia | reverse complement strand
CAGAGCCTCTGGTGAGTGTGTGATTGATCCTTTACATCGATCCGCTAATGGGGAGGGATTTCCTGATGCCTTCAGCCCTTTCAGACCCTCTGGGAACCGGGGGAGCATCTGAGTCACCCCATCCTTCCTCCTCCTCCCCCGGAGNATATCCATGGAAAAAACGCAGGGAAACCCCTGACGGGGCAGCCGGGAGGAAAAACCTGCCGGGAAATGCACGCAGAGGGTTTTGCCCGCATCCCCCATCACCTGCTCGGGGCCTCGGGGAGCGAACCGACCCGGAGCCGCCGGGAAGGAGCCACCGGCAGGGCTGGGAGGCGTCGGGGAAAAATTGCATTTGAAGCACAGCCAGGGCTGGAGCCCGGAATAATTTTAGCAGCGGGGTCAAGAGAGCCTCCTGCAACATCATCTGCCCCGCTCAATGGGCAGCAGCTGCNTCACCCCATCCTTCCTCCTCCTCCCCCGGAGCAGCATCCCCAGGGCTGCATTTCTGCACTCTGGGATTGGCATTTGCAGCTTTTTGCAAATTTGCAGCCCCTGAGGGCTCTGCAAGAGGACCGAGGTGCTGTCACCGATGTCCGGGGTGTCCTTTGACACCTCCCTTGGCTCTGCCCCTTTGGATGGGTCAAAAGGATTCTGGATTTTGGAGCATTCCCAGAAGGGTCTTGCCCCGTATCCCAAGGCCTCACATCCCCCCACCAGTTCCCCACCTCCTGGGGTTTCCTCCTCTCCCATTTCCCCATTTTTTCCTCTCAGCTCTGTTCCCAGCTTGGCCTGAAGGTGAATTTTGCAGGGAGAAGCTGATTTGGGATTTTGTTTCGAGGCCAAAATTTTGTTTTCAAACACCCTGGAATAGATCAAAAATCCCACAAATTAAAAAAACAAACAAACAAAAAAACCCAAAAAAACCAACCAAACAAAAAAACCCACCAACCCCTAGAATAGACCAAAATCCCACAAACTGGAAACCACAGACCCTGGAATAGATCAAAATCCCACGAATTCAAAAAAAAAAACAAACCCTAGAATAGACCAAAATCCCACAAATTCAAAGCCAATGGATTGGAGCTTTATCAGCAAATTTTGATGGCAACGGATTTTTGTAATATCCCAAATTTATTCCCGGGAAAAATGTGAGGGTGCCAAGTGGCTTTTGGGGTCATTAAAAGCATTTTCTGCCTTCTGCCATCGCTGCTGCTTCATCCCAGGATGCTGAGGGGTCCGGGAAAGGGATGGGAAGGTGGAGGATCCCAGTAAAAGAGGATTTATGGGCACAGGTTTGGGATGGGATGGGTGCATCCCACCGGGGCAGGGGCTGCGAGCGGCAGGAAAAAATCCTGGGGAAAATCCCTGAATTCCCTTCCCTCTGCACCGAATCCCCAGGATATTTGTCCCCTTTTTTTGGGGAGTTAACTGCGGGAATTCCCGAGGGATTCTCAGCCCCTCCTCATCCTGCTGGTGGAGGGAGGAACGGGAGCATCGAGAGTGGGGAAATGGCCAAAATGCTGGGAAAAAAGGTGGGAAAATCCAGGAGGGGCGGAGGCAGAGCCGTGGAAGGCGGGGAGTGAGGGGTGGCAGCTCCTCGGTGACTGCAGAGGGGCTCGGGCACAGCCAGGAAAGAAAATCCCCCTCTGGGACTGCGGGGTCGGATGCTCGGGATGGCCCAAATGGGGTCATTTTCCTGCTTTTTGGCCAAAACTGCTGGAGTTTAATCTTGAACCAGTGTCTGGTTGCCCTCCTGCCAGCCCCAGACTCCTGGGTTTTCAGCAAAATAAAAATATGAGCTGGGTGAGAGCTGCTCTTCTCCAACCCTGGATCCAAAGGGAGCTGGGCTGGCACCCCAAATCCCCCAAATCACCTCGGGGGGACAGCCAGGCTTGAGGAGGGGGGGATTTGGGGATATCAAGCAGTGAAAGGAAGGCCTGAAGAGGAAAGAGAAGGAAAAACCCCTTCCCATCCCCACTGCTCTCCCAAATTTCCTGCTTTTTGGCCAAAACTGCTGGAGTTTAATCTTGAACCAGTGTCTGGTTGCCTCCTGCCAGCCCCGAACTGCCGGGTTTTCAGCAAAATAAAACCAGGAGCTGGGTGAGACCTGCTCTTCTCCAGCCCTGGATCCAAAGGGAGCTTGGCTGGCACCCCAAATCCCCCAAATCACCTCGGGGGGGACAGCCAGGCTTGAGTAGGGGGGGGGATTTGGGGATACCCAGCAGTGAAAGGGGAGCCTGGGGAGGAAAGGGAAGGAAAAACCCCTGGGGGTGGCAGCCAGCAGCAGCGAAAGGCGAGCCTGGGGAAAGAAAGGTAAGGGAAAAAAAACCCTTCCCATCCCCACTGCCCTCCCAATTAACGCTCCTAATTCCCCATTCGCAGCCCAGTCACCGATGCTGATGGAATCAAGGAACCCCCTGGAGGCTCCTGGCCCCACCGGGAGCCACGGCCCGAGCCCGACTCCGGCTCGGCGGCACCGCCCGGAGGATATTGAATTATCCCCGTGCCTTTTTCTGGGAATTGCCAGTTAAGGCTCTCAGGCAGGGCTCAGCCCCAGCTCCTAATCTCATTCACCTGCCATTTATTTACCCCGGCAGCAGAGCCTTCCCAGGACGCGCAGATATGGGGGGGATCACGTTGCTAATTAGAGGGAATAATCAATATTTACCAGTGGGATCGCCTTGCTAATTAAGGAATAATCAATATTTACCAGGGTGGGTGCTGCAAATGGCAGAGCAGGGCAGTTCCAGGCCTTGTGGGCTTGGGGTGCAGCAAAGGGGAAAAAAAAATAAAAAGGGTCGTGGCACTGCAAAGTTCCTCAAGAAAGGGAATGGAAAAGCAGAAATTGGGGTTTATTATGTGTGGGGGGTTTAATCAGATTAATAAAAAATGAAATCATTCCCCAGTTACCCAGCTAAGCACCCCAAACACCTGCCTGAAATGTTCTCCCAATCCCCAGCATTTCTGGGCCCTAAAAACAGATTTGGGGACACCAAAACCATCTCCAAACTTGATCGAACTTGGCCAAGCTGCTCCTGGAATAAAGAGAGAGAAAATCTGATAATTTGGGTTTCACTTGGGCAGAGGGAGAGGCTTTGTCCTGAAACCCCTTTGTCCTGAAATCCCTCGATTCCTGACAATTCCTGAAATTCTCCACTTCCAAGCTGCCTTCAGGGATGCTGGAAAATACCCTGAAATCCAAACATCCCCCCTCAAAGTTATCATTTAATTAAATACGACCCAAAATGCTTTGAATAAGGCCCAAGACAGAAGTGTCTCTTTTTTTCCCCCAAACCTTTTAACTAAAAAAGAAAACCCCCAAAAGCCGTGGGGGTGGAAGTTCCCATCAGTTTGGAGGCAGAACAGGGGATGAAGCAGCACCAGGGATGGATGAGGTGCCACGGAGGCAGATGGAGGAATGAGAAATCCTCTCCACCCCGTTTATATTTTGCTAAATTTTGATAATTTTTCGGCTGGAAAGGTTTTGTTTTTTTTTTTAAACCCGATTTTTTTAACACCTCCCCGGAGGGCTGCAGCTCCCTGCCGAAAATAGGGAGGGTGCTGACACCCACTCCACCACTCCTCCCGTCCTCAGTTCCATTTTTTGTGCTATTGATATGATTTTTTTTTCTCTCTCTCTCTCTCCTGGCTCATTTCAAGCCTGAGTTGCCCAGCCTGTCCCTGACATCTGTTAATATCCCTGAAACCCGAGCCCGAAGGGTTGGAAACCACGACCGCTGCTATTTTCAGGATCAGGAGGGGTTTTCCCCACCCTGGGCTCGCTGGCAGCCCCGGGCCATCCAGGGCATCATCCTGCTGAGTTTTTCGCTGGATTTGTTTTCCACAGGCTCCAGAGAAGCTGCTGGAAATTTGGGAAAACCCAAATCGTCCCCAAAAGCGGGGACAGAGGGGACCAAAAATCACGGGAAAGACAAAGCATCCCGCACATCCCGCCGTGCCCACACTCGCCTCCTCGTCCTGCCAATTCCAATCAAGGAAAAATCCATCTGAGGGAAAGAGAAAACCACTAATTTTAATTTTTAAAATTTTTTTTTTCCTTTTTTTTTTTTCCGGTGCATATTGCATGTGCCGCGTCCCGTGGCCGGCTCGCTGCCTGAGCCCAGCCCGCGTTTCACTGTGCTAATGACTTTTTACACTCCAGGTAAAATCAGAACAAGACAAGAAGGGCTCTCGAAAGCTCGTTCTGACAAATTCCTCACTGTAATTACTGGAGCAGAAAGAACTCATCAGCAGAACACGCCGTTGCTCGGGGCGCTAAAAGTCTCGAGTGGTGGGGAATGGCCCAGATCTGGGAGCAGCAGCAGCAGCGCCGGGCAGGGCTCGGCAGGTCCCCCACGCCCAGCCCGGCTCCCCCTCCCCGAACCGGCAGCGATTTTATACCCGAGTGATCCCCGGAAATCCCCGTCCCTCCCCCGGCGCGGCGGGGGCTGGGCTGGGTTTGATGGTTCAAGGGGTTTGGGGTTGGTTTGGTGCTCTGAGCATCCCCTTTTTGGGGGTTTTGCTGGAGGGGTGTCCCCCTCCCCAGGCTCGTTACCACTGCTCACCCAGCTCCGGTTCTGCCTCTGGATGCTGTGGTGGGGGAAAAAAAAAATCCATTTCCATCCAAACAAAATCAAATCCATCGAAAGCAAGAGATGGATTGCTTTCAGCCCAGCCTGTGCTGGTGGCAAAGCATCGGGTGCGGTGCTGTCCCAGCCAGCAGCAGGGTTGGAAAATCACTTTTTGGCTGCTTCCACGGCTCAGGAGATGCTGGAGAACCCTTCCAAGACGGGAAAGCCACCAGGATGTCCCCAGGGGAGTGAGGAGGTGGCACCGTGGCTCAGCTGGGCTGGAGGGAGCAGCGCTGGGATGGAAGGAGGGGACAGCACAGGGGGGTCCCCAGGGCCACCCCAACCCCACATCCTCATCTCCAAACCCGGGCCAGGCACCCTCACGGTGGCACCCATGAAATGTTTCTCTTCCACCAGCAATGGTTTGGCTGGGAAGGGGTTTGGGAAGAGTTTTGAGGAATTTTGAGGGAACTGCAGATGTGTTGGGACGTTCCTGTCCCTCATCGCGCATGTCCTGGCCCCAGAACAGAGAAAATCCATCAAGGGCTCGGCTTTCACTGCTCCCTCCAGTTCCCTCCAGCCAAGGCAGCTCCCCAAGAGGGAAATCCCCCAAAAATACGGGAGATGGGGGCTCTAAACCCGGGCTGAGCACGTGAGAGGTGAGGGAGAGGAGAAATCTCCCCATCCTCGATCCTCTGCCCCGGGATGCGTTTCCAGCACAGGGAGCTGGGGGCTGCAGAGATGTCCCCCGGCCCCAGGGGACAGTGAGGACACACGGCCCAGGAGGGCCCGCACGGAGTGTCCGTCCCCTCCCCTGCCGCCACCCCGCAGCCGCTGCTGGCACCTAAAAGGATCAGTCATTAGGGATTAATGGGGGATTGGACACTCAGCCCCATATGGCTTCAACACCGCGGGCGAGGCATTAGCGGGAGCTCGCCGGGGGAGGGACAGCCTGGGGGGCAGCTGGGGGACACCTGGGGACAGGAAGGCACCTCCCTCCCCCGCTGGCTGTGGCCCAGAACCGGGGGGGTTCCCAGGCACCGGGCCAGGGGGGGGATTTGAAGCCCAAAAAGGGAGAAACGTGGACCTGGATGCATCCAGAGCAGGAGGGATCCAGAGCATGGATGGATCCAGGATGGACCTGGATGGATCCAGACCTGGATGGACCCAGGATGCACCTGGATAGATCCAGAGCAGGAGGGACCCAGGATGGACCTGGATGGATCCAGACCTGGATGGACCCAGGATGCACCTGGATAGATCCAGAGCAGGAGGGATCCAGAGCAGGAGGGACCCAGGATGGACCTGGATGGATCCAGACCTGGATGGACCCAGGATGGACCTGGATGGATCCAGAGCAGGAGGGACCCAGGATGGACCTGGATGGATCCAGACCTGGATGGATCCAGAGCATGGATGGATCTTTGATGGACCTGGATGGATCCAGAGCAGGATGAACCCAGGATGGACCTGGATGGATCCAGAGCAGGAGGGATCCAGAGCATGGATGGATCTGTGATGGACCTGGATGAATCTGGAGCAGGATGAACCCGGGATGGACCTGGACAGATCCAAACCTGCATAGATCCAGACCTGGATGGATCTGTGATGGACCTGGGTGGATCCAGAGCAGGATGAACCCAAGATAGACCTGGATAGATCCAGAGCAGGAGGAGAAGTCACCTCCATGTCCCCCCACCACGGTCAGCCCCACAGAGCACCCCAAGCTGAGCACTTCCAGCAGCACCACGATCCCAGAAAGTTCTCCCTGCCCCCTGGAAAAGCTGGAGCTTGGATCCTGAGCCACCCTCTGCAGTCTCAGTGGCCAATTCACAGGGGACCCTGTGGGGCTGATGGGCAAAGATCCTTTTCTTGGAGCATCCTGAATCTCCAAAAAGACTTTCAGGAGTTTCCTTGGATGGCTGCTTTGGATTTGCACACCCAGCTCACGCAAGAGTTCTCTGTCCTCTCTCAGAGCTTGGAAAACAAAACCTTCCCTTTTGGAGGACTCCTTCCCTGCCTTGGGGGTCCCTGCACCCCAATTTTGGTGCTGAGTGTGGCTCCAGGCCCCCTTCAAGCCCTCAAAGCCCCCCCAGCACTCAGAGAGTGGGGCTGGAGCAGACAGAGAATGGATCCCTGTGCTCTTAATCTCCCTCTATCTGCTAATTAAATATTGATGGTGGTTAAATATTCATGGAACATTTGGCTCGGAGTTTTTATCTGTCTTCAGGCAGGCTTGGGGGTCTTTGATGTGTTATTTTCCTGGTCACCCGAGGTCCCAGAAGCCTCCAGACTTGTCAACACTCTTTTGAGGGTTGCATTTATTTTTTTTTCTTCCCTTTGCCACGTGTTGCTGGGAGAGGGTTTGGGTTCTTTCATCCTCACTTTCTTTTCCCTCTGTATCCACCTTCCTCTCCTGGATCCACCCCCAGATGATGGAGGTGTTTGGGAGCCTCGTGGTGCCTCAAAGGGGAGTTTGGGCATCACCCGCTGCTTTTGGTGCTTCTCCATCACGGGGGAGAAGCCCCGGTGGGTCCCCGCGGGAATGGGGGGCACCTCCGGAGCCCCGGGTGCTGCAGCCCGGTTTGGGGCCCCCCGAGGAGCAGCGTGGGCCGGGCAGGCCGAGCGGAGCAGCAGCACCGGGAGCCGTTCCTGGGGCAGCACTGACATCTTGTGCCAAAGGCGGGGAGAGCAACAGCCAGCGATTGTTGGGATGTGAAATTCCTCCTGTGCCGCTGCTGCTGCTGCGCCCCAAACCCTGCCCGAGCCCCTCCTGGGCTGGTGCCTCACCCAGCTCAGCGTTTGGCCGCTGCCAGGAACCCCGAGCAAGCCCTGGGGTCCCAAAAATGACAAAGGGACCCAGCGCTGACCTCACCCCAGCCCTGCACAGCTTCATCCCCTTCATTATCCCCATCTTCACTCCCATCTTCATCCCCGTCTTCATCCCCTTCATTATTCCCATCTTCACTCCCATCTTCATCATCCCCTTCATCATCCCCATCTTCATCCCCTTCATCATCCTCATCATCATCCCCATCTTCACTCCCATCTTCATCCCCGTCTTCATCCCCTTCATCCCCATCTTTATCCCTTTCATCACTCCCACCTTCACCCCTTTCATCATCCCCCTCATCATCCCCATCTTCATCATCTTCTTCATCTCTATCTTCATCTCTATCTTCACCCCCACCACGTCCCCTCCTCCCCTCTGAGCTGTCCCACCCAACGCTTCCCACCTGGAATTGTCCCTGCAGAACCTCTTGGGGACAGCAGGAGGAAGCTCCTTCCCAGAGACAACCCAGGAAATATTTGTGAAAGGATTTTAGGGGGATTTCCAGAACGGGGGGAGGAGAATCCACAGCGGGGCTGCTCCGTGGGCTCCACCCACCCTCACCTGCTTGGAGCGGTGCCAGGGAAAGGATTTCCAAGGAAAACACCCCGGGGTGGGCCTGGAGGAAATTAATTCATCTCCCCTGGGCTGTCTTTTCCTCCCTGAGCATGCGGTGGCAGAAAATACGTGTGAAAAAGGTCACCGAGGCCACAAAGGCAGATCGGAGCTGCTGATAGCTGGGAAAACACCAGGGCCAGCTCGGGGAGGGGGATTCAGGTGGGGTGAAACAGAATTCCCCAAATCCTGGTGATCCTGATCCCCATCCCCACCTCCCTGCATCCCATGGGTGATGTCCAGCCTCGGGTCTGGAGCCTGGAGAAAATCCAGAGAGCCCAGCAAGTCCCCAGTGTGGGGTGCAGAGGATTTTATGGGCATCTTCCTTGTTCTTTGGGGATTTATCATTCTTTTTTACTTTTTTTTCTTGTTTTGTGCCTTTCAGGCTGCTGGGAAATTATAAGGAAAGTGGAAGCTGCAGGAATTGGGGTGCAGATCAGGAGTCAGAGAAGCAAGTCCCCAGTGAGGATTTTCTGGATTAGTTTTGATCCCAGCTCTTGGGTGCAGAGGATTTTATGAGCATCTTCCTTGCTCTTTGGGCTTTATCCTTCTTTTTCTTCTTTTGTGCCTTTCAGGCTGCTGGGAAATTATAAGGAAAGTGGAAGCTGCAGGAATTATAGGGTGCAGATCAGGAATCGGGGTTGCAGATCAGGAATCGGGATGCAGATCAGGAATCGGGATGCAGATCAGGAGTCAGAGTCGGCTTTGGGTTTATTTGAGTTCTAAACTCGGGGTTTGCAGAGGCCGGGGTTGGGCAGGGCTCGCTCAGCCCGAGCAGCCCAGCCTTGATCGCAATCTCAGGCAGAGGAGCTCGGTGTGAAATCCGCGTTTGAGCCGGGCCGGCCCCGTGCGGAGGCAGCCAGGATGCCGGGGGCCAAAGGACACAGGAAATGAGTCAGGGAGCGCTCGGAGGTGTCGAGGAAGGGGGAGAGTTCAGCTCGGGACAGCTGAGAGAGGATGGAACGCCCGAGGTCAAAGGGATAACCACAAAACCCCTGCCCCCAGGAGATGGGGACAGGGATTGCCATCCCAAATAGGAGTTTTTTCACCTCGCTGAGCTCCCCGCTGCTGCTTTGGGATCAAACCCTTCCCTTTCCTCTCCCTTTTGGGATGTGGGGACGCAGCTCCAAAATCAAGAGAGGAGCCCACATCCGCAGGGATCCACACCAAAGCCACACAGTGCCAGGTTTTTCACTTGTTCCCACTTCCCACAGGTGGGAACATCGCTCCCAACCTTTCCCTGAGGCTGGATTAGGTGGGTGAGATCCACCTGGGCTGGTCCAAACCTCGACCAGCTCCTTCCAGCAACTCCCGGGGCACGCTCAGCATTCCTCCCGCAGGATGGACAGGTCTGGAATTGGATTTAGCCGTGATTTCCCGGCTAAAATCTCCCCTGGAGAAGGACAGCAGGAGAATCCATCTTCATTCCATAGGAGGAAGGAGTCTCAGGGCAGCTGAGTGTCAGGCCAATGCCTTGACAAAAAACCCCGAACTGCTTTTTGGGAGCGGAATCCAGCTGGGCTCTGCAGGGATGTGGGTGGCACTTGGAGCCACCCTTTTTTGGGGACAGGAGGGGGTGACCCATCCTGATAGAAACCGTCTCTGCAGCAGCTGGGGAAGTCCTGGGTGGCTGGGGCCGGACCAGGACCTTCAAAAAGGAAACAGCACGAACGGGGTGTGAATTCAGTGGTTACCTCAGCGTCAGCCCCGGGGAGGAGGTGGAAAAGCTGACCCGACCACGCTTGGAAAGCGCGAAGAAGAAGAAGAAATCAAACAGAGGAAGAAGAAGAAATCAAATAAAGAAAGAAGAAACCAAACAAATCCTTGCTAGAAAGAGCTTTGCCTGACCCAGCAAAGCCGCTTCGCTCCGGGGCGTGACTTTGGCCGCCCCAGCCGCAGCCGCAGCCGCCCCCGGCGGCATCGATCGGCTGAGAGGGAAATGCCGCAGCATCGATAAAGCATCGGCTGCAAAAGCAGCTCTGCCCCGGGGCCGAGCGGCATTCCCGGTGTCCCGGGGTGTCCCAGTGTATCCCGGTGTGTCCCGGTGTGCCCCGGGGTGTCCCGGTGTGTGCCGGTGTATCCCGGTGTGTCCCGGTGTGTCCCGGGGTGTCCCGGTGTGTGCCGGTGTGTGCCGGTGTATCCCGGTGTGTCCCGGTGTGTCCCGGGGTGTCCCGGTGTGTCCCGGGGTGTCCCGGGCTGTCCCGGTGTGTCCCGGGGTGTCCCGGGGTGTCCCGGTGTGCCTCGGTCTGTCCCGGTCTGTCCCGGGGTGTCCCGCTCTGTCCCGGGGTGCCCCGGGGTGTCCCGGTGTGCCTCGGTCTGTCCCGGTCTGT
>VZTZ01028768.1:105322-143271 GCA_013400955.1 Drymodes brunneopygia | reverse complement strand
TCACTTACCCTCTGTGCTTTGGGACGTGGCAGGGGACCAGGCCCTCCCCCTGGCCCGGGGAAAGTTCCCCCATAAAAGCAGCCAGGGCAGCCCGGCCCCGGCTCTGCCACAGCCACAGCCCAGCATGGGGACAGCAGCCAGGGTGGCCTGTGCCCTCCTCATCCTCTGCACGCTGTGCTGGCACTGCCTGGCCCAGAGTGAGCATTGCCCCCACCCCGGGGGATGGGGGATGGGGACAGAACCCGGGGTTTGGGGACAGGGACAGAACCCAGGGCTGTGGGGACAGGGACAGAACCCGGGGTTTGGGGACAGGGACAGAACCCAGGGTTTGGGTCCAGGGACAGAATCCAGAGCTGTGGGGACAGGGACAGAACCCGGGGTTTGGGGACAGGGACAGAACCCAGGGTTTGGGTCCAGGGACAGAATCCAGAGCTGTGGGGACAGGGACAGAACCCGGGGTTTGGGGACAGGGACAGAACCCAGGGCTGTGGGGTCAGGTTTGCTTCCTGCACGGGGCGCAGGGGGGTCCCCCCAAAGAGCTGGAGGGAGTGGAGGTCTCCAGGCTGAGCCAGGCTCGTGCTGTCCCCCAGGAGCTCCAGCCATGCCAGACAAGTGCTGCTTCAACTTCCAGACCAGGAGGATCAGGAGGGACAACGTGGTGGCCTGTTACCCCACCAGCCCCGAGTGCCCGCACCAGGCTGTGATGTGAGTACCCCAAAACCCAGCCCTGGCTCCTGCCACAGCCCTTGCCTTGCCTTGCTGGCTCCAATCCCAATCCCAATCCCAATCCCAATGCCCTGAGCCCCTCAGGAGCTCAGTGCTGGGGTCCCCCCTGAGCCCAGGCTCTCTGTGCCCCAGTTTCAGAGTGAGGAACGGGAAGGAGATCTGCACCCAGGCCAGCAGGCCGTGGGTCAAGAGGTACCAGCAGAGCTTCCAGGTCAGCTCCTTCTCCATCCCCAGCTAGCCAGGCTGGCCAGGACAGCAGGGACTCCTCCCCGTGGGGGACACCAACGAGGCACCCCCTTGGCACGGGGGACACTTCTGGATGGAGCAGCTCACAAGGGACATCCTCCCCATCGTGGTGACCCTCACCACCCCCCCGAGGGCAAAGGGCCTTTGCCAGCCCAGCAGGATGGAGTGCCCAGACCCTCTGTGGCTCATGGAGAGGCTGCAGCAGCCGGGGGGTGAGGGGGGAGCAGCTCCACGGTTGTTTTGTGTCGAGGCTGAGCAGAATTAAAGCTGTTCCCACATGCAAACATCTGTCTGTGAGAGTGTCTGGGGGCTGGGCAGGTCCTGCTGTCGGCTTTCCTGCCCAGGTGCTGGGGTCAGCAAGGAGCCAGGAGGAGCTGGAGCCTCAGCCAGGTCTCTGTGAGGATTTCCAAGGCCAAATCAAATCCGTGAGGGCTTTGGGGAAGGACCAGAGGGTCCACGAGCCCGGGAGGAGGGGGCTCCCTGTGCTCCTCACCCACCATCCCAATGAATGGCCCAAATCCCATCAGAGGGGGCTCTCAGAGATGCCTGAGACAGCCCAAAATCCGAGAGTGCCACCAGGAAATGTGACAGGCTCTGTGACAGTGGCAGAGCCACCAGGACGGGTGACGGAGAAACACCCAGGGACCAAACCCAAAACACCACTCAGCCACCCCAGCCCAGGCCAGAGCACAACTGCGAGGAGAGGCCTCAGAGCCAGTGGCAAAGGTGTGATTTCTGCACAGAAACTCACAAGGGTGAGCATCATCCTGTGTGGTTTGCTGGTGGCCACGAGCCAACCCAAAATAGACGCCCAGCCCCAGCAGCACTGGCCTTTCTCACAGTTTCCAGCAGCCCCGGGGTGCCACGGTGGCCAAAGGGGCTGAGGGCAGGAATTTCCCTTCACCACTCACCCCCCATCGAGGGATCCCAGTGGTTCTTTCCACGGGGAAGGGCCGGAGCTGTCATGGAAAGCCTGGCAGGGGTTGCTATAAATCACCCAGGGCTGCAGGCAGGAGGGCAGGGAGCTCTCGGTGGCTTGAGCAGAATCAGAGCTGCTGGTGCTGCCAGAACCTCGGGCTGCACATGAAGATCTCCTTGGCCCTGCTCGTCCTGCTGCTGGCAGCTGCCTGGACTGGAAGCCAGGGCAAGTCCTGTAAGTACCAACAAGGAGATTTCACCCTCTGAGCTGTCCCAGCTCCTCCTCTGGTGGGATTTGAGGTTGGGGAAAGGGAGGTTCTGGTGGGGCTGTGGGGCTGTTCAGCTGCCTGGGCACGGGGCTGTCCTGGGTTTGCCCAAAATGAGTAAAAATAGGGTTGGGTTCAGGCCNTCCCAGCTCCTCCTCTGGTGGGACTTGAGGTTGGGGAAGGGGAGGAGAGTTCAGGTTCTGGTGGGGCTGTGGGGCTGCTCAGCTGCCTGGGCATGGGGCTGTCCTGGATTTGTCCAAAATGAGTTAAAATAGGGTTGGGTTCAGGCCCAGAAGCTCAGCTGGCTGCACTGGAAGCCAGGGGAAGTCCTGTAAGTACCAACAAGGAGATTTCAGCCTCTGAACTGTCCCAGCTCCTCCTCTGGTGGGATTTGGGGCTGGGGAAAGGGAGGGTCTGGTGGGGCTGTGGGGCTGTTCAGCTGCCTGGGCACAGGGCTGTCCTGGATTTGTCCAAAATGAGTTAAAATAGGGTTGGGTTCACACCCCAGGAATGGAGGGCTCCTACTCTGGGGCAAAAGATCCCCACTGTGGCTGCAGGATGTTCCCTTTGTGGGATGAGGGAGCAGGAGCAGTGCCCCAGCAGAGCTCTGAACCCTCCCTGCTGCCCTCAGTCCGCAGCTCCAGGCTCACCTGCTGCTCCAAGGAAATGTTCCTCCGTCGGAAAATCCCCGACTCCAGGATCCAGAGCTACCTGCACACAGCTCCCAGCTGCAGCCACAGGGCTGTCCTGTGAGTAACCCCAGCTCCCAGGCAGCTTTCCTCCCTGCCAGCCCATCCTCACCTCCCTCACCTTCCTTCCCCACCAGCTGCTCCCCAAAACTCAGCCACCCCTCACAGGGCTGCCCTAACCCGGCTCTTCACACTCCCCTCCCTCCCTGCTTAACCCAAACAGCCCCAAATCCTCCCATTTCTGCTGCCAGCAGGAAAGTAGGGTGGGAGGTAAAACTGCAGTGTCCCCCTGCTTTTTGCAGTGTTCCATGTTTGTGATTTTGTAGTAGAAGCTCCCATGCATTTTCTATAAACACAGTCCTTGTTTTCCTAACTGACCGAGATTGTTTTGAACTTTTAGATTGTTCTTCATTCCTTTCCCCTGGGGCAGAGAAAGATGATTGACCATGTCTTTATCCTGTGAAATTATAGAGGTGTTAACCTCTTTCACCACTCCATGATTGTCTTTAGAAAGATATAAAAATGAGAGAATAAAACAGGGCAGGGCTTTTGGGTGCTCCTGCCTGGTGATTCAACTGCTGCTCTGGAACCTGCGTGTTTCCTCTGTTGCCAGCTGTGCAACACTGCAGAGGTGGCCAAGAGTCAGCACTTCCAGGGAAAGTGAGGGCAGGATGCTGCAGGAATTCCTGCTGGGACCCTCCCCTCCCAGGCTGACTCAGGGTGTTCTTTCCCCCCCCAGTGTGAAGCTGCAGAAGGGGATGGTCTGCGTGAACCCAGAGGAGAGGTGGTTCCAGGAGTACCTGAGGAAGCAGAAGAGGCCAAACAGCACCTCCACGTGAAGCTGCCTCCCCCAAAAACTCTATTTATTTGTACCCCAGAGCTCCCTGTGTGGTTTGGTGTTGCTCATCAATTTACGGAGCTGGCTCCGTCCCCTCCCCCTGCACTGCTCAATAAACCTGTAAATAAACCTGCAGCTGGAGCCAGTCCTGGGGAGAGAATGGAACCCATCCAGGCTCAGCATTCCCAGGAATCCTCAGGAGCACCCTGGGAGGGCAGGGAAAGCCAAAGCTGCCCTGCAGGGTGGGGCAGCCCCTGCCCAGGTGTGGGGTTGGGGATGCCGTGGATGGGATGGGGATGGGGATGGAGGAGAGGCTGGCAGGGGGAGGAAGATTCCCTTTGGGATGTCCTGAGTGTGTTTAGGGGCTGGGGTGGCTCTGTCCCTGGGGAACACCACTGGTGACAGCCCCAGCTGGGTGTCACTCCCTGTCCCCCACCACTCCCTGGGCCATCAGCCACTTTGTCACCCTCCCAAGCCACGGGCTGCAAGTTTCTCCAGAAAAATGCTGGATTATCCACTTCCCTGTTAGTCTGTGACTCGCTTGAATCACATTTTTGATAAGCTGGGCCATGCCTCACTCTTACAGACACCTTTACACACATTGCCAGGCTTGTTGCCATTTACCTGCCCCATTTAGGGCATTTTTGGTACAAATCAATGACCTTGGGCCAATTAATCCCCACGGGACCACATCACCTGGAGCTGGTGTGGAATTGGAAGGAATATTCCTGCCTGGGACTGTGTAACTGCAATTCTCAACCAAAAGCATTTTTACAGAGAGTTAACAAGACTTCCCTAGTGGCTCTTTGGTGCTGGAAATCCCAGGATCCTGCAGAATATTGGGATGTGTGAAGGACAGGGCAGGAATTGGCTCTCCAAATCATAAAAGCTTTAAGGAAGAGACCTTTAAGGTCAAGTCCAGCACCAAACCACATCCCCAGGTGACACATCTGTGGAACAGCCCCAAGGGGTGGGGATCCCACTCCAAATGCCACCAGCACCCTGGCAGAAAATTCTGACTCAGAGCTGGAGCCCACACAGAGGTGCCAGATGATGAAAGATTGCCAAGAGCAGGGCTCAGGGCCACCAGCTCAGTGTCCCCGTGGCCCTGGCAGTGCTGGGTGGCAGGAGGGTGCCAGCCTGCAGTGCCAAATCACTGGGCATAATCCCTTGGGGATTTTCTGGAACGCCAGCTGTGCTGCAGCCTCCTGCCTGGGAGAAACTGATCTTTTTCCCCACCATTCTTCCTCTCAGTCTGGTGGCAAAAGTCACCCTGCCTTTGATGCAGGACCACAGAAAACCCAGCCTGGCTTGTGGGTGTCACCACAGGACCCTCAGAGAGGGAAGGAACACTTGGAAATTTGAGTTACAAACCCCATCAGCGGGGCCTGGTGCAGGAGCTCTGCTCTGAGTGCAGAATTGATGCCACAAAACCACACCCACGAGGCTCAGGGACAGCTCATGAGGCTGCCCTGTGCTCTCCTCGGAGCCTCGAGCCACGGGACCACTTTGCATCACTTTTCTCAATGAGTGTCACTTCCCAGAGGGAGCTTGCACAATCCCCGTGGCTTCCTCTGCTCTTGCACGGGACCGAGGTGCTGGCAGTGCCTTTCTGTCCTTCCTGCTGCGGGTTCCTGCCTTGGGCTGCAGCCTGGGGGAGGCAGAGACTGCTGGGACCGCTCTGGGGCTGGGAATTGTGGGGATCCTCTCCCAAAACTGTCACCCTGCTTTTTGTAGGGTTCCATGGTTGTAACTTTGCAGTACAAGTTTCCCATGCATTTTCTGTAAACATGGTCCTTGTTTTTCCTAATTGGCCAGGATTGTTTTGCACTTGTGGAACTGTTTTTCATTCCTTTCTCCTGGGGCAGAGAAAGATCATTGACCATGTAATTATCCCGTAAACTTACAGAGGTGTGGACCCCTCTCACCAATCCCTGATTGTCTTTGGAAAGATATAAAAATAAGAGAATAAAGAAGGGCAGGGCTNACCCACGAGGCTCAGGGACAGCTCATGAGGCTGCCCTGTGCTCTCCTCGGAGCCTCGAGCCACGGGACCACTTTGCATCACTTTTCTCAATGAGTGTCACTTCCCAGAGGGAGCTTGCACAATCCCCGTGGCTTCCTCTGCTCTTGCACGGGACCGAGGTGCTGGCAGTGCCTTTCTGTCCTTCCTGCTGCGGGTTCCTGCCTTGGGCTGCAGCCTGGGGGAGGCAGAGACTGCTGGGACCGCTCTGGGGCTGGGAATTGTGGGGATCCTCTCCCAAAACTGTCACCCTGCTTTTTGTAGGGTTCCATGGTTGTAACTTTGCAGTACAAGTTTCCCATGCATTTTCTGTAAACATGGTCCTTGTTTTTCCTAATTGGCCAGGATTGTTTTGCACTTGTGGAACTGTTTTTCATTCCTTTCTCCTGGGGCAGAGAAAGATCATTGACCATGTAATTATCCCGTAAACTTACAGAGGTGTGGACCCCTCTCACCAATCCCTGATTGTCTTTGGAAAGATATAAAAATAAGAGAATAAAGAAGGGCAGGGCTTTTTAGTTGGTCCTGCCTGGAGATTCAACTGCTGCTCTGGAACCTGCGTGTTTCTTCTGTTGCCAGCTGTGCAACACAAAACAAGTGCCCAGAGCATCCCCTCTGCATTGTCAGGGTCAGCAGTTGGGCTTGATTATTCTTGTGGATCCCTTGTGATTATCCTGGTGGATCCCTTGTGATCACCCTTGTGATTATCCTTGTGATTATCCTTGTGATTATCCTTGTAGATCCCTTGTGATTATCCCTGTGGATCCCTTATGATTATCCCTGTGGATCCCTTGTGATTATCCCTGTGGATCCCTAGTGATTATCCCTGTGGATCCCTTGTGAATATCCTTGTGGATCCCTTGTGATTATCCTGGTGGCTCCCTTGTGATTGTCCTTGTGGATCCCTTGTGATTATCCTGGTGGCTCCCTTGTGATTATCCTTGTGGATCCCTTCCAGCTCAGAAGATTCTGTGATTCTCCCCTTACCCCTTATTTCTGGGGTAAGAGCCCTAAGGGACAGGTTTCTCACCCCAGGGCTGAGCAAATTTGGGGTCTGCTCTGTGCCCACACTGTCCCTGCTGCTCCTGGCTGGTCCCTCTGCACAGCCCTCAGGGGTGAGGGGGGCTTTTAGATTTAATTCCTTCAGGTTTTTTGGGATACTCGTGCAAGGCAGTGCCAAAATCATCAGATCCTGCAAGACCAGAGCTGTGTTTGCTCCCCACTGGAACCTGTGGGTTTGTCCTGGTGGTGAGGTGGCCATGGCTTGGCTCAGGAGGAATTTATGGGAATCTTTGGGGCCTTTTAGTTCTGCTGCACCTGCCTCAGCTGCCTCTTCCTTCCCTACCTGTTCTCTTTTCCCTTTTCTCTCCTGAGTGCACGAAATGCTGGAGGTGTTGAATACTTGACCATAACCAGACAAGCCAAAAGAAGTGGCAAAAAGAAGGCTGCAAAAGGAAGTGGCACCTTGGGCTCTTTGCTCCCCTCCCTAAATAACGAGCCTTTTTCTTTCTTTAGCTTTTCAAATTTGCATTTGTCAAGCTGAAGTTTCTCTTTCCCCTGTGTTTCCTCCTCCCCAAATCTGTGTTCCTCTGCTGGACCCAAACCTTCCCTACTCAGGGAAGTCTTCCACGGCAGGAGAAATAAAACTGTGAGTCATTTCTTCACTCTCCCTCTATATCAGTTCCTGATATCTAATTCCTCAAACAGAATTAAACACGAGCTCCCTGCTTCTGCTGAGCTGCACTTTTGTGCAATTCTCTGTAATATCCTCGATTCCAGTCACAATGGAAAGTATTTCATCAGCATCCAGTAAGAAGTCCCATCCGGCCCTGGGCTGAATGGAGAACTGAAAGTTTGGCCAGTCACTTCTGCAGCGAAAAGGAAATATTCTTGTGCCTTCCATGAATGGTGAGATTTTCCATTCTCCTGGAATGGGTCCTGTCCAATGACAAGTCATCCCCTGGCACTGCAGTGCCCACAGTGCCCTGATCTCGGTTTCCAGGGTTTTCTGGCTCTGGGATATTTCTGGTGTTTGTTGTCCCCCAGTGCTGCTCTCGTGCCCATCCTGCCCCTTTTCCCTCTGTTTGGGCTCCCACCAAGCCAAGCTCAGCTCATCTCCAGGTCAGGGCTGCTCTCTCCATAAAAAAATCCCATTTCAGGGTTTGGATAGCTCAGGATTTTGTTCCCGTGCTTGACCCAGACAGCACTTCCTGGTTTTTCCCTCATCCTCACAGCCTCTCTGTTCCCATCCCACTTCTCCCCCATGCACAAAGCAAAGCTGGCCCTGCTCAGGGCAGGAGAGGTGCCAGAATTCCAAGGGAAATCTCTGTGGGGTTCACAGGCAGAGAGGGTCATGAAAACACAAAAAAACTTCCACTGGCTGGCCCTGAACTTGGGATTCCTCTGCACACAGAGGGTGCTTTGAGCTCTGGAGAAACCTCTCGGTGCCTCTGCAATCAGCAGAGCAGAAAAACAGAATGAACTCGTGCAGATCTGCATTCCCCTGAGGAACAGAGCCCCTTCCTGCTGCCTTTGTGTACCCAGGGACCTGTGACAAGCAGGAGCATTTACAGCAGGTGAATTCTCCAAGCTTTCCTGAACCCCCACAGATGGAGACCCTGGTTATTGTTAAATCCAAAGGAGTTAGTTATTTATTTATTAATTTGTAGCCCCATGAACAGGGTGGCTGAAACAGAGAGAGCTGGAAATTGGGAGCTGGAGAAAGAGCTGGAACAGCTGGAGCTGTTCTTCCACCACCCCAGCTCCTCCTGAGTAACTCCAAGAGATGCTTTGCACCCATTCCCACCTCACAGAGATGCCCACACCAGGCAGGACCTGGTGGCTGGGGAAGCTTTGCTGGGCAAGAGGAGGGGATGGAGCCCAGGCATGGCCATGGCTCAGCATTTTGGGCAGTTGGATGTGTCAGGAATTAGTCATGCTCCAGGCAGGGTCAGCAGGAAGGCCAGGGGAAGCTGGGGTTTTGCATGGCAACTGCAAACTGTCTGTGGCAGCAGCAGGGAAAGGCTGGAAAAAGCAAAAAAAAAAAATCAGAGGAAAGAGTGATTTTGGCAGCTCACTCTGTCTGGGTGTGCAGCAGACAGGGGGGTTGGGAATGACCCTCTGGCACTGCAAGTGCTGCCCTTTCCCAGCCACTCCTCAGCCTCCTGGAGGTTTCATCTGCAGGATTCTCTCCTCCCTCTGCTCCTGCTCTTAATGCTGTCCCTGACAGAGGGGGCTTTTCTTTTGGGGGGCTAAATCAGGAGAGATTAAATGGGATTAAATGATCCTGCTCGGGAAGAAGTGGGCAAGCAGTGACTGCAACAACTTGAGCGTTGAGAGGCTGCAGCCAAAACTGAAACCCTTAGAGAGGTGTAAATTCAGCCAGGGGATGGGGAAGGTGGCAGGGCAGCATGCAGCAAAATCTGAAATCCTTAGAGAGGTGTAAATTCAGCCAGGGGATAGGGAAGGTGGCAGGGCAGGTTGCAGCCAAAACTACAATCCTTAGAGAGGTGTAAATTCAGGATCAGGGGATGGGGAAGGTGGCAGGGCAGCATGCAGCAAAACTGAAACCCTTAGGGAGTGTAAATTCAGGATCAGGGCACCAGAGTCCAAGCCCTGCACCTGCACCTGCAGGGATTCCATGTCTCTGCAACCTTTCCAGCGAGGAAATTTTTCTTTTGACCAAACACCAGCAAAAAGGGACAAATGTGAGAGCCACAGTAGCTCAACACAACCTCATTCCTTCATGATTTTCCCTGTCCAAGCAGGATCAGTGCTCTCAGTGCAGATGGACATGCGTGCAGTGCTTGTGGCCCTCACTCAGGATCCCCGTGGTGGAGAAGGGTGAGAAGTGGCATTTGTGGCAAACCCGGGCAGAAATTGGGGTCTAACTCCTGGGTGTCTGTCGCCCTGCTTTTTGCAGTGTTCCATGTTTGTGATTTTGTAGTAGAAGTTCCCATGCATTTTCTATAAACACAGTCCTTGTTTTCCTAGCTGGCCAAGGTTGTTTGGAAGTTTTAGATTGCTTTTCATTCCTTTCCCCTGGGGCGGAGAAAGATGATTGACCATGTCTTTATCCTGTGAACTTATAGAGGTGGTCACCTCTTTCACTAATCCATAATTGACTTAAGAAAGCTCTATAAATGAGAGAATAAAGAAGGGCAGGGCCCTTTTTGGGTGGTCCTGCCTGGTGGTCCAAGCTACTGCTCTGAAGCCTGCGTGTTTCTTTCGTGGCCAGCACTGCAACAGGTGTCCATGCCAGGGCACCTGAGCTGGCCTGTGCCACCCCCAGAGCTGCTGAGAGCCCTGGCAGAGTTTGGGAGCACCAGGCACCCAAAGAGCATCTCCAGAGCCGCAGCCTCGTGGCTGCCGCTTCCCTTTTCGCGGTTTCCTCGCCTTTCCCAGCTCAGCGAATCTTGGCTGATCCTGACATAATTTCCTCGGTATGATGGCCTCACTTTCTTTCCTTGAAGCCCTGCTCACGCCCCCTCGGAGAGGGATAAAAAGGGGAGCACAGCCCCAGGGAGCACAGAGAGAGCCCTGCAGCCTCCCAGCTCCAGCTCCAGCTCCAGCTCCTCTCACAGAACACTCCTCACCATGAAGGTCCTGGCAGCCACCCTGGCCACTCTGCTCCTCCTGGCCACCTGCTCCCCCTCTGAGGGTCAGCCCAGTAAGTCCAGCATCACTTTGTCCTCCCTGGGAGCTGCTGGAGAGCCCCAGCCCTGTCAGGGGGATGCTGGTGGCCGTGGGGAGGTTTGTGGGGGGCTGTCACACTGTGGGGTGCAGGTTTGGGGGTCTCCTGGAGGGGGTTCTGCCAGGGGATGGGAAAACCCTGGGGGTGGCAGTGGCTGTGCTGCAGCTGGGGTCTCACCAGGGCTCTGTTTTTGTGTCCCTTGCTCTCACAGATGGCATCCCCAACATCTGCTGCTTCAGCTACCAGAGGCAGCCCATCCCTCGGCGCCGCGTCACCTCTGTCTTCGTCACCAGCAGCTCCTGCATCCACCCGGGCGTGATGTGAGTACCCAGCACTGCCAGCAGCCAGGGCAGTGCCCAGGGGGGAGCTGGGGACACACAGGGGACACTGAGGGTGTCGCTCTGATTTTTTAGAGTGCTGTGTTTATAGTTGGTAGCAAAGGTTCTCACAGATTTTGTGTAAACAATCCATGTTTCTATAAGCGGCCAAGGATTGTTTTGTACTTTGGGTGTTGTTTTTCATTCTTCTTTCTGGGGTGGAGAATGTGATGGGCTGTGTTTCTCACCTATGGAATTTCAGAGGTGGTAACCTCTTTGTCCAATCCATAACTGTCTGTAAAAAGGTATAAATATAAGAATAAAGAGACGCTGGGGCTCTTTTTGCTCTCTGCCTTGGTGGCTGAGCTCCTGAGTTGCCTGATTGTTTTGTGTCTGACTGAGCGACACTCAGGGTGCTGCTGGTGGCACTCAGGGCAGCAGCTCAAGGCAGGTTCTGTCCCGGCAGTGTGGTCACCAAGAGGAAGCAGCTGTGTGCAGACCCACAGGCAGCCTGGGTGCAGGAGCTCCTGAAGCACTTCAAGAGCGTGGAAAACTGAGCCTTCCCTGCTGACAGCCACAGTCCCAGCCCTTCACACAGAGGATCTGACCCCCAGCCTTCTTCGACGGCGAAAATTATTTTATTTAACTTATTTAAGTTAAACTAAATATTCTTTTTCTAAGCACAAAAGTTATTTAAATTATGTCAGAGTCAATACACTAAAATAAAGAGAATTTTGATCATATCCGTGTGTGTGTGTTAATGAAAAGTCAGTTTTGATGCCTCCTTGCACCAAGGTGGGAGAAGGGACCATGGGGATCCCTGGGTTTGTTGTCCCCCAGCTCTGGTGGCACCCAGGTGACACCAGTGTCTCCCCTGGGGCTGCCAGGGGTGGCTCTTGCTTGGGGAATGTCCTGGAAGCACCTGTGGTGCCACAGAAGAGTCAGGGCATGATGTTCTACGGGATGGGACATCCTTTGGTCAGCTGGGATCACCTGTCCTGACTCTGCCCCCTCACAGCAGCTCCTGAGTCCTGGGTGAAGGAAAAAACCACTCAGGATCAACTGAAACATCAGTGTGCTATCAACATTATATTCATGCTGAATCCATCAGCAAATATCCAAAAAATAATAAAAAATAATCTATCTGAAAAAATAATTGCAAAACTGAGCTGCAGATCCTTCCCCAGCTCCACTGGCGCCACCACCAGTTTGTCACCCAGCAAGCAGGGCCCCTACCCAGGGCACAGCACCAGCAGATTTCTGTGCCACCCAACTCTTCCTCCACAATCCTGACATATTTCAAATACCACAGCTAATAACTGCCTTCTGTGAGTCCAGAGATGTTCGTGGTGGAGGGAATGCAGTGCATCTCACTCATCTGGGCTTCAGGAAGACACTTGAATTAAGGCCAGGGAGTAAATGATGAGCACAGGCAGGGAAGATGTGCCTGGCATATGAAAAGTGATTTTGGTCCAGAGCTGCCTGAAAGGGACACGGAAATTGCTTCAGCTGAAAGGGGCTGTGTCAGACTCACAGGGGGTTGCCCACACAGTTCCTTGAGTTTCTGCCTCAAAAAAATCTCCTGCCTGACATTTGCATTAATGACCTTGGCACGGGAAGCAGGAGAAGGCAGAGGAAATGTGCTGACGAGGCAAAAGGAGATGGGATCATCAATCTGGAGCAGGGCAGGACATCACACCAAAGGATTCTAACGACCTTGAGGGATGGAGGAGGGAGCCAAGGCAGCAGAGCAAAGTGGGGATGGGGAGAAAAGGAACTCCAGATTGCGAGCTGGGAGTGTCCGGGGCAGGGAAAATCCCATGGCACACATCACAGGGTTAATGTCAAACAGTATGAGAAGAGGGAAATGCAAAAGGTTTGGGTTGAAAAACGAGGGAGTGACCCATGTGAAGGCTCCAGAGGTTGGAAGGAGGTGCAGGGGGCACTGCTGGTGTGGAGAGTGGCTGGGAACACCAACAGAGGGGAACTCAGGTTTGCACAGGGACGTTGGAAGGATCTCAGGCAGGTCTCTGAGCCGAGATCAAAACCAAGCACTGCTCCCATGGACACCAGTCCCACCAGCATGTTCCACCAACCCCCAGACTGGAGCTGAGACTCCTTCCCAGTGTGAGCTGGCTTGTCCTTGCAAAGGTCACAGAGGCCTGTAAGAGCCCTGCTTTCCAAGGTGTCCCCAAAAGGTGTCCCTGTGGAATCCAACCAGCAGCAGCCTGCTCTCCTTCCCAGGACAAGCACCAGATTCACTTGCTCCCCCCTCCAGGCCTGGAGGTGGTTTTGGTTTCCAGGTTTTTTGGTGTTTGTGGGGTTCTGTATGAGCTGCCTCACTCTGGCACTGACTCAGCTCAACCCTTCAGTCTGGAACCACAGAAGAACAGCATTTCTGCCAAATTTCCTCCAGAATATCCTTTTTGGGCATTCCTATCTCTAACACCCCTCGTTCTGTGTCCTGAAGGAGCAGAGCTGAGGCACCTCTGGTGGTGCACACACCCCATTTCCCAAGCTGGCCTCTTGCTGTTTCAGCTCCTCAAGGCTGAATTCATTTTGTGGTTCCAACCTTTCACTCTCCACTTTCCCTGTGTGTGCCCATCCCAGCTCGCTGTCCTTGCTGCCACATGCCCAGGGACCTGTCACCAGCACTGCAGCACTTCAGCACATCAAATCTCCTCTGGGATCACTGGGGGTTTCTATTTCTTTATTTCTCTCCTTTCAGTTTCCTCCACATCCTCATCTCTGATCAAGTCCTTTCAGAGCTTCCTGGGCCACCTCACTGCTGAGTTGAAAGATTTTTATAGCACTATTTGAAATTTTTCAGGCTTTTTTTCTGCCGACTTCCTCTTTCTCTGGAATTTCTCTTTCGAATTTACTGGGACAAGACTAATTCTGGGGTCTGCTTGGATCCCTTTCCTTTTCAACCACAGGATGTGGGGCTGACTCACATTTTAGGGAGAATTACTCAATATCACTTCTATCCCCCCTGGATCTGTGAACCCCAGCACTCACAGCGTCCCCCCACTCCCAAATCCCAGCCAAAGCTGTCTCTCTCCTGCTTTTCTCCTGCTTTTTCCTCCTGTGAATTCCCCAGTAGGACATGCTGTCAAACCTTTGCTTTGCTTTTAGGACCAAGCCAGTCCTAAAAACCACTGGTCACCATCAGCCCTTTCCCATCCTTTTCAGAGCCACTTTTTTCCTGCAGCCTCCATGCCTGGACCCTGCTGGGTGCAATTCAGCACCCAAAAAGCCTCCTCCTCCTCCTCCCAGGAGAGGCATTGCTCCTGACTCAAAGGGTTTTTTGATGTGAAAACTGCTTTTTATCCCAGGCTAAAGGCCTCAGGGTGGGCTCCCCTTTGTGCCCACAGCCCCTCCAAAGAGCAGGCCCTGCTCCCCCCAAAAATGCCCTGCAGGAAGGTGGGGAAGAGTCCAGACAGTGCAGAGAACCAGGAATAACAAAGCACAGCCCAGTTTTGAGTCCGGGCCTGGCTTTTGCCCACAGAGCTGAGTAAAAAACCAGTGATTTTGGAAGCAAGGACTCCCCAGAGCTGTCCCCACACCAGGACTGTGCCCCCAGCAGAGTCCCCAGCACCAGGAGCAGCAGGCTGGGAGCTCAGGTGACAATGACAAATGCCAGGTGCCAGCCTAGAGCTCCTTGCACACTCCTGAGGTTGTGACACCAGGGATCCTCTGGGAAGGACAAAGCCTCCAGCAAACCCCTTGGGCACAAGAGGCAGCAGACCTTGGTGGCTCAGAGGGCAAAAGGCTGGGGAGAGGCAGAGGGACAACCCAGACACAGGGATGTCTGCAAGGAGAAAGAGGAAGGGGTTTGCTCTCCGTGTGATTCTGCAAGATGTGAACTCATCCTGCTGCTGGTAAATGGGCTCCAGAGCAGCAGCACGGGCAGGAAAAGCCCAGCATGACTCAGGGGTCAGCCACAAGTGTGGTGGTGCCCGAATTCCAGGGCCAGGTCAACCCTGGATCATCCAGGAGGTGAAAATAATTTGGTTTTTGAGAGAGAGGTCCCAGCAGAGGATGTGCTGTCTGCAAGGATTGAACAGCATTTCCTCCCTTCCATGGCTCAGGAGAGCCCTGAGGAGCTTCCCATCTGCACAGTTCCCCATTCCAAGGGTTTCAGGGAAGGGAGAGGCCCTTGGGGCTGGAGCACGTGGTTTTTCAGAGAATCAGAGAAAGCAGGGCTGGAGAGAGTCAACTTCCACTCAGTGTCACTCTAGGAACCAACTTCCCCTCTCTCCAGGTGATCTCCCAGCACCTCCTCACTGCTGCAGGGGTTTTTCTCCCATTTTTTTTTTGCTATTTGAGATCAGGACATGGTGTCCTTTGCAGCAGGAAAACAAAGGATGGGATTGTTCAGTGGCCCCTGTTCTCAGGCCTCTCTCTCTCACCATCTCTGCACGCCACGGTTCTTCCACGCTCCGCAAATTTAACAAATCTCTGCCTGTTTCCAGCAGCATTAATAAAAATATCACATAGCACCAGAGCTGTGGGGTCCCACACGCTGCTGGCAGCCAGGGGTGAAATCCACCCAGGCCATTTCCACAGGCTGACAATGACAATGAGGTGTCAGAAGCATTAGGGGATTGTTTTGCAATCTGGGGAGCTGGCTCATCCCCACGGGAGCGAGCTGCTCGTGCAATGATCCCCTCCCAGAGCACACAGCCTGCAGCTTTTGAATCCCTGTCAAAAATGATGTCAGGTTCAACTCCAGGAGAAGAACAGGAGTGAGTCCCTGCTGGTGTGGGAACACAGGGCTTGGCAGAGCTTCCCAAGGAGAGTTTCCCAGCCCGGGCTTGCAGAGCAGCATTGCAGCACCATCTGCTGCCTGCTGCTCCCCAGCTCCTCACAGGCAGCTGACAAACCCCTCGCTCCTCAGGGGGACAAATCCTGCAGTCACTGGCCAGAAAATGGATGTGTCTCTCTCCTTGGGGCAAGGCTCAGGCTCCTCAGGCTCTCCTCAGCTGAAGGGCAGCCTCAGATCCCGTGGCCAATACTGCAGGTGAGTGTGAGCGGCAGAAGCACCAACTTAGGAAGTTTAACTGCTGCAAATATTTACTCAGGGTTTAAGCAAATGAACTCCCTGCTGGCACTGCTCTTGGCAGTGGCCTCCCAGCGAGGGCACAGCACCTCTGACTCCACAAGTGGTTGTGCATTTCTCGAGCTGATCCCAGCTCCTCCTGCCCCATCTGAAAGGTTGACAGGAGACTGCAGCTCCTCCTGCCCCACCTAAAACGTTCACAGGAGATTCCAGCTGCTCTTTCCCCACCTAAAACGTTCACAGGAGATTCCAGCTGCTCTTTCCCCACCTAAAACGTTCACAGGAGATTCCAGCTCCTCTTTCTCCATCTGAAAGGTTCACAGGAGATTCCAGCTCCTCTTTCTCCATCTGAAAGGTTCACAGGAGATTCCAGCTCCTCTTTCTCCACCTAAAACATTCACAGGAGATTCCAACTTCTCTTTCCCCACCTAAAATGTTCACAGGAGATTCCAGCTCCTCTTTCTCCATCTGAAAGGTTCACAGGAGATTCCAGCTCCTCTTTCTCCATCTGAAAGGTTCACAGGAGATTCCAGCTCCTCTTTCTCCACCTAAAACATTCACAGGAGATTCCAACTTCTCCTTCCCCACCTAAAATATTCACAGGAGATTCCAGCTCCTCTTTCTCCATCTGAGAGGTCCACAGGAGATCCCAGCTCCTTCTGCCCCATCTGAAACATTCACAGGAGATTCCAGCTGCTCTTTCCCCACCTAAAACGTTCAAAGGAGATTCCAGCTCCTCCTGCCCCACCTGAAAGGTTCAAACAGCCCCCATGCAGCACCATGATCCTGCCCCATCTGCAGGACCGTGGTGCTGCCCAGGAGCAATGCACAGTGAGGCCACAGCAGGCTGAGAGCACCTTGTACAGGCAGGGTTTGTGTTTAAGCTGGCAGGAATGTGATCTGTACTTTTCTGCACTGGGATTTCCAGGACTAACTCCAAAAAATAAATCAGAGGTGCACATGGAGCAGTTTTCACCCTCTGGGCCCTACCCCATGGCACAGCTCTGACACAAGAGCAGAAGCACATGTGAAGGATGAGGGTACAAACTCAGTTAGCTGTGGCAACACACATGCCAAAATAAAAGAGGGAACAGGAAAAGAAGAACCAGGGGAATCCCAGTATTTCTCCTCACCCTCACATCTGAGAATGCCACATTCAGAGCTGGGCTGTGCTGCAGCATTTCCTGGGAGTTGGGTCACCAGCCCAAATTCTGGCCAATGCCCCCCCCTCTCCCCAGCTTTGAGACCATGACAGCATCTGCCTCATCCTTCTGGCATCTCCAACAGCTTCTCCCTCTCACACACCAGGCTTCTGCAGACAGCTCAGAAATGGTGTGTGCCAGCCAATATTCCGCAAACATCTCGTGCCAGACTGAGCTGGGAGAGAATCAGCACAGGCTGCAGAGCACTCCTGTCCCTCTCCACAGGCAGCTGCCATCCCCCCCTGTGCTCAGCCTCCTGCACATGTGTACAGAGCAGATTTGGGTGTTTGTTCTCCAAACCTGCCTTGTTAATGCTGCAGGAATATTGACACAACGTTCCCTTCAAAGCAAATGGAAATTGAAGCTTTTTATTGAACCTGTTTTTCTCTTTAATCTTAGCTCTTAGAACAAGACATTTAACGACATTACCATCCATTTTTACATCACATGCCACGAGTTCAGCTGGGCTCCTGCTTGAGCTGCAGCTGAGTGTTGTCAATGCTTCCCCAGAAGCCCTCAGAGTGAAGATTCATGGAGGAGCAGACACTTAAACACACACAAAACCAGAAAATGCAAGTGGGTTTTACTAATGAGGCAGGCACTTTGCTGCATGCACCTCTCCAGCAGAAACAAGCCCCACTTTAGCAGACACCAACAGCATCTTTTGTCTCTGTCTAATTTGGGAGCTGTGCTGCACACAAGTGGGAAGGCAGTTAATGTATGCAAAGTTTGCTCGAGCAGAAAGTGCTTGATCTAGTCAGGGACTGGGAGAACAGAAGCTTTGCATGCCAAACAAAGGATTCCCCCAGGAATGGGAGGTATTTGAAGATGTCCACTTCTGCATCTGGAATTAAAAGCTGAGATTTCTCACAGAGAAATGCAAATCAATTAAGTGAACCAAGAAATGTTTGGGGAGGAGAAGGAAAATATTTGGCAGGCAAACACTAAAACATCGAGCAGCTCTGTGGGAGTCATGTCCCAGGGACTGGACCAAAAACATAATTAGTCTGTTGTGGAGATAAACACCAAGCTTGTGTTCTGTTTTCTCATCCCAAACACCTCCTGGGCACTTGCTGCCTCACATCCTTCCTCCAGCAGCAGAGGTGTGTGTGTGTGAAACACCTCGGGGAGGAAGGGTTAGCAAGGTGTGAAGTGCTCCTTCCAAAGTGCACGAGTAGTAAACAACATTTCCTCTGGGTTTGCTCTGCTCCCAGCCACACTGGGGGCATTCCCAGCTGATGTCAGCTGCCTGGGAGCTGGATGGCAGCTCTGCATCCACAGTGCCCTGTCTCTCACCCCTGGCAGCAGCCAGAGCTGCCCAAGTGTTCCCACAGAGGTGAAAAGGCCACCTGTCTCAGCAGGCTGGCAGGGAAACGAGGGGCTTCAGATGTAGATCACATCCGAGTCATGCTGCTGAACCTGCAGGCAAAGCCAAGAGGGAGAGTTAGTGCTGCCTTCAAGTGACTCCCTTTGGTCTGGGTCTGCCTTTCCTCCAGCTCTGGAGCCTTTTGCAAGATGCTCTGCAACAGCTTTTTCTTCCTCCTTTAAACAAATGTATCTGAGTTTAGTCTTAAAAGTTGCTTCTGTTGCCTCAGAAAGAGCTGATCTCTCAACACCCAGCTGTGTCCTTTAGTTCCAAGCACACCAGCACTGAAGGGGGTATTGAATGTTAAATACTGGAGCTTTTAATTGATCCTAAACCCTCCTCAGTTTTGTTCAGATAAACCCCAGCAAATCCATCAGGCTTCCCTCATTCCCAGTACCTTGCCCAATTAGCATTGCCTGCACACAGCTGATTTTCCTCCCCACTGCTCCAGAACACATTCCTTGCCGTTTTTCATGATTCTCCAGCCCAGTGACATTTCAGAGCAGGTTGTTTTCTCGTAACAGCCAGCTCACTGCTCTTCAGGCCTCTGTGACAGGGAGCACCTGGAAGAGAACTGAGCAGTTGGGAGCCTGGGTATTTATTGGTCTCTTCCCTCCCTGCCTTTTGAAAGCAACAGACAGGCACAGTATGTTTTAAGCTCTCTGTACCTGGGAGCACATTTCTCATTTCCAAGTCTGGCTGGTACAAATAAAATCTAACACAGATCCTTCCTACTGTGTACAGACATCTCTGCTTCATTTACCAAGGCTTACAGCTCTGCACTCCAGCTTAGATCAGAAGTGAGAAAAAACAGGCAGCCTCGAGTTATAAACATTCCCAAATGATGTGCCAGCACCAGGGGCTCCAAAATCCTGCAAAAGCCTTGCCAGCTGTGAGGCTGGGACAGAGCAGGACAAACCAGGTCCCCACAGGCAGCCACCCTCTCTGAACTCTCAACTTTTAGGCAACATTTAGGAATCTGATTACCTTTATAATCTGTTTTCTGGTTCCTGTGCCCACACTGTTGGCAGCCAAGGAATTTGCTTGTGAAGATGACTTTTCCACTGGCACCATGTGCTGAGTTTTGTTGGTGCAGGGCCAGCTGCTTGCAGTGTTTAACAAGTAAGCAGGGAAGGGTCTTTGAAGATTTCCACCCAATGAATCTCCAGGTTCGAAGGTTTTCATCCATGATGGGGCCTTTAAAATCAAAGAGCACGTGGAAATTTAATGCCCTCTCTACATCAACACTCATGAAGCCAAAAAGAACACCAGATGAGTAGTGAGGAAATAAAGGCCATCTTTCCTCATCATTTTTCAAGCCTCCCTTCTGTCTCTAAAAACCATTGACTCAGAGCCATTTTTGCTACATGAGGAACAACCTGCAGACAAAGCCAGCCCTATTCCTGCCCTGCTTCAGGAAGAAGTTGAAGAGTTTATTGAAATAATAAGCAACTTATGACAAAAAACTGAGTCTAGTTCCTCATTGCCTTCAAAGGCTTTTATGACTTTCAGCAACCACAAAGCACATGAATGAGAATGTGATGCAAACTGCAAGAAACCACATTTAAATGTGTCAGTCACAACCATTTCATTTGCCCCAAGACCTTAAACCCTGATTATGATTTCAACATCATTCAATAAGATGATTATTTTTTGCTTGTGGTCCTAGTATTCAGCACAGGGAAAAGACCTTAAGATTTTGTTTTGACATGAATTTTCTTCCTCTGAAAGTGTTCATGCTTCTAATATTTTATCTTCAAGGGTTCTAAAGGCTTGGACTGGAACCCAGCAGCTCCCTTTGGCACACCCACACTGCTCCATTTTGGGGTTCATGCTGGAGAAAGGGGAAGGGATTTGGGGTACTCACAGTTCCTAAGGAGTGATCCAAGGAGCCCAGGACTTCATTCCAGTGACAGTAAAGCCCAGCCTGTTTCTCCTCCAGTTTCAGAGCATGAATTTCAGACTTCAGCTCTTTCAGTCGATCTTCGAATTTCCTGCTCTTTTCTAAGTAGTCCAGCCTGGCTCCACACATCAGAGACAAAAAGTTTAGGGTGGCACAGTTTAACTCAAGAACAGGTGTTTGTGGCTGGAGGAGAGCTGGTTTTTGCTTCATTTTATGTTTTATAGGCAAAATGAACTCTGGCAATGCCAGCCTGGCTCCCCCGACCCAGTGATAAAGGGGTTCACTTCTTTCTTTTTACTTCCTAACTTTTCACCAAGCATTTCCTTCCCAGACTAAGGGATGTCTGATGGATCAGCTCATACCAAGTCCACACTTTAGCACTAGAGAGAAACTTCTGTCCTCTCACATGCTGTTAGAAGTGCTTTGTCCCTCTCTCCAAGACAGAAGGTTCTGGATTTATCACAGCTTGAAGCCACCAAAACACCTTTCCCTTGTGTGAGCAGCCAGTCTGACACAGACATCACCCACACCAGCTCAGTAAAAGGCCTCCAGCACTAATAAATAATAAATAATCCCAAATTATTTAAAGATGAGCTGTGATTCCCAAAGACTTCACAGCCTTTCTCATTCATTTGCACCCCAAGCACACTGATACCTCTCTCTCTCTATCTCAAAGGAGAGTCTCTTGAGGTCGATGTCCTTCAAATCCAGCTTGATGGATCCTCTGTCAAAGTTGGCATCTCTGCTGTCACCTGGGGAGTACTGGGGGTACTTGGCCATGTGCTGGAAGAGGCAACACAAGCACTGTCAGTCAGATCTGATGGATTGATTGGGATTTATCTCCCCAGTTCTGCAACAATGCCATGCTGAGCCATTTTCTGAGACACACAGATGCTCCTGCTCCCTTCCCCTGCACCCAGCTGAACCCACATCCCACAGATGCAAGAGCAGAGATTAATCCTGGCTGCAGTGCTTCTGTTCCAGCAGAGAATGGAAATCCAGCCTCAGCAGGAGGAGCAGGAGAGAGAGCTGGGCCACAGAACTTCAGCAGTGCCTTCCTGCTGGGGACAACCTCACCTGCTTTGCCTAAAGACACTCATGGATGTGCCAGGATGACACAGCTGGCTCAGCACAACTATCTCCACCAAAAACTGACTGGCTGAGATGGCACCATGTGTTAGGCATGAAGGCAAGACAGCCTCTGCTCCCTAAGTCCCATCACCAGTTCTGGCTTCAACTTTTGTTTTGCCATTTTTTTTTTCATCCTGACTCCCTGCCCTGAGCAAACCCAACTTCCATCCTGATTACACTGTTTACCAGTGTGTTCCCCAGCTGGATGCCACTACTCAGCTTGGTGGGGGCTATAAAAATGCCATCAACACCTGGCTATCCCTGCAGATGAAGTGGTGCCCAGAGGAGCAGAACTCACAGGATAATTAAGCCTGGTGATGTCCAAGAGCTTCTGCTTGGCTTTGCGCTCTGCCTCGCGGGCTTCGTGCAGGTCTTGTTTCAGGTGCTCTGCCTCCTTGGCTCTGCAAGAGAAACATCCTGAGGGGAAAGGCTGATGGTTCCCAGCCAACACAGGGTTTTCAGAGCTCACTGACTGCCACAGAACAAGCCCACCACTGGGTTTTCTTCACACCAAGGCACTCATGGCAGGATGCTCACACAGAGAGCTGGCTGAGCACAGCAGGGCAGAGACACTCCTGCACGGAGTGGTGAATTAACATGATTGTCCTATTCCTAATTTCCATGGGCTCAGTCACAACCTGCTGATACAGATTCTCTCCAGGCCATCAGGGATCCTCCCTGAGGTGGGGAAAGGCTGCTCTTTATTGTGGCAAGCTCCTTGGCAGCATCCTAAAACAAGCAGAAGGATTTCTTAATACCAGGGTTAAAACCCCTCTGTCAACACTGGCCTGCCCTGCGTGTTCACAGGGAACGTGCAAACACTCAGAGTGGTTTACATTCCACATGAATTTACCTGGTTTTACACCTCTGAAATATCTGAAAGGAGAAGCAAGAGACCATTCCTCCAGCAGCAGAGGTTGAGAACCTATCTCACAGGGTATAAAGAGTAAATTCAGATAGGCAGCCAGTGCTCATTTGGTAACACTAAATAGAAAGTGGCTCTGCATTCTGGATCTTTCTCGCTAAACATCTGATCCTCTGTAAACCTGACCTGCGATACAACAACATCATCCAGGTGGAACAAACAGAGCACAAGGAGGTTCAGTCCCTCCGAAGTGTCACTCGAAGAGCAATTCCCAGCTCCAGGGCTTGGCTCTGAGGGAAGCAGCACCCTCTGCAGCCCCGCTGGGAGCACGCAGAGCCGGGGATGCAAACCGCACCTCCTGTCAGACTCCTTCACCAGCTTCACGGCGATCAGCTCCGCCTCCCGCATCTTCTGCTCCATCAGCCGCTTCTCCTCCTTGCTCTTCAGAGCCGTGATCTCCAGCCTCTGGCGCTCCTGCTCGGCCTCCGCAGCGTTCTGGGCCAGCAGTTTGGCCTCGTCTTCTGCAATCTGGGCTTTCTCAGCCAGCAGCTCTGCTGCTTCCTGGGATCGGAGCTGAGGAGAAAGAATTTTCCTTTGTTCCTTGTCTAGAACGTACAAAGCCACCCCTGCGGGCAGGCGGGCAGAAAACATCTTTTACCAAGAGATCAAGTGGCAAAATATTATTTCTTAAATAAAAAACAGGCACAATTTCAGGGTCCAGTGTTCCTCCTCTGCTCCAGAATTTCCTGTGTCTCACCTCTACAAATCAAGGAGAAAAATCTTAGAGCTGGACAAAGCTGAAGTCAGGGGCAACTCAAGGGGCTTTCTCCCAGTTTCAGCTCCAAGGTTGCTTCCTTTGGCCCTCTCTTTGCCTGAAGAGAGCAGTGTGAGCCAAATACAGGGGATGGCTCACAGATTATGGCAGATCAGGGTTTTCCAGATCAGAAACTCTCCAGCCTTATCTGAGCTACAATGCCTGGAGTCTCCTGATGTCAAAAAAAAATCCTGCTTCCAAGCCAAGTAAGCCCATCAAGCACAAGAATATTCAGCCTAACTCACCAGGGCCTCGTTGGCCTGCCTGGCTTCATCTTCCAGCTGGAAAAGGCGCCTTTCCAGCTCTTCCTTGGCTCTCTCAGCCTCTTCCCGGAGCTGCTTCTCCCTGGCCAGCCTCTGGCTCTCCATCTGGAAGCAGGATGGGCAATATTTGGTTTTGGGATTGCAGCAGAATCTCACCTGGGCCTGAGTGAAATGCATCAAATGAAGAAGGGGCTGCTCTCCAGCTGGGAGGGTCACCAGAGGTGCTGGAGCTGCCTGACCTTTGCAGCCCTGAGCTCCTCAGGCAGGCACTCCCTGGTTATTCCAGACTGCTGGGAGAGCCCTTGGATTGATGTTCTGTGCCCCAAATCTTCGGGATCACCTCTCCACACAAACAGCTCTGACCTCCTGAGATCCACAGAGCTGTTCCCACATTCAGTCCTGCTGCACTCCCTCACCTCCCACACACATTGATGGGATACAGGAGCAGCAAGGGCACCAGCTGGAATAATAATCACTGTTTGCAACAAGAGGAGCAGAAAGATTCTACCTTTTTTCTGGCTTTTTCCTCCCTGGCTTGTGCTTTCATCTGCTGGATCTCTATGGAGTCCACTTTTCTCCTCCTCATAAATAGGTCGTGGTTTCCAATGCACAACTGGAAAATCTGGAGAGGAAAGGCAGAGCAAATGGGATTTTGATGGACTTGTGCCCCTGCCAGAGGGACAAAGGGGCCCACACTGGCCTCACAGGACAAGTCAAAGAAATCAGCACCCAGGGCAGGCTCATGGCCAGGCACACAACAGTTTAGAGAAGTTTGTAACAGGATGAGAGATTCCTCCTGTCCCTCATCTCCCTCTGATCCCATTTTCCTGAATTACACAGGCTGATCTAGGCTGAGATCCCAGGGTCACAATTTTGTTTACAAACAATATTTCTCAGCCAAGCTTTAAAGAAGGACACTCACCAGTTTGTTCACTTTGAGCTGCGAGGAAAAGAACTTGAAGACTTCTGCTTTTTTGTCCAGGGGTTTAATAGTTAACTACACAGGCAAAAGAATAAAAAAAGAAAGGAAGCACAATGAGGAGAAAATAAGTTGAAATTATTAAAAGCAATGCAAACTTGAGCTCATCTCGACCTCTCTCTGGGCAAGCAGTGATTTATGCCACAAATATGGGGATAGTGATGTAAAACTGGTTTTCTCCAAAGAATCTGTGGATTTTGGAGGATAAACCCCCAGTGCCAGTGGGGATGGTGAGGATGTCACCTGTGCACTGCACACTGTCCCCAGAGCTCTGGAACAAGCCCTGGCTATCAGGAGAACAGGATTCAGCCATCCCTAGAATCTGGCATGGCCTTAAAGCCAGGGAAATGCTCAACACCTCTCAGAACAGCAACAACTGGAGGGATAAATAAATGTATCAAGGGCCTAAAGACTTGTTCTTAGGGCCAGCAAGTGAAAGTCCTGGACACTTCCTCACTTTTTCGGTCCCAAGCTGTTCCCAATGTCCAGGAAGGCTTTTCCTGCTGCTGCCTCAGTGCTTCACTCCACACCTTGTGCTCTGTTTGGCTGCAGAACAAAATATGGCCCCTTTTTTTTTTCTTTTTTTAAGACCCTGTTTTCTGTGCCTCACGGGGTTCCCTGGCACTCCATTCCTCTAATTCATTTGCAAGATAATTCCTGGATAATTCCAGGGCATCTGAGTCACCAAGATCACATCCCAGAGCTCCTTTCACCCTCTAGGTAATGACTGGCTGCCCTTTGAGGAGCAAGGCTGTGATGTGTCACTGAATAAAGTGAAGTTTAAACCCAGGCCTGCCCAGTTTCCCCCCAACAGGGAGCTAAAGCAATTTATTCACAGATCTCAGGGGTACTTTGATGTTAGCAGGGACCAAAAGTGTTTTGGAGGCAGCAAACCTCTGATTTAATGGACATGAATCTAAGATCTCCTCTCAGTTTTAGATCTCAGTTTTCTGTGAGCCATTTTCCAACAGGGAACAGGCTGTGCTGCCCTTTGGCTGACAAATTCCAGGTTTTCCAGTCCCACTGCAGTTTTCCTGGGTTTGCTTTTTCTGATTATAGCCTTCCATGCAGGCTGAGAATAAATTTTCCCCACTCCTCCACTTTCTAGAAGCAAAAGCTGGGCTTCACAGTGTAATTGCAGTGCTGGGGAGTGAAATCATGTCCCAACAAACTGGCAGAAGTGAGGCACAAAACCATTAATATCTCCCTGCATGTCTCCTCCTGCCATGGGCTCCAGCCCTGAGCTGCAAGGATGGATTCTGCATGTGCAAACAGCATTAAGGTTTCATGGATCATGGGGCTCCTGCTGGGATCACTGAGGAAGCCAGGCACAGTGGCATTCAGCATTATCTGTCTTTTTCAGACATCAACACACTTGTTTTGCAAAGGCCAAGCAGCAGGGAAGGAGCCAGAGCAGAGTCAGAGCTCAGAGCAGCCTCGGGGAACCAAGGTTTTGAGCTCATCTGCAAGGCAGGGCTGTTATTTTTAGTTTTGTTACAAAGCTCCCCAGGATTTCCCCCTTCTCCCCCAAAATTATCTCAACAGAGTAAGCTTTCAGCCTGTTCCAAGAATCCCAGTCCACACCCATGCCCATGTAAAAAGAATAATACATCAAAGCCATCATACCTCCTTCTCACTACAGGAAATGTTTCTGATGGAGCTCCACTCAAAGGATTTGTTGGGAGAGAACCTGTTATTAATGCTGTAGATATGAATACCTTTGGCATCAACTCCAAGCAGGAGATCTGTGTGGTTTTTGTTTTGCTAAAAAAAACAAAAGGTATCAGTAAATGGCATTTTTGGTGATATTCAACAACCACAGACAAGAAGCACATATTTAAATATATTGATATTTATCTCGACTTGAGGAAATCGGTGTTAATATAAAATATTTTAATGTTGTCACTGTTACTAATAAACTCAGGCTGTTTACGACAGCTCAAACCGTTTCTCCTTCCTGTTCCATGCCTGGAGTTACTCAAAACTTTTGTCAGGTTGTAAAATATTCATCTTAAATGTTTGATTCACCTGCTCATTTAGCAGGCAAGAAAACCAAGTGAGAACAAAAGCAGCAGCAGGGAAAAGCAGAAGTCAGAGCAGTTCCAGGGCCCAACTCCCTGGAGGATTTTCAAAGGACAGCACCATTATCTGCAGCAACTGGAAACTGCTAAAATAAGGCACTTACAGCAATTGGGAAATAATTGACACCATACATTTCCAAGTCTTGGGCAATTTTCAGGTAGTTCATCTCAGCTTCATCCCTGGAGAATAAAGCCATGATTATGAAATTCCTTTCCAGCCTCTCTCCATTTCCCACTCAGAAAAGAACAGGCAATCTGGTCCTTTGTACAAACTCACTTCAGTTTTGCCATCTCGCTCTCAGTAATAGGAAAAAGGAGACTAAAAACAGCATCTGGACAGAATAAAGGCAGCAAAGTCGCACCTATTTCAAAAGATGACTCATAGACAGTGTAATCTTCATTAAAATTCATTAAAAGTCTTATCCCTGTGTTAGTTTGGCCACTCCATGTCTTGGAAAGCCACCCTTCCATTGTTTTCCATGGATATATTTCCTTTATGAAACAGAGTTCATTGAGAAATGAGGCTTGAGCAGAGCTTTTGGCCAAGGCTAAAGAAGGGTGAGAATCTCTCCACCCACTCTTCTTCTCCCTTCAAGGTAAATCAGTAAATCTTGAGGAAAATATTCAATAAAAAGAATGCTAAGAAGCCTCTAGAACAGAGAGAAACAGAACCCAAATATTAGGATAAGCTGCCTCTGGGTGCTGATAGATCCTATTCATTATTAATTTGGATTTCCAGATAGGCTGAATCTCACTGAAGACAACAAATCCCATAAATAAATGTGTGGGGTTTCCAAAAAAATGCAAATCCAACCTGGCAATGCCCCTGTGCTCAGCATACCAAGCAGTAATCTTCTCCTCCCACATCTCTGCTGTCAGCTGGTACTGCCTGAGCACCTGCAGGGGAAGGAAAGAGGTTGGACCCCTTTGAAAATCCAAATCCAAGAAAAGTGAACACAGAGTTCACAGCTTGGGCATTTTGCAGAGTTTGTAATGCTCTGGGTAATCCCCAGCACTGCAAAGAGGAGATTCAAAGATTTGGATTTCTATAAAATGAAGACTCACCCTTTTGGGTAGCAGCTCATCATGGGCTAGAAAGCCTGGCTCGTGGAAATTTGGGTCGTAGTCACCGTACTGTCCCAAAAAAAGAAAAGTTATTTCAGTTTGTTAGAGGCAGAATGTTGAGGGAGCTGTTCCTTGCATAGCTTGATGTGAAAGCTTGAGGCAGATTTGATTTTGGTTCCCCAGGACTCATCTCCTCATCTGAGGAGTCCATGGAAGTTGCTACAGTGTAATTGCAGAAATCTGCAATCCCATCCTGGAAACCTTCAATCCCATCCTGGAAGCCTTCAATCCTAACCTAGAAACCTTCAATTCTAACCTGGAAATCTGCAACTCTAACCTGGAAATCTGCAACCCTAACCTGGAAATCTCCAATCCCATCCTGGAAACCTTCAATCCCATCCTGGAAGCCTTCAATCCTAACCTAGAAACCTTCAATCCTAACCTGGAAATCTGCAACCCTAACCTGGAAACCCTCAATCCCAGCCTGGAAACCTTCAATCCCAGCCTAGAAGCCTTCAGTCCTAACCTGNACCCTAACCTGAAAACCTTCAATCCCAATCTGGAAACCTTCAATCCTAACCTGGAAACCTTCAATCCCAGCCTGGAAATTGCAGCTCTGAAGGAATCCCTGACAGACACTAAAAAACTTTGTGTCCTCCCACTGTGAACTCTGTTTTGAGCACCTTCTGCACCCAGGATAATTTTTTAAAACAACAGGAAATCATTCTAGCTTGGAGAAAGATGACATAAAAAATTTAGGTCCAAATAAATCCCCTAAATTCCAAAAGCACTGAAAAAAATCCTTGTAGTTGCATTTAATGTTTCTTTTTCTAGCTGTGCTTGTACCTCCCAGGATGATCAACTTCAACAGCAAATTTTAACCCTGCTATGTTTTTCACACCACCATGTAGATGTGTTGGTTAAACCAGAAAAAAGTCAATTAAAAAAGGAATTTTCTATGCACAAACCTTGGCCTGAACAGCATAAGAAGCCAGTAAAACTGTAGCTTCTGGGGAGCAATAGATTTCCTCATCCAGGATTTGTTTCTTAACCTAAACCAACAGAAAAAAGGGAGCAAGTTAAAGGAGCTCAAATTCAGGACTTAAGTCAGGCTTGAAATGAAAGCAGACATGATCAGACTATCCCTTGGCACCAAGTATCACCTTCAGGAGTTAATTACAGCATCAAGAAATTGGCATCCAGGAGCACAGGAAGCCTTTAGTTAGCATTGCATTTAATGAGAGCAAAACTGCCAGTCAGCTCTCTGCACACTCTTACATAAGGATCCTATAAAAGGATACCCTATAAAACATCAACTTTATTGTCTGTGCTTCATTTCTTTTAACAATCCTTCCTTTTTTTTTTTCTGCCTTCTTTGGAAAAGTCAGCTTTCCATCACATTCTGGGTTGGGAGGGAGCTCTGGAGGTCAGGTCCAAGCAGAGCAGACTCAGGGCTGTGCATCTGCCACATAAAAACCATCAGGGATGTTCTCCAGCTTTCCAGAGTGGGAGAATAAAGGAGACCCCCAAAGGAGAAGCTGGATAATAGAGCACTTAATTTATTCATTTGCAATGCTCTAAGCACAATCAGACAATGCTGAAGAGTCTCTCAATATTATTTTCATTTTAATAACCTGTGGTGCTACCTAGAGCAGAGGTGTAATAGTTTGCAAGGTGTTGTTTGATTTTAAATCAGTTGTGCAATTTCTGTTTGAAAACCTCAAGAGGGCAGGGGAAATTAATCTTCCCAAATCCTCCTCTCAGGTGTATTTAGCCTAGGAACAAGCACAAGACAACAAAATTTTGCATAGCTCAGTCTTATACATTTTGAAATAAAAAAATGACTCGAGCTAGACACATTAAAAAAATGACAGAAGTTCTGTGTACAAACACACCTCTGGAGGTGCTGGGAACTGAAATGAACCTCCAAGAAAGTTTTTTTTTCCTTTTCAATTCAGTCCCTGCTGAGCACAATCTCTGAAGCTGAGTTACAGTGCAGGGAACATTCCTTCTAGGCCGTTAAAATGGAAAGAATGAAAAGATTTCTCTTCCAATTTGGAAAGCTCCAGCTTCCATTCTCCACGGTGCAAATCATGCTCCAGATTTTAGAACAACGTGGATAAATCCCCCATAACTGTCTGGGGTTTTTTTTTTTTTCCCTGATCAGTTTTTACAAGGTCTTTTTGTTAAACTTCATGAAGAAGCAATAAATTACCTCATCTTTAAGCAGACAATATTTAGCTTTAGTCATTGTCATTTATTCAGGCATTTATGGCACATTAATTTGCAAAGGTCTGAAGAGTCAGGAGAGCTGAAATCTTCAGGCACATGCAGATGTCTGAACATGTTTTTCCTATTAGCAGCCAGGTGTGAGCTGAGGTTCTTACAGTCAGGAAACTTTGCAAGTTCCAATTTGCTTCAGCCTTGTTTTCCTACTTTGGAATGAGAAGAATTTGCTAATTGCCTATCTGCTAGTTAAGGCAGGTTCAAGCAGAAAAGCAAAAAAAAAAAAAAAGTGGAAAAATCAGGATTAAAAGAGTTCTGCTTCTCATTCTTTTCCAAAATTAGCTGAAGAGCTAAATTGCCAAGTGGTTAAAGGTTCTGGATGAAGTTCTGGTGGGTTGATGAAGCCTCAGAGCTGCAGCATTTCCCCATTATTTCATCAGCACATCCTCCTCAGGGAACTGGGGAATTACTGGGTTTGTTTACAGCTGCACACTGGATTTAACCTGCACAGACACATCCTGCTGGAATAAAGCAACACCCCACAGGCTGAAACTTCCAGAGGGACTCCACAGCAGCTCAGGAGAGAAGCTGGATGTCCCAGACATTGGAAGTGATCATCCCAAGCTCAGCTCTGGAGCTTTTCCTGGCTGATCCGTCTTTATTCTGGATAAGGCTCCAAGAATTTGCTCCTTCATCCACTTCTTGATGGAGCTCAAATGGTGTTTGCTGCTCTGCTCCTCTTAGACCTTGCCAGGTGATCAAACCTGGATTTCAGAGTGCCAGTCAAATTCCATGATCTTTTATCCCTACAATCCAAAACTGAGTCCTTGTTCTCCAGAGGTTTTGCCCTCCAGCACAAGATCTCCCCAAAAGCCTCACAGTTCTTCCAGCAGTTCCAGCTTTGCATGAATTTTTATCTTTTTTTTTTAAGGAGCAAAACAAGTCTGGAATATTCAGATTTGGAAGTACCCCCCCAAACTGCTTGGTGTAAAAAGAGAAACCATCAAGAGAACAAAAACCTGCAGAAGATGAAACATTCAGCTCACCTGGAAACAAACCCACAGCAGGCAGGAGAGATGTTTCTATTTCATTAAAATAATATCTACAAAGTTCTTGAGACAGCTGAAGCAAGCAAAATTATCCTGAGCTGCCAAGAAGATCAAAGACAATGCAAAAGGACTTGGGGAAATACAGAAGGAATTCAAGGTTAAAAAGTGTTCCTGACCTGGAGGAAGAATAAATGCTGGGTAATTTCCTGTAAGAGTTCCTCTTCTACCTTCTCTGGGTAGAATTTAGCCAGAAAATGAAAGCTAATGGGATCTTCTTTGGGGATTTCTTGATCTAAAACCTGTTTACAGATAAAATAAAATCGAATCAGCAGCAAAAAGGGTACATGAGTGTCTCGAGATAATATTCCTGAGGAAAATCAAAAAGCAGCCAATAATCCATTTAAAGCCTTCACATGTTTTAGAGAGAAGGGTAATTCTGAGCTTTAATCTAGCAGAAATCAATGGTGATTATTGTGGGATGCTCCAGGTCAAATGGGATAGAAGCAATCAGAGCAAACAACCCAATTTTCACCTTAAAAAAAGCCACCTTTTTTTAAATTGTCAAATTCTGAGTTGTCATGGAGCACATCCCTGTAGCTCCCATGCTCCAGGAAGTCAATATTGACAAGAGTAAATAATTAATTGGCACCCATTTTATCTCCTGTACCTTTTTGTCCATCTTTAACCAGGTGCACATTCCTTTAATTGTGTACTGCAAGCCAAAGAACCACGTCTCCCTCAAACCAAGGGCTCGGCACACCAGGTCAAACAAATCCTTTCCCTTCCACTTCATCTACAAGAGAGAAAAAACCAAGAAAAACATGTACATCCTAAATGAATTTGCTCCATTTCAGCCCTTTCTCCTACGAAATCTTATTTCACTTTTAGGTTTTTAATGAAATTTTCCTGCTGCTGTGTCAGAATTGCTGTGTTACACCTCCTCTCCTTCTCCAGAGAGCAGCTGGAGTCATTTAACCACCAAGATTTGAGGGAATGAGGGTTGGACCATTGATTTCCTGGGATGTGGCAAGTCTTTGTTAATATTTGTCCAAAATTTTGCCTGAGTGGTTTATACAAATTGAAGAGACTGAGGGAAAGCCAGGGGAAATCAAATCAGGACACAGGGCAGGAATGCAGAACAACAAAAGCAGATGCACCTTTCACACCCCTCAGGTATTTCAGTGGCACCAGGCCAAGCCTTCATCCCACTCTGATTTCAATGAGTCTTCCTAAATGTTTTCATTTCAATTTAGCAGCCACAGAGAACAAATTTTGATTAAAGGCCCCAAATTGACACATATCTGAAGCCTTGGGTTTTCAGCAAGAGGCTGCTCATCTGTTTCTTCTATTTGACCACATTTCAGAAAGATGGTTTTATTTAATTGCTAAAACTAAAAACTGAATGGCCAAAAAAAAAAAAATTAACTTTTAGGCAGTATTTGAGTGGAAAGCTGGAAATCATTCCAGCAAAAGAGCAGAATCTGGGGAGAAAGGAGAGGTGGCAAAGGAAGGAATACATGATTTGTTAACAAGGACTCTGATCTCTAAATCAAATTTTCCAAATCCTTTATTTTCACAACTCTGCCTGCAAATACTCCAGAGCAGGAAGTCGCACAAGATTAATCTATTCTGTTTCTGAAGGCCTAATAAATTACATTAAATGGCTCACAGAACAGTCAGGTCTCACTAAAATTGCCAGTCCCATTGGAACTGAGTTTTCCAACTCCTCAAAAGCCCTGTGTGTCTTGTTTTGCTTCTGCTGGATGATTAGGAATTAATTAATCAGGGACAGTTCTGTGCCTTCAATAGTGCAGCCCAATTTATTTAGCAATCAATTATTTCTTTTTCTCCAGTCATGATTTCTCTAATCAATTTATCAGCCAGCCATAATTAAGAGAAAAACTGGCAGCTTTTTCATCAATCCTTTTTTCTCTTCTGCCCAGAGATCCAAACACCCATTGCAGGTAAAGAACTGGAATTTATAAATGGCAAATTGGAAGAAAATGTCCCAGATCAACAAAAGCATCAGTTTATAAATTATTTTAAAAGCAACATCTTAGCACCAGTATATCCAAGTTGGAAGTGTCTTAAAGAGTTGTGTCACTTATAAAAAAAGGAATTTTGTGGAGAAGTAGGAACCCTTACAAACAATTGGAAATACTGTGAAAAAAGCAGGTTTAGTGTTAATTTAGTTGTGCCAGTCCAATGGATTTCATGCAAACAGCTTTAAATTCCGAGCAGAGTTAAGAACACACCTGAGATGAAATAATCCATTATTTATAAAAATAACAGTTTTAAGACCATCCACGAGCTGATAATATGAATTTTTCAAATTTCTTGCTCACACAAAGGTCAGTCCCAGCATTTGGTGACACCCTCACCTCACAGCTGAACTCCATCTCAGCATCCACTGTGGTAATTCTGACTTTAAAAGTCTTGGGTTGTTTCTTCTTCAGGCCTCTGATGGACATATTTTTCAGCTGATGAGGGCAGCCACACCTGAAATCAAACATTGAGGGCTGGAAATTCAGCAGCATTTTTCTTGGTTAGATTCCAAAGCAGGATGAGTTCGAACATGCAGAATAAAGTCACTTCCAGAGATGCATTTTTTTGTGTCTAATAAAGATGTTGAAAGAAAAACCTTTAAAATGAGCTTGCTCCTTAAAGTAAGTAATGTCATTGCTGTCTTTTGTCAGATTTTGGCTATCACAAAATTCTCTTTCTCAAAGGTGTCTGCAGTATCTCCACTCAGTAGAACACCAGAAAATGCAGCTGAATTTCATTATATCAAATCCAGCACAGTCCTTTTCCACCAGTTATGGCCCCTTCAGCAACTAAATTGTTGGATTTCTTTATGAGATTTTAACTCCCTGAAATGATACACATGCCAAGAATATCTGCAGTGAAATTCAGCTGAATTCACCACATTCTCTTGTGCTACTCACTCACAATGATAAAAGCTATTTAGAACAGAAATTTTCCCTGCGAAGTCCTGGTGAAATGAATTTAATTTCAACAGAAAATTCCATCAGAAATCTTCTATTCTGAATGCAATCACCAGCATGCCATCCAAAAAAATTAGGAGATGCTGCTTCCACAGGCACAAAGGTTTTGTGGAAACCAAATATTGGAAGCTGGGGTTAAATGATGGTGTGGGTCTGCTCCAGGCAGTTCTCAGGCATTTCTTTCTGAGCACAGGAAATCAGCCTGTGAAGGTTTTTGCTTCTTTTTACTTTATAAAATTAACAGTTCAAACTTGTGTAATGCAGTGAGAATCTGTGAACTCACAGGGCAGGAGACTGAGGCATTCCTGGTTTCCTACAATCTAAGGCTATTACAGTGTGGCAGAATTCCAACCTCTCCTTGAGGAACTCCAAAGTAAAGCTCTAGTTTAAACTGAAAATTTCCACTTGCCTGCACCTTCCAGGATTTTATAAAATATTTTGCTCCTTTTTTTTTTCTGCTGAGCTCTAAACTGGCTTGGAAATGTATTGATTTTCCACTTACTTTGTCTGTGCTCCTCACCCACGAATTTCAAGCAGTTAAATGGGAGGTGAAATAGAATTGGAAGTTTTTCTTTTCAGATTATAGGGAAGTTGAGGCAGGGAACAGATAAAATAGTTACCAAATCATAGGGACACCAGAGGCAGAGCTGAGAACGAGTGATTGAGGCAACTCAGAGAGGGGAAGATGAGCTCAGGAGGAAATTCATCCCTCTGACACCACCGAGAGCAGTTGGGAATCCTCTCTCTCCAGGTGGAGCTTCTGCTGAAGTCTTGTTTGGGTTTGGGGCACCACTTCTGGAGCTGGGAAGAGAACAGGAGAGAGGCCAAAGGAGAGGTCCAAGGGCTAGAAAATCATCTGTGGTAAAATGAAAGTATTGGTTAGAACAGAGAAAGGATGTGTGGTGTGGTTGGAGTGGTTGCTCTTCATGGCAATGAATAATGGGATTAATGGAGTTGAAGACTGAGGAAAATTCAAGAATAATCAAGATATTACAGTGCTGGAAAAGCACAGGGGGGCATTTCTCTCTCTGAACTTCCCCCCAAAACAGTGTGACAGCATCTGCTCCATCCTTGAGGCTGGAGGGACCTAAACCCTCAAAGGACTCCCTCCAAGCTGGTCCTTTCTGCCAGTGCCACCACCAGCCCAGGAGAGGCCACACCACCAAAAACCACTGAAACCCAAGGAACAGCAAATCCAGAGCCCAAATCCCAAATCCCATCACCCCCAGGGTGCCCCTTTCTCCTTAGGGATTATTTTGTAAAAAACAGATCATGCCTCAAACTTTCCTCTAAAATTTAGCCAGCTGAGCAGAGCTCAGCTCTTTTCTACTTAGCACAGCAAAGAATTTTCAATTAAGGGAAAAGGGAATATTGAAACCCCAAAAAATGACCACAGCAATATTGACAGGGAGAACATCATGGCAGAGCATCCAAACCAGCAGTAATTACCCCAGACATTTTTTGATCTCTAATCTACAAAATTCAATTTTAACTTGTTGCATTCCAAAGCTCTTTTCCATCTGGTTTTCTTCACAACTGTAAATAATTGTACCATTGGATACAGCATTTATAGCCTGGGAACTGCAGACTTCTACCCAAAACTGGAAATAGTTTTATTAGTTTCTAGGAGAAACATCAATTGCTGAAAACGAAGGAGAAAAAAAGCTTCATAATTCATTTTTAATATGTAACCTGAAACAGCCAATTGAGTTAAACAGGAACTCGGAGTTAGGGCCAGTACAGAACATTCTCAGAGTTTCATATGGAAAATTGTGAACAGATAAAATTGAGCAGCTGGAGAAAAATGTACTAATTTTCTCAAAATATGAGAAAAATACCAGACCTTTTCATTTGGACTTTGAAGTTATTTCTTTTTTTCTTATATAACCAGGTTGAAATGACAATATAATTTGTTCAACATTTCCAAGAGCATTTTTTTTTGTTCTTTCCAGAATTTTTATTCCACGGAAAAGTACATTCTGACTCAGAGCGAAAAGACATTTTTTGAATATCAAATTTTCCCCAGAAAAGTAAACTGCATTTTAATCAATAGCACTGGTAAAGAAATTGGAAAGGGATTTCACACTGAATAGCTGAAATGAACGTCAGATCCCCACAACAGAAGCAAGAGCATTTAGCAGATGAGATTTTAGAAAAAGGACTTTTTCAAACAAGAGAAATCTTGCTGAAAAAATGACAATCTGGGTTTGTAATTTTTTGTGTCAATGCAAAAGCAATCCCTGCTAACAACAGCCTTTAACTGGGAATCAAGTGCTCCAAGGCAGAGCTCCTGACACTCAGCTCCAGTGATTTATTCCTGCAGGTGCCACAGGGATCCAGAAGGAGCAAAATGGGATGGATCAGAGCGTGAATGCAAAACAGGGCAGGGTGATAAAAGATTTCTGCCCAGGCAGAAGCTGGGAACAGAGAGTTCAGGAGCTGGGAACACGCACAGGGAGATGATGAAAGCCTGGAGTGGTGAGGTGAACAGAAAGGCAGTGGTGGGGAATAAATTGTGAAGTAACAAAACAGCCCCAAAGCTCTGTCCATGGCCAGGATGAAAGGAGGGACATCCAGCAGCTCTGCATTGGAGGGCTCTCCCTCCTGGACAGTGAGAAAGCAGGAGGAAGGCGTGGGGTGCAGTGGGAAGTGGGAAGAGCAGGAAGAACTGGCCAGGTGGCTGCTGCAGCAGCAATGCTGATCTGTGTCACTGCACAGCTCTGCCCTTTGATCCACGTGGGGAGCAAGCCACACATCAGATACACTCACTGCGATCGGAGAGAGAAAAGTGAAATCAGCATCACCACCCGCACACACCGAGCTCCATAAACCCACCAGAATGCAGCACCTTGTGGACAAACAGCTCAAGCTGCCCAAGAGTCAGAGTGCAGTTTATCCCCTGGTGAATGGATGGGGGTTTGCAGGGCTCTCCACGGGGTATAAAAACTTCCCTTCACGTGGCACTGGCTCTCAGTGACAAGCGGGTGTGAGCTGTCACCACCCAGCACAGCCACACTCGAGTGAAATAGTATCTGTTTTCACACACACACACTAAAAAAAAACCAGCAGCACTTTCTAAGGTGACAGCTCAGGTGCAGACAGGCAAAGATTTAATTGAGACCCCTCTCTTAACATCTCCAAAATGAATGTGCCCTTAAGGACCGGCAAAATCCTTCCAGGAGCTGGAAGTGCAAAACCTTTGGGAGAGCAGTGAGGATTCAAGAGACATGACTTGGGAATTACTTTTAAGGGCCACCACCAGAAGATGCTTGAAGCATCCACTGCAAAAGCACATTAACACAGGCACTACTACAGTTTGAAAGAGTGTCACCGCTGAAATATTCACTGCAACTCGGAGTGGCAAATTCCCCTGACTCATTATGTTTCTCCCAGCTCCTGAATTTCTATACTCCAGCTCAGGAATTAATGCGAGCGATTTGAATGCAGACAACACAGGCGAGCGTCGTGGGCTTTGTGCAGTTGTTGACTCACGCTCCTGCCCGAGGAAGAATTTAAGCAAAGAATTCACTGTTTTAAAATGGGTCAGCGAGATAAAGGGTTTCCTCACTCCTCCCTCTGAAAAGAAGTTATCTAAAGTCACCAGCTGGAATCGAGACTTACCTCACAGATCTTTTTTTGAATGACGATAAGAAGAAGAAAAAAAAATATCCCTTTTAATCCAAAAACTCCGTATTTTCCCCGCAGACATCAATATCCAGCCCTCACAAGTTCTGCCACTGAGAAGAAAATCCAAGAACAACTTTTCTACTTGATCCCCTTCCCTTTGTTTCCATGAGCTGCAGCATGTTAGCGCCCTCTGAAAAATCAAAGGATTGCTTTCCCAGGTGATAGGAACGGCTCTTAACCATTTCCTGCCTGCACCAGGGCTCCTCCCAACTCCCCAGCCCTGTAATTCAACTAACCAGGCACTAAAATAAGAGAAACCCACGAGCTTTGGCTTGGACAGCTGTGAAAATTGATAATGAACTTCAGAACAACTCATTGGATGGTATCTGAGCGAATTATTTCAGCAGAATCTCCTGTTCTCCATATCTCAGCCTCCTTAAGAAGGAGTTGTGCTGTTAATTAAATTGCATGATTCCCTACCTGCCCTCTTCCTGCCGTGAGAGATGATGGGACACCCACACCAAAAAGAGAACAAAAAACTGGGCAGCAGCCAAAAGCTATCTGAAAGTGATAAGTGAGCACATTTAAATAAAAA
>VZTZ01028768.1:67811-103110 GCA_013400955.1 Drymodes brunneopygia | reverse complement strand
GCCTCAAGTCATGGGGAGAGCCCAGGAGGATGTTGCCTCAAAGTCCAATATTTTTGCCATTATTCAGTTTCTAAGTGGTTTGGGGGTTTTTTTTGCTAGCCCTCCATTTTATACACAGATATACAGAAAATGAGTATCCACCAGGTTAAGGATAGCAAGGCCAGCAGGCCATCTCTCACTCCATACCTACTATAACTCCAGATTTACATGGAAAACCTTCAAGATTTGTCTCACATCCATCACTTAGAAGCAGGGGGAAGAGCACCACACTTGTTGCTGTGCAGAAAGCTCAAAGGGGCTGTGCTGAGAGCCACCTCCATCCCCAAAATTCCATGTAAAGGGGCTCCTCAGCATTTATATCCTGCATTTATTTGGAAGAGGAGGCTCAGGGAGGAACCTCATCAGCCTGAGAGGAGGTTGTGGTGAGTAAGGGTCATTCTCCTCTACTGAGAAGACAAGAAAAAAAAAAGCCTTAAACTGAGATGGGAGATGCAGGTTAGGTATTAGAAAAAATGTTGTCACTGTTTGGGTGGCCAGGCACAGGAATAGTTTGCCCAGGGAGGCAGTGGGGTCACCATCCCTGGAAGTGTTCACGTTTTTGGATCTGGGGCTGGGTGATGTGGTTTGTTTTATGTTGGCAGTGCTGGATACACTGTCGGACTTTTAATGATCGAAGAACCACAGGATATCCTGAGTTTGAAGGGACCCATCAGGATCATAGTGTCCAACTCCAGACAGTGCACAGAACACCCCAAGAATCCCACGATGTACCTGAGTTCTTGGGCTCTGTCAGGTTTGGTGCCATGTCTGCTGCCCTAAGGAGCCTGTTCCAGTGCGCAGCATGGCTCTGGGTGAAACAACGTTTCCTGACGGCCAGCANAGCCCGCCCCCTGCTGGCCCCGCCCCTTCCCGCCGCGCGGCGCTTCCGTGCTCGGCGCCGCCCGTTCCGGGCCCGTCCCTTTAAGGCCCTGAGGCGCGGCGGCGGCTGCAGCGGTGAGAGGGAATGGGGCTCCTTGGGGCCGGGGGCTCGCCCGTGGGGATTTCCCCGTGCTGGGACTGTGTTCTAAGTGCTGTATGAGGCGCCCGGCTGAGCCCCGCTGTCTGCGTGGCCCTGCTGGCGTGGAGGCTGCGGGGCAGGGCCTGGCGCGGAGCGCTGTGGGGAGCCGCGGTGGGGGGGGCTGAGGGCTCATTTTCTGCTTCTGTTTCCTCTTTTGTCTCTCTCTGCTGGTGCTTGGTGGGTGCTGCCCGTGCTGCACACGTCTGTCTGTGTGGGGTGTTCGGCCCTAGGCTCCCCACCCTGACTCCTCCCAGCCCTGAGCGCCCATAGCTGAGCCTGGGCTGGGAAAAGCACCCCCCGAGTATTTGCTGGAGCGTTTCATCCCATGGCTGTGTCCCTGAATCCCTAAAGTCTTCTTTTGATGTGCTGTAACATCAAAGCAAGCGTCTTACAAATTGGGTGGATGGAGAATTCACAGGTGCTGGTTGTGCTTAACAGCATATCTGAGTGGGAGAGAAAAAGGTCATTAATCTCCATCAGTTTTAATATTGATTCAAGTCTTCTGTTGATTTTGCCACTGACTCTTGCAAGAGTGGTACAGAAAGCTCTCCCTAATTAAACCAAATAAGGTAATGGAGTATAATTTACTTGCAGGAAAGAACTCCAAAGCAAATACACGTACTATAGATCAGACAGCTCTTTGATGTGTCGTTGATGCCTTGAGAAGCTCGTTGCTTTCCTTAGGTTTCATCAGCTCAGCTGATAATGAGAGACACAGAAGCAAATGGCTTTGAACAAAAACTGCAGGCTGCTGCCTCGTTTGGGTGCACTCTGCTCATGCACAGACCTGATGAACAGGTTTGAGGCCAAAACAGCTGCTGGAGTGTGAGTTAGATGGGTAATTTCCACAGCTACGCTTTTCTCTGTTGAGTTGTCTGAGTGACAGCTGGGGTGATTCAGGAGAGTTCTGTGGGATAAATCTCACCCTCATGCTGTTCTGTCCAGTTTCACTGCTGTCCTGAGGTAGCTTTTACTGACAGCAAGGACATGGTGACATCCCTTCTATAATGTCAAACGAGGCTGAGGTAGTGCAACAAATGGAGTTTTGAACTGTTCTTCCAACAAAACGACCTAATGAAGCTGTTGGTCTAAAACAAGGCAAATGTTGGTGTTGATCAGGAAGCAGTCATGTTTTTGAACTTTGTTACAATAACACACCTGCTTTTTTTTTTTCCTTGCTGCCAGGCACTGCATGAGCATAACTAAACAATGTCTGTCCCACGTGGAGCTGTCCATGCAAAATGGATAGTGGGGAAAGTCATTGGGACCAAAATGCAGAAAACTGCCAAAGTGAGAGTGACAAGACTTGTGCTGGATCCCTACCTGCTAAAGGTAACACCAGTGAACAGCTTCTCCTGCCTGCTGGGTTTTGTGTTGTGTGCAGAAATGTTCTAATTTGACTCTTAGAAATTTTGACGACTCTTTACAAATCAAACTCCTTAAGGAACTGAAAGATTTGGCTGTGGGGATGAAAGGATGAAAAGCAGTGAGTGGTGAGGACGTACAAATTACCTGCTAAATGTATTTCTTTGAAGTGCCTTGTTAATGCACTTCATTTGATCTTTTTGGGGAAGGTAAGCATTTGTTGTTTCATGCTGAGATTTAACTTTTTTATGTTGATGTGGAGCTTGCTTTGGAGGCTTGACAGTGTATTAGTCACTTGTACAATAAATTTTACAGCTGTTTTTTTTCTGTATGCATCATTGTAACATCACTGTGATCTTGGATTTACCCCTTGTCATGCACTTCAAACAGAAAGGTTAAAAATTGTATTTTCTCCATTTTAAAGGGAAACAGTGGTAGATGAAGGTAGAATAAGTTGCTTTTGGTGACCAGAAGGTTAAGGATAGAGTCAGAATTGGAAAATGGGTCTTGTGGAGCCCATTTCAATATTTGATCCAGTAGAAGAACCTTTATTTCTTTAACCTAATTTATTTCTTAAAATATTATGAATTTTGCTGATACAATAACAAAAAAAAAGACTTTTTATGTGAAAGAAAATTATTTCAGCAAGAAAACCCTTGCATAAAAAACTTCAGAATACAGATTTCAGAGCTTTTTCTTGCCCACCTCCTTTCCTGCAGGCTCCCTTGGCACCACCACACTTTCAAGGGATTGGGAAGGGCAGTGCTGTGCTTTCTGTGGAGAACCTGTAGAGTGCACAGTTGCATTTCTCCAAAAGGAAATCTCACTTTCAAATACAAGAATACATAAGACTTTACTTAGTGAAATTCATTTATTTGCTGTTAACTATATATTTACCCACTGCATAATTTTGAAATGTAATGCCAAGATTTCTTTTTTTTTTTTTCTTTTTGTTCCTTTTACAGTTCTTTAACAAAAGAAAAACCTATTTTGCCCATGACCCCCTGCAGCAGTGTGTTGTTGGAGACATTGTTCTGCTGAAAGCTCTGCCCGAGCGAAGGAGCAAACACGTGAAACACGAACTGGCTGAAATTGTGTTCAAGGTTGGCAATGTCATAGATCCCATCACAGGGAAGCCCTGTGCAGGAACCAGGTTCCTGGAAAACCTCTCAGATTCTGAAAATCTGACTGAGGCAGATACTACCTATCTAAGTGAGAAACTTCAGGAACTGAAAGTTTGTTCAACAGACAAATAGCGGGGGAAATATTTTAAGCAGAGGGCTTCCAGCTTTTGTTTCTCTCTCTGCCAGGGATGTTTGAGGCCCTGCTGTGATGTGTTAAATGTTTTCAGTGAAATCTATAGTCAAAATAAATAGTAAGTGTAGTTGCTTGTGCGAAGAGTTGTTGCAGATTGATGGGCACCTGGAGCTTTGAATGAAAATACAGAGAAAAATGCAAGTTTAATGTTCCCACTTCGTTTTGTTGCCTGTAGTTCTGCCCCAGTGACAGTTCCCAAAGCCAGCTGCCCTCCTGGAATGACCCCTCTGTGTTAAGACAAGACTACAACTTTGTCATGTTTAACTTTGGTGGGAGGGTCATTACCTGATTCAATTGTTCTGTATTTCAGGCAGTTTTTGGGGTTTGTAGGGTTACTGGAGATGATGCTATTAAAGCTTTTGAAAGGAAGTGTAGAATTTTAAAACCAGTTGCATGCCTCTGTCCTTATTTCCTCTTGCAGTGCCTCCTGACTTCCAAATAACAAAAACACAGAGAGGTGAGAATTAAAGCTCTGGGCAGCTTGGAGTGGTTGGCTTTGTCACCTGGCCAAAGGCAGGATTGAGTTCTGAGAGAGCTGGATCTCTGAGCTGCCAGCAGGACAGGGGAGCTGATGAGAATACAAAGCCAAAAAGTAGAAGTGTAGGTGATTAGATTTGGTCTCATCAGAAAAGCTGATTAAAATAACACATTTTGGGGAGATGGAGGTGCTGGTTTGCTGCATGCTTTAGTGCTGGTGCTAAAGGCCAGAGCAGCTAATGATGAAAGCTGAGTTTATCCTTCTCCAGCTCTGAGGATCTCATGTCCTCTCCTCCAGGACATAAAGCAAACTGAGAGCCTGCAGCTGTTGCCTCTTTGGATCTAAAAGGGCATCTGCCTCAAAATTTAGCAGTGTGGGAGGGGAGAGTGAGATATGAGAGCTGTGAGAAATCCTTTCCAAAGGGCCTCTTGGTCTGTAGGATCAGAAGCAAAACAAGGTGTATCAGACCTAAAATCTTATCCTCTCACCTAAAATATTTTACTTTTTTACTGAGCCATCTTGCACTGGTAGCTTCCAGTTGTGTTCTCTGCTGTTGTCAGAATATTAAAGATCATTTGCCCTTTAACTTCCTGCACAAAATCAGTTATTAGCTGCCTAAAAAGCCTGACTGAACTCGGCCAACGATTTGGGACAGCAGGAAGGAGAAACTTAAAATTCCTTCAGTGCTTCACAGCAAAAAGTGCTGCTCTGAATGCCTGTGTTCATGTGGGATGTCAAGAAACCTTCAGATATCTCTGTGTAAAATGCTGTGAGCACAGGCTCTTGAGTTTGAGGAAGTGCCTTAAGCCTGTGGCTGTAGGGGTTTTCTTGTTTGTGCCAGAGGTTTAGGTTTATGTAAATTCCTCAGGAACTGGAGCTGGCTGATGGAAGCAAAGGGAAGGGAAAACCTGAGCTCTGACACCTGCCCAGGTGAATGTAAAATGTGAAACTTCATCCAAGCAGAGATTGGGAGAACTTGGACACAGGGTAGGATTTGGCCCTGGGCTGTAGGAAATGCACTGAACTTGTATCCAAGCAGAACCTGACCCTCAGTATATGGGATATGAATGTTCTAATAACTAGATAATTATAAATAGGAAAGGCTTCCTGTTTGCTTAATGGGTTGCACCTTCATCTAATTAGGGGAGTAAATATCTTCTTGTATTTCTTGTGATTTCCCTTGAGTAGCTGTGAAAATGCTGTATTTTTTTTCTCTAAGATTGTTTCAGCACAGAAGGTTATAATTTTTCCAGTGTAGGCTCTGAAGGATTGCTCCAGAACTCGCCAGGCTGTCAGATCAAAATGTGACTAAAATTACATATCAGCCTGTGTTATTTAGTAGAGTGATGGCAATTGCAGGTTAAATTATTTTAAAGTACAAAGATTGTACTTTTGTGATGCTAAAGCACATCGTATGTGTTATCTTCTGGATTGGTGTCGGAGAATGCTGATAGGAAAACTGTAAAATGGGAAGGGAAAGTTTATAGTGCCAAGATAGAATCATTATAGGTGTTACATGGAATGATAAGCATTAGTCATTGACTGCTTTCTGTGTTTATTGGCTCGCTGCTTTTAGAACTGCCCTTTAATTATTACCCTAATTATCACTTTATCCTTAATTTGAAGTTATTCAAGGATTCCATGCCAGCACACACCTCCTCCTCAGCCAAAATACCTCTGAGTGTAGCGGAGCAGAGAGTGAGGAAAACCCTTCAGCTGCCAGCGAGTGGAAAATGTACTGGGAGAACAACAAACTGGGGCTGGGGGTCCCCTAAATCCACCTGGATCCCCCAAAACCAGGACTGGGATTCCTAAAATTTGGGCTGGGATTCCCCTAAATCTGACTGGGGGGCTCCGAACTGAGGCTGGAGTCCCCCAAACTGGGCCCAAGGTCCCCCCAAACTGGGTCTGGAGTCCCTCGGAACTGCGGTTTGGTCCCTCCCCAAACCAGGGCTTAGGCCCCCCTAAATCAGGCTGAGGATCCCCCAAAACTATGCCTGGAATCCCCCTAAGTGCAGCTGGGCCCCGAAAACCGGGGCTAGGCTCACCCCTAAACCAAGCTAAATTTAACAGAGTCCCCCCAAAACCAGAAGTGGGGTCCCCCCTTGTCTGAGTAGTGGTCCCCAAACCGGGGCTAGCTCTCCCTAAATCCCACTTGTTCCCCCCNGAGCCGGCGCCGCCCGAGCCACCCGGCGCCCCGCCGCGCACAGCGTCCCCTTGCCAGGCTGGAAATGGCGCCCCGCTCGCGGGGCAGCGGCCGGGCCCGGGGCGGGGAGTGCGAGGCGGCGGGGTGTCCCTCAAGGTCACGGGCCGCAAGGCCGGCCCCTTCCTTCCCTCCTCCGAGTCCGCCCCTGGGTTGGAGCATGGCCGCGGTGCTGACCCGCCGGGGCGAGGCGGGCACCCACAGCCCTGCCTTGCACCGGCACTTCATCCCCTCACGGACCCGCACCCTGCATGGACACCCCCGCATGGAGCAGGGCACCCCACAGAGCTGTCGGGGTGCCCAGCCGCCCTGCACACGTGTGTTCTGGGCTTTAAATACCTGGATGCTCCGCACCGCGCTGTCCCTCCAGGCTTAGGGCGTGCGGCTGCTCCGTGTCCCGACTCCTCCGAGCAACAGGGTGCACCGTCAGCAACGACTCCTGTCAGCATGCACAGCCCAAAATTCGTGTTTCCCCAGGGCTGCGGTGCGTGGCTGCACACCCCGACATCTTCCTGCCTTCACCATGCACAGCCACACATAAAACCCCCTTGGGATTCGGGGCCGGTGTGTGCCATGGGAGCTGGGATGTGTGCTCACCCCTGTCCTGGTGCCAGGGCACACATCCCTCAGGTTTTGGGGTGCAGAGATTTTGCATTTCTTTGTGCAGAGGTGCCCGAGGTGCAGACACACACACACAGAGCTCCTCTGCACCTCCCAGCTGTAGGAAACAGGCACAGGGTGATGGAAACACAGCAATTCCCAAACTGGGCTGGATCTACACAGTTTTTCCTCCCTCTCTTTGAAACAGGGTAAGCTGTTGCCTCAAGTCTCAGAATAGGCAAGACTAAAAGCATTCCTGCAAGCAGCTGTTTAGCACAGGAATGTGTTGTGGGGTTTTATGTGCATGTTTTGGGGTTATTTTAGTTTCTAATAAACTTTGTTTAGGCCACAGATCAAACACTGTCAAACAATAGGCCAGTTGTTTTTCTTTCTCTTCCAGGCAGGTGTGGATTAGTACAAAATTTAAATAGTTGACCTGGTATCTCCTGCCTGGGTTATGTTTTTTGCTAAAGCAGGAGCTTAGTGAAAAGAAGTTTTCCCTGAGATTTTTAATCTAATCTGAGCAAGCTTTTCAGTGTCAGCCTTTTGTGTTGTGAAAGCAAAGCCCACGGTTAATATTTGCTGGTTGAGAACTTGCTACCAGAGACAAATTGGTGCTCACAGCTGTTTAAAGACCTGAATTCAGTCCCTGCTCCTCCAGAGCTAATTTTGGGTACAGACTGCCCAAAAAATCGAACCAGTGATCAGTTCAGGGCTTCTTGGTTTGTGGGAGTTTGGGATGACAGTGATATTTTAGGATACTGATTAAGAATCAGGCCCTTGCATCTCAGTTTGGGTGCAGTGAACATCTGCTTTGATAAACTCAGCTTATTACCTTTATTTTAAATGAAGTGTATATTTAGTTGTGATTTATTAGTCAGTGTTCATGAGGAGCTTTACAGCTGCTGGGGAGAAAATTTTCCATAAATGTAAAGTATTACTCATGTCACTGTTTTGAAAATCAGCCATACCTCCACTTTTCGATGCAGTTTAACATTCAAGTCATGAGATTCTCCTGATAGCAAAGAAATTTGCTTTTCAGAGTTGTCCCTGTGGCTCCAGCTTACTCCTGCTGCTGCTGAAGCTCACAAAAAAAGCATCATGATTATTTCTGTTTCCTCTTCCAAGTTTGCTGCAAGCAGTGATCCTCGTGGAGGAGTTCTCTAAATCTTACTTTGCTGACTTTATTTAATAAAGGGGATGGAATGGTGAGANAGCTAAATTTAACAGAGTCCCCCCAAAACCAGAAGTGGGGTCCCCCCTTGTCTGAGTAGTGGTCCCCAAACCGGGGCTAGCTCTCCCTAAATCCCACTTGTTCCCCCCAAACCGGGGCTGGGGATCCCCAAAAATAGGGCTAGGGTCCCCTATGTCAGAGCGGGTGTCCCCAAAGCGGGGCTGGGTCCCCCTAAATCCCACTCATTTCCCCCCAAACCGGGGCTGGCTCCCCCTAAATCCCACTCGTTCTCCCCAAACCGGGGCCGGGGGTCGCTGAGGGGCCCTGAGGGGGTCCCGGGGCCGGCAGGGCCGCGCATGCGCGGGCGGCGCTGCCCGCCAGGNGACACCCCCGCATGGAGCAGGGCACCCCACAGAGCTGTCGGGGTGCCCAGCCGCCCTGCACACGTGTGTTCTGGGCTTTAAATACCTGGATGCTCCGCACCGCGCTGTCCCTCCAGGCTTAGGGCGTGCGGCTGCTCCGTGTCCCGACTCCTCCGAGCAACAGGGTGCACCGTCAGCAACGACTCCTGTCAGCATGCACAGCCCAAAATTCGTGTTTCCCCAGGGCTGCGGTGCGTGGCTGCACACCCCGACATCTTCCTGCCTTCACCATGCACAGCCACACATAAAACCCCCTTGGGATTCGGGGCCGGTGTGTGCCATGGGAGCTGGGATGTGTGCTCACCCCTGTCCTGGTGCCAGGGCACACATCCCTCAGGTTTTGGGGTGCAGAGATTTTGCATTTCTTTGTGCAGAGGTGCCCGAGGTGCAGACACACACACACAGAGCTCCTCTGCACCTCCCAGCTGTAGGAAACAGGCACAGGGTGATGGAAACACAGCAATTCCCAAACTGGGCTGGATCTACACAGTTTTTCCTCCCTCTCTTTGAAACAGGGTAAGCTGTTGCCTCAAGTCTCAGAATAGGCAAGACTAAAAGCATTCCTGCAAGCAGCTGTTTAGCACAGGAATGTGTTGTGGGGTTTTATGTGCATGTTTTGGGGTTATTTTAGTTTCTAATAAACTTTGTTTAGGCCACAGATCAAACACTGTCAAACAATAGGCCAGTTGTTTTTCTTTCTCTTCCAGGCAGGTGTGGATTAGTACAAAATTTAAATAGTTGACCTGGTATCTCCTGCCTGGGTTATGTTTTTTGCTAAAGCAGGAGCTTAGTGAAAAGAAGTTTTCCCTGAGATTTTTAATCTAATCTGAGCAAGCTTTTCAGTGTCAGCCTTTTGTGTTGTGAAAGCAAAGCCCACGGTTAATATTTGCTGGTTGAGAACTTGCTACCAGAGACAAATTGGTGCTCACAGCTGTTTAAAGACCTGAATTCAGTCCCTGCTCCTCCAGAGCTAATTTTGGGTACAGACTGCCCAAAAAATCGAACCAGTGATCAGTTCAGGGCTTCTTGGTTTGTGGGAGTTTGGGATGACAGTGATATTTTAGGATACTGATTAAGAATCAGGCCCTTGCATCTCAGTTTGGGTGCAGTGAACATCTGCTTTGATAAACTCAGCTTGTTACCTTTATTTTAAATGAAGTGTATATTTAGTTGTGATTTATTAGTCAGTGTTCATGAGGAGCTTTACAGCTGCTGGGGAGAAAATTTTCCATAAATGTAAAGTATTACTCATGTCACTGTTTTGAAAATCAGCCATACCTCCACTTTTCGATGCAGTTTAACATTCAAGTCATGAGATTCTCCTGATAGCAAAGAAATTTGCTTTTCAGAGTTGTCCCTGTGGCTCCAGCTTACTCCTGCTGCTGCTGAAGCTCACAAAAAAAGCATCATGATTATTTCTCTGTTTCCTCTTCCAAGTTTGCTGCAAGCAGTGATCCTCGTGGAGGAGTTTTCTAAATCTTACTTTGCTGACTTTATTTAATAAAGGGGATGGAATGGTGAGAGTTTACAGGTCTGAGTATTGCAGGGGTGGGGTTCAGTTCTGCCTCCTGAAGCCAGCCAGTGCTTAATTTGAGGGACCTTTTTGGAACAAAACTTGGATTTCTGTGCTCTGAGCTCAGAGAAAGCTCCTCTCCAGCACAGCCTTATCATGGAATGCCCTTCAAATGTCTGCACTCAGGAATGGCTGCTTGGCTTCCAGAACAGCCACATGTTTGTGTGTGTGCCCATTTTCAATAAACACACCAATATTCACAATCATTTCTTAGCACTGGAGGTCAATCTCAGCTGCAGTTGTTGTTTCTCTGCTCTGAAATGCTTTCCCTCTCCTCTGTGCAGTTCCCATGGGCAGAACCAGGTCATCATGTTCTTTTCAGACTAAAAGGTGTGGATTGTTGGAAAAAATTGCTTTTGTGTAATACAGGTGTGTCCAAGGCGATATTTTCCCCCCCAAAAAAATCAAGATTTTCTTTCCCTACTATTTTTTTCCTGGAAGAAAGCTGTGGGCTGGAGATCCAGCTGTGTTCTGGATCTCCAAGTCAGTAATTAACGGTGAAAAGTTGACATCTGAGACAGGAAAAGACTGAGATTTACAGCTTATATGTGATATAAATACCACATTTACTAATATTTTAGTATTTCAGGAGAAGCTTGTGACAGAATTAATTTTCTTCACTGTCAAAAAAAGGCAAATTGAAGGAAGTGATCTTATGAGAAAGAAACAAAAACATTTGAGCTTGTCAGATATTGTAGAGGATCAGTGAAATGCATCAGATTCCTTGTCTTGGTCATTTGGAAAAGAAGAATAATTCCTTTAACACATCACTTAAAATATCACAGTTATCACTTGCTCCGTGTGCTCTGATGTAAAGGGAGGTGACACTATTTTGAAAGTGCACTTGGAGAAGCTGAATAAAGATTAGATAAGAAAAGGCAGTGAAATTCTTGTGTTTCCAGGCAAGGGAAACGTGGATGCTGTACAGAGAGCCTGGCTCTGTTTCCTTACCTGATGCACTTGCCAGAATTTGGAATTGAAAGATTTCCTGGCTGGTTGTTCCCTACCACTCATCTCTTTTCCCAAATTAGTCTTTCATGCTATTTTTCCTCTTGAAAGACAAGTTCCTTTTGTGGATGTTTTTTGTGGAGCTGTTTATAAGCAGCACAGGAGCATATGGCAGCTCCTTTCCCTTTTACACCATACACACTTTTCCTTCTGCACATTCTTTGCTCTTTTCCACTCCTGGTTGTTTACACCAGGCCAAACCTAACCCTGGACAAAGAGAATGGGTTAAAAAGAGGATAAATAGGCAGCCAAAGTAGCCAGCCATTGCCCAGGTGATGCATGAAGGATTTTTTGCTTTTTCTCCTAAATACCTTTTACACAGTTCCCTATCCCCACAGGTATCAGCATTCACACCTGTGATCCTTTAGGTGTGAGAACTCAGCCTGGTTTCTTGGTGTCCTGCAGGCTGGGAGACCAAACACCCCAGAGCTGTAGAGTCAGGAGAGCAAACATTCTATTGCTGTAAGAACTCAAGGTCCCTTAGCAGGGCAGATTCTGTAAAGTGGAAGTGAGCCCAGCCCAGCCCCTTATTGAGCCCTCTTGTTAGATATGCTAATGAGTAAGGGCTTTAATTGTACACTCGACTGGGGGTAGGGGGACATTGTGATGCTGTCACCTGCATGGAATGGGATCCTATTGAAATACCAAGGTAAATGACCCCCCAACCCTCTGACCGTGTCCGAGCTTTTATTTCCTAAGAGCAGAAAAAAGGCCTCACAGGGAAAAACCATGGAATAACCATGGCTGACGTGGATAACTGTATCTAGTGAAGTGCTAAATCTCAGCGGGGGATGAGCTGCCTTGGGCTGGCTGGGAAGTTTCAGCACTATGTAACTGCACGTTGTGCTACTGTAATTTGCGTTCAAGCGGTGGGAATTGCAGAGGCTCAGTGCTGTCCCTGCTCCCTGCAGGGGGCTGAGCTGCTCAGCCCGCACAGCCCGTGAGGACAGCTGGTTAAAATCCCTGTTCGTGCGCAAAGTGGATCCCAGGAAAGACGCCCACTCCAACCTCCTGGCCAAACGAGAGACCAGCAACCTGTACAAACTGCAGAGTGAGTGATGGCTTTGTGTTCAGCACCATCCCTCCCCTCTGTCCCTGCCTGCCTCACCGCCCTGTTGTTATTGTTGTTGTTGTTGCAGTTCACAATGTCAAACCTGAATGTCTAGAGGCCTACAACAAGCTCTGGTAAGTGTGGGAGTTCTCTTTTCATCTTTTAGGCGTTGTTGATTTGATCTGAAAATTATCAAACATCGTGATTATGTAGAGGGGAGGCGGCAAAATTCTGCTTTTTTAGGATTTGGTATTAAATAGAGGCTATGAAAGAGCAACAAGTCCTGTACTCAGCTCACCCCAGTTCCCTGTTGGAGCTGTCATTTCTTAAGCTGCAGGTGAGGATGATTCCTGTCATGAGAGCTTTGGTGACATTTGTTGGAGCAGCTCTCCCCCTTCCCTGAGTGATCTCCAAGTTCCTGATCCCTGCAGGGAAGGGTGGAATGTTGGCATTGCCACTGCAGCTGCCAGGTTGAGACTGTTTTTTGTCTGGAAAGGAAAGAGAGATCACTGGTAAATAAAACCACGTCAGTTTTAAACTCAGGTGTAACTTTGAGACGTTCAAACCCCAGGGGTTGATTTCCTCTCAGCTCATTAATGTCACTTTACAAGTCCTGGTGCTGAGCTGCTCCTGAGGAGTTACACAAACCCTTGGATGGGATCTCTGCATTGGGTGATTCCCTCCAAACGGAGCAGCACTGGGACAGCTTTCCCAGAAGTTACAGCTTTAGAACACTAGGAATTAATCTCATTTGAAATTGACTGCTTTAAGGGTGAGACTGCAGAAATGTTACTCCTTTTCTGCCTCCACAATCCCCCCTCTGGAGCCCCGAAAGAATTTGTGTTTAAATTTGGGGGTGGAGTGAGCCTTACACCCCAGCAGTGCTTTTCTCACTGGCAATAAAAACCATTCTCAGCATAATCACAGCCTTCTGGAGCCAGCTCTGAGGTGTGAGCACAGCAGCTGGGCTGGAGGGAGGGGAACTCCCAGTTCATGTCCTCAGCTGTTCCTGGTGGCTGCACAGCTCATCTGTCACCTCTGGGCCTCCCTGTCTTGGGCTGGATAACCCACAACTGTTTTCTCTGCTGTAGAAGCATAAAAATCCACCAGAATAACATTTAATTGAGGTATTTTTAGCTTTTTTTTTGTTTCAAAAATTCTCAGTAAAGGACAATTAGCGTTCAGCCAGCTTGCTGTTTAAAAGCTGAATATAAACATTTCCAATTGTGCAAGACAGGGAACCACTTCTGTGCAGTGTTTCATGAGCTGCCTGAATGTTGAGTGAGAGCAGAGATTTCTGTTTGCAAGGAAAGAGACAAATAGCAAAGAAAGAAACTGCTGACAGCAGTCAGATGTAATATCTGTGGTTGGATTGATTCTTTACAAAGCTAATTGAAGTGCTTCAGGGAAGGAGACAACTTGAATAAAGTGATAAACAAAACTAAACCTCTCTGAACTTCCCTTCTGCCTCTCCCTGAATAAATAAATAAAAAAAATGAACAGGTTATTCTGTATCAAATCAGAATGAGCGTTAATCATCAGGTATTAATAAATAATGTAATGAAGACAATTACAAGAGTGTTTAGTGAATCATTGTGGTTAAGGATCCCTTCTGAAGAATTAGGGACAGGTTTTTTAAAAAGGTGTTGTGTGGGCATTTTTCCTCTAATTTGCAGCAATATATGGTAGAATTATGCAGTAATTTCCCATTTCTTATCAAAGCTGCCTTTCCAGGATCTCATTCTGGCTTTGCAAAAATGAACTGGTGGTGAAACATCCTTGAGGATGTCCTTGGAGAGTCATTTTATCATATTATTTACACTGACTAGTGAGAAAATCGGGAGGTACAAATTGATAATGAGATTTGCTCAAGGTTGTCTGGAAAGTCAGTGGCAGAATCCAGAGGAAAGCTCATCTCTAATGACTCCCAGCCTACTTTTTATTACTTGATACTGTGCAGAGCCTTGTTGCCTGTGAGCCAAAGTGAGGAAGAAGGGTAATTATTCAGGGAAAAATAGAAAAGGCAGAGTTCAACCACACTAATTGACTTATTCATCAAGGCACAGTGCAGGGAAAGCTGTCGTGGCCAAGTCAGCAATCAGCAAAACTTCATTTCCTCGTGCTAATGTGGGCCACTTCTAAAGTTTGAGAGAGTGTTAGAAATCCTGGGAAGAGTCAGACAGAAATTTGGTGTTGGAGGTGTTTTTAAGGCAGTCTCACTGTTCATTAGTGCGTGAGTTGCCTCAAAGTAAGAGCACTTTCTGAAATTAAAAAGCACAACTCTGAGGTCCAGCCATTATTTGATTTAGCAAATTATTTGTATTCATTCAGCTCAGCAGTTGTAACTGGTTTAGGAGAGTGTGCTTTCATATTTCTGTGCATCCTCCCTCCCCTTGAGGGGAGCGTTTCCTCAAGCAAAGAAAAGCTTTTCCTCAAAAAAAAAAAAAAAAAAAAAAAAAGCTTTTCCTCAAGCAAATCCTCCATTAATTTTCTATGAGGTATCCTGATATTTATTTTCCTGATGTGTTGGATAACCTTTTCGATAGACATAATTCTTTAGAAACACCTAATTTACTGCCTCCAAAAAATAATTTGTTATAAAGAATGGTAACACTCACCTTAATTCTCCACAGGGGGTGTAGCCACCTTCCCCCTCCATTGCAGAATTCGCTATTTCAGCTTCCCCCTCTGCAAAATAAAGCTTGTGAATGTTCCTAGCATGATGCTGTGTTATACATTTATCTACTGTGGCCTCCCTGAAGGCAATGCAACCCAGTGTCTGTGTGTTCCTTGTTTTCAAGTCAAGAGGTGCTGCCAAAGATTCATGAAGAAAAACACTACCCTTGTGCTCTGGTGGGGACTTGGAACACGTGGTACGGAGAGCAAGATCAGGCTGGTAGGAGATAGAAGTACAACCCACTGTAAACCCATGTGCTTGGCAGGTTTCTCCTCTTTAAATCATCTCTGTTCCCACCCAGCCCCCGTGGTGATGTGTCCAGTGACTTGTCCAGGGGTGTGCATCACTCCTCAGCTGTCCTCAATGTGCAGTGCTTGCTTTTGTCGTGCTGGGTTGGACAGCAGAGCCTTCATTCCTGCACTTTTGTCTCGTTGTTGATGCGTTTTTGTGTTTTTCAGGTTGTTAAAATGAGCAGGGGTTTGGGGGAATGCTTGTAAAATACAATCCTGTGGGCACCTAATTATTTATGGGTAACTCCTGCAAAGGCAGAGTTTATCCCTCCTTGGGTGGTGTAAAAGCTTTGCCAAGCCTTTCAGGCTGTAATTGCTGTATGATAATGAAATGCAAATCATTCCAGTCCATCTGCATTGTAAACTTAACATTAAACTTTCCTGGGGGAAAGTAAAAATCTTTCTGTTCATGTTCATACAAGGACACTGCCTAACTATGAAAACAAACTGGAGATAGACATGATTGAAGAGCTGCTGCAGAGGTAACTCCAAAGAGCCCAGTGGAGAGAGAAAACCTGAAAAATGCCCCTGAAAAAAAAATGGGAATTTGGAAAGAATGGGAAGCCACAGATCCAGATCCACAGAGGTTCTGTGAGAGCTGTGCCAGGATCGGTGCTGTCGCTTCCTAATTAAAAAATAAACTCCTGCACACACTCAATTCTCCCTGCAGTGCCAGCACATTGCAGTATTGACACTGAACAAATGAACAAATTAACAGCAGATAAAACAAACAATGTTTGAGAGCCAACCCTGGAAGTTGAAGGGGAATTGGGGAATGAGGACAATTGGAATGGGAATTCCTCAGGCAAATCCCAGTGGCTGCTTTTGGAACAGATGAACACAGGCTGGGTCTGTCCCTGCATCCCCAGCCTGCCTGGGAATTGTTCTTGCAACACTGGAATAAATCAGATTGTGGGGTTTGACTTGTTCAGTGCTGGGTTAAAATCAGGTGGATCCATCAAATCTGCCCTGGGGCTGAGGCAGCAGGAGCAGGAGGAGAAATCTGCTCCCATCAGCCTCGTTTGCTCTCTGGGAAAAGGCACAGAGCTGCTTAAGAGGGGAGAAAATAATCTTTATTTTTCTCTGAGGTGAAATTATTGCCTTGCTGTGCTAAATGCTTGTAAATGCATCTTCCTGTGATTTATTGAAGGGGTTTATTCTGATTTTTTAATTCTGATTTTTTAATTCTGATTTTTTTAAAGAGGGAATGCTTTGGAAAAAATTTAGATACAAACATAGATACGTGTCCTGAAATTGTTTTTTATAGAGGAAATCCTAGCAAATACTCAGTTTTCTTCTGCTTTTATTAATGTTGAGCTCAGAAATAACATTTGCATCGTTTTTCATGTCCTACAGAAAGTGTCTTGCTTTTGTGCTGGAGTAATTTACTGAACTGAAAACGTGCCCCTCTGCTGCTCTTAGATGAAATTGGTACAAAGCACCTTTTTGGAACTAAGTCATCCTTTCCAACTGAATCTTAATTTCAATAACAGTCGTGTCATCACATCTTACTAGCATGGCAACAAAATTTCAGAGATTTCCCTGTTACCCTCAGAGCAAATTGCAAAATTTTCCAAGAGAACCCTTTTCAAAAAGCAGATGATTCCATTATCCTTAAATTATCCCAATGTGTGGTGCTTTCATTAATGAAAATCTGTTTTCAAACCTGCTGCCTTGGTTTCTGTTTTTGTGTAATTCTGTAGAGTGAAGAGCATTTTATAGTGTGATTTTTTTTTTCTATAAGATTTACCCCTGGTTTGGGACATGCCTGAAAAAACTGAAATTTCCTCTGTTTCAGTTCATTTGTGGAGATATGAGGGAGGTTACCCAGCTCTCAATGAGGTCATGAGCAAACTTCGTCAGAATAAGGTAAAAAACACTGATTTTGTTACTCAGCAGAGAGCAAAGAACAGGCAGAGCAAATTTTAAAAAAGCAGATTTAGATACCAAAGTGTCTCATCCCTTCCTGTACAGGCCCAGAAAGGATTTATTGTCACATTCAGATTTAATTCACGTGGAAATCCTTGGAATTCTCGGATTCACCAGGGAGAATTCCCATTCCTTTCAGGATTTCACTGTCCCACAAGTCTGATAACATTAAAAACCAAAATATCCAAGCCACCAAGTGCTGTGCTGCTGTTTGTTGTTGAAGAATTTGACCATTTCCCATGTTATTTTTCAGGAATTCACAGAATTCCGTAAGGAGAGGGGTAACATGCTCCTGTCCAGGAAGAACCAGCTCCTGCTGGAGTTCAGCTTCTGGAATGAACCTGTTCCCAGAGATGGCCCTAATATTTATGAACTGAGATCCTACCAACTCAGGGTAAGTCAAAATTGGATTTCTTCCTGATTTTTGCAGCTCTGTGCTGTCCTAAAACCTTCAGAGGGTGTTTAGTGCTAGCAGAGCTTGTCTGAAAAAAAATCTGCTTTTTATCCAAGCTGGTTTGTGAGTCAGGGCTGCTCTCAGAGTGTGGGGTCTGAGGTGAGGGCAGGCTCCAGCAGGATCCTGATGTCTGCAGGGCTGGAACCCTGTGGCTGCAGCGAGGGTTGCTTCAGAGGTGACTAAGAGGTGGTAAACAGAGCAATTAGGGATTATTTTAATATTCTTATCGCTCTGGTGAAAGGGATTGTGTTAATACAGGGTGGTTTCCGTGCATAAATGCTGTGAAAATGGTATTATTTTTATTTTTAACTGTGTGTGTTGTTTTTGCAGCCTGGAACAATGATTGAGTGGGGCAATTACTGGTGAGTGTTGCCTTCAGCCCTGGGCTGCTCCTGCTTGGGAGGGACAGGAGGTGGCACCAAAGCCACCAGACCCCCAGCTAAGGAGCTGCTGCTGCTCTTGCACCCCTTATCAGACAATCCTGCGACCCTTTAAGGGAAAAAAATGGAATTTTGTGCACAAACAACAATCTGTAGTTTGGCTTTGCTTCCCAGAACCCTTTTAGTGTGCTGCAAAAAACCTGGGTTTTCATCTTGGGAAGGGTGGCACTTCCTCTGGGAGACTTGGTTCATCTTCCACAAGATCACTTTTAGCTTAAATCTTGGCTCTTTTAAGTTTTAAAAGTCAAGTTGCTTCTTGAAAAGCTGCTGAGCAGCACATTTGTATTTATATATATATATATATATATATTTAATATATAAGTCAGAAGTATTTGAGACAGTTTTCTATTGATTATATGCTTCTAATTTTGTCTTACTTTTAACCAGTGTCATTTTCTCTCACTGTCCTTGCAATTCTACTGGTTGGTAGTTAAACAATTTGGAATATTTTCAGTTATTTTGGCCAAGGTGAGGGCTTAGATTTTCAGACTTGTCATTGATCCAGTTTTTTCAATTACAGTCATTTGAACAAATTGAATTTAGAATTTGTTTTATAAAACTGGCACATCTCTACTGGTAGAAAATCTGTTTTATAAGATACAGCAAGAGAAATATTTATCTTACTTAAGAAAGAGCTACATGAATAAAATTTGTGTTCCACTACCACAAAATCCATGGAAAATTAACGTGGCAAAGCTGATATGACTGAAATTAAGGACTGAGTTATAAAACCTGCTATAAAAAGGCCACTTTACACTGCTCCAGCAATTATATTTATCCTGAATTTGGTTGAAAAATGATTAATACAAATTTTAGTGAAACTCCAGGCCTTCAATTCTAACAAGACACAGAGATAAATCTTAATTTTTAGTGCCGGAAACGAGCGTGCTGCAGATCTTTTCCTTACTTTTAATTGCTGAATCAAATCAGTTTAACACCATCAAATTCAGTTTAACACTGCAGCTTCCCTCCCACTGTGTTTTCCTTGCAGTTTTCCCAGATTTCCTGCCCAGGTGTGCAGGTTCTGATGTGTCTTTGCTCCCCTGCAGGGCTCGTGCGATTCGGTTCCGCCAGGACAACAATGAAGCAGTTGGGGGCTTTTTCTCCCAGATTGGACAGCTCTACATGGTTCATCACCTCTGGGGTAAATTCCTCTTCTCTGCTTCTTTCTCCCACTCACTCAGCCCAGTCACTTTGCCCAGGAGGGAATATTTTTACAAAAGGCAAAGGAAATGTCTTAAAAGTTGGTTTGTTTTTTTTTTTTAATTTTCTTAATTTTTATATAGGCAAATTTATTCTTCACCAAGCAAGAAATGAACATTTCATTATTTTGTTCTGTTTCTCCCACAGTTTCTCCTGTCCCTTTCTCATTAGGAGCTTCACTCAGTCCCATAACCACAACCCTGCCATCCCAATTCATGCTGAAATCAGAGTTTTAGTTCCATTTCAAGCCTCATGTTTCCCACACCTGCAGGAAGGAAAAATCAAGCATTTATTTCCGTTCCTGCATGGAGGTGTTTTGGCTTCCATGTTCATAAACACCTCAGCATTATTTCAACTTGAAAAACAATAATTTGTTAGAAATGACTGAAAAAAAGCTTTTCTTCATATCCCAACAATTCAGATTTTTATATTTGAGCAATTTGACACCCCTGATGTAAAGCTGTGCCCCTGCATTACCTTACCTGTGCCCGGGCATTCTCTCCCTCTTCCCCAGCTCCTGCTGCTCTGGGAGCTTTTCCTTCTGGCAGAGAACTCCTGATATTTTTTTTTTTCCTTCCCGCTCTTCCCAGCCTCCCAATTCCTCCTTGGAATTCTTTCCTGTGCAGAAGGAAAAGGAATCACTCTGTGCTTTGTTTCCCCAGCTTACAAAGACCTGCAGACCAGGGAAGATATAAGGAATGCAGCGTGGCATAAACCTGGCTGGGATGAGCTGGTTTATTACACAGGTAACCCATTAACTGCTCTGGAATGCTGGGGGCAGACTTGGGGCTGTGCCATCCCCTCTGCTCCTCAGCACATCCCACAGAGAGGAAAAAGTTTTGGAGCTCAGGGGGAATCATGTCTGTGTGTCAGTTGGAACTCTGTGAGGGCACACAGGGACATTGCACTGAGTAGTTTGTATTTTTTTTTAATTTTGTAGCTGCTTGGACGTGGAAAAGTTGCCCAAGTGCTAAAAAATTGCTGCATTAATATTGAATTTTATACTTTTGTGGAAGAACAGATTGATGTAAATGCTTGTCCAAAGATTTAAGGAGCCAAGAGTGAAATTCACCTTTATATTAAATGATTATTTCAAATATTTAATGAAATGCAGGAGCCTGGCTAAATGCATTGCTGGGAAAAGGGAATTCAGACTTTGGAACCAAAAGCCAGGAGATCTTTGAGATCAAAGCAAGCTGTCACAACAAAACTCCCAGAAGTGTGCCAGGCATGTCAGCTTTGTGTTCCACAGGGCACATTTCAGAGGAAGTTACACCAGAAAAATGCAGGATCACTTCCACTGGGGTGAAAAGAATGGAAATATTTGCCTTTAAACGAGCAGAGAGATGATATTAAAGCCATTTATTCCCAAAACTTCTGTGCTGGAGGGGTGATTACTGAATGTGCTGAGCCCTGTCAGTGACATTAAACCCTCTCTCCATTTCTTTCAGTGCCCCTCATTCAGGAGATGGAGTCCAGAATCATGATACCCCTGAAGATTTCTCCACTTCAGTAAAGTCACTGATTTTCTTGTGCCTACATAGATAAAGTGACAAGTATTTGTCTTAATTTATGGTATACGCTGTATATCATAGTCTGAAATATAAAAGTACTGTATTGAGCTTATAAAAGAGACCTCTTTTCTTCAGAACCCACCACCTTCTGCTCTGAGGGGGGATAAAACAAAATAATAATAATAATCATAATCATACAGGATTAATACTGTGATTAAACGTTGGTGAATTGAAAACAAGCCCAAATCTGTGGGTAACGTGTGGCCTGCAGGATTTCCAAGCTCCTGCTCCACAGGCACTGCCCAGAGCTCAAGTGACATTAAATGTGAGGCATTTAATCACTGCAGCTTTCCCAAACAAACGTGGGAGTGAAACGAGGAGCTCTGGAGCAATGAGGATTTCATGTCAAATTGTGAAACCTGCAGCTCAGGGGTTGCTGTGAAATCACCCCTGGCTGGTGGAGCTGGAATCAGCAAGGCAAAAGCAGGCAGGTGTGAAATTTGGGGTGATCTGTGTGGCAGGGGCTGGATTTGGGACAGAAAAGGGCACTGCAGGCTCCCTGAGCCCACATTTGTGAGTGGATCCCACGCAGGGTGAGCCTCCCTTCCCCCCCAGACACTGCCTGAGCACCCTGCAGGGAATCCATGCACTCCACCCCACAGCACTTCCCTCCCCAAACAGCTCCAAAATCTGGGAAAAGGGGTTGAATTTCATAAGCAGAGCTGGTTCAGGGGGCTGCCCTCCCCCCCTGGGGCTGGGCTGGTGTGTGACGCTGGCATCTCTGTGTACCATGGTGTCCAGTTCTGGTTTTGGTTTCACTTTTAGACTTAGAATGTATTCACACTTTTTTTTGGTGTCTGCAACGATGTGAACATCCTGTGAGTGACAATAATATTCTCTTCTCTCTCAAGTGGCTCCGAGAATCAGTGTAACATACTGAATGTACAAATCAGTTCTGAATGTCCACTTTGTACATCTCAAGAAGTTTTCAGGAAGAACATATCAGTCAATAAAATCCTTTTAATTTTCACTTCTTGCTGGCACCTCCTGTGTGTTGCACCACCTGTGTTTTCTCTCCTCTATGGAAAATTTGGAATATTTCAGCTTCATTAACCAGTGTCACTTCTCTGGGTCAGGGACAGCATTTCCCATTTTCTGCTCTCATTCTCCAGAGTGGATTTCACATCCCAATTTATTGAGCATTCTAGAGGTCCTGAGCGCTGTGGTGGTAAGTACAAAACACTTTTCCTTTGGATTTTTCTCCCCAAATTGTGCTTCATTTTTCAGGTCTGGGTTTCTGCTTACATGAAATTCACTGCACTCGTGCCTCCCCTTGAATTTCCTCTTGAACAAAGTCAATATTTGATCAGGTTCTTGTCTGGTTTTGTGTTTTCCTCCTGTTGCCAAGTGGTGATGGGATTTTACTGAGTCAGATTCTGTGCTGTATCAGCTTTAAGTTGCTCAGTGGGCCAAGGAAATCATTTGAGCTGATCCTCCTTGTGAATCAGCCCTGAGCAGTGAGATCACCTGGGGCTGCCGTTTTTGCAGAGTTTTGAGGCTGCTCTTCAGCTGCAGAAGGAGCAAAGGGATGCCAATATCACCTTCCAGTCCTTGTCACCTCTCCCAGATTCCTTTTTCCTGGAGAATTGTCCTTGTAGCCCTTACCCAGCAATCTCAGCCAGAGACAAACAGCAAAAAGCATTTTTGGAGCTGCAGGATTTTGTGTGATCTGGTGCAATTCATGTTTTCCACCTCCACCAGGAATTAAACTCTGCCTGGCACAGCTCTTGTTGTTCAAAGGCCACAAAGTTTTGCCTGAATGAGAGAAGAGAGGAATAACTGGGTGTCCTGTGAGGTGACACCACAGAGTGCAGGTCCCTTACCCAGCCTTGGGATCTGAATTCCCCCTGGAATTCTGAATTCCTGCCCTGATGTGTTATGGATGTGCCTCCTCTCATTCTGAGCTCCCTGGCTGCCCTCAGGGTCATCTTCATTCCTGTTACTTTACCTGCAGATAAAGCAGTTCCTGTTATTTTCCTTACAGATAACAATGTGAACTCAGATCTGAATGGTTGATTCCAATCTTCCCTGGCTTCCCTTTGCCTGAGTTTGGTTTTCCCTGGTTCTGTGAACGCTGTGGGATTTTCTCTCTGAATTCCATGGCTGAGTCTTAGTTTTCCTTAGATGAGGAATCCCTCAGCATTTCTCACTGCTGGAATTCAGAGCTGAAGTTGCTTCCCAAAGTCTGAAAAGTGGGGGACAGTGCCTGGAAGGGCAATGACAACTCAAACTCAGCTTTAACTGTCCTGTGAAGGCTGCCAACTGTCCCTCATGCAAATCTATGATTTAAAGCAATTCTGCCTCATTGAATAATCACATTAAAAGGTTTTTTATGAAGGTCAGGAGACCCACCTGGAGCCCAGGTGCTCCTGTGTGACCTGTGCTGCTCCCCAGCCTTTGCCCTGCTGGGCTGGGATGTGTCCGGGCAAATCCGTGACACTGAAACTTTCCTCACCCTGCTTCATTCCTGCTGGGAATTTTCCACTATTTCACAGACAAAACAGCTGAGGCTCTCCCTGAGCTCAGCAATCCTCCTGCTGCCTCCTGGGCTAGAGGTCAGCCTCGATATTTGCCCAGTGGGAGAGGAGGGGGGGATTTTTTTTTTTCCTGAAGAGCTGTTGTGAAATCCCTGGCACGGCCCCACTGTTTCCATAGTGCCCCGACTGGCAGAAGCCCCTGCTGTGAATGTTAAATTCCCTTCCAGGGCTCCTGGCTGGGGCACTGGGCGAATTTCAGAGCCCTGAGCCATGTCCCAGTGCCTGGAACTCCAGCTGATCAGCTCCATGTCAGATTTATTTCCTTCGTGGCCTTTTAATTCCATAAAAAACATCACACAAACTCCTGGAGTTTGTAACTGTGGGATTGCCCAGGGACACGGTGGGAGCAGAAACACTTCAGCCTTGCCTGAACAAAAGCAGGATTGTCCAGGAGCTGCCCTGGGAGCTGGCTGGGACTTTCCCCAGGAAGGATTTCAAAGAGCCCCATCTTGAACACTCCCAGGAGTTGTGGGGGCACTGCCAGCCATTGTCTGCTGGGCTTTTGTGGGGTTTGCTCAAGGCTCCACAGATCCCCTGTGCCTCTGACATGTCTGCCTTGCTCCAAAATCATCACAAGTTTGGTTCTGGATTTGTTTTCTCTTCTGGATTTGTTTTCTTTTAACTCTTCTCTACTATTTAAATGCTGTTGGAACTTGCAGCCAAACCATCTGAGAGTTGCACCCCTCACTCTGGGCTGTGTTAACTCCTCTGTCCCCCACACCCTCCCCAGGGATGGCACAGGATGGACAGAACCAGGATTTGCTTTAATTGTTGGTGATGCTTTAACAATTGGACAGCAGCTGTCCTGTGGCACCTTGATTGATCATAATAAATGAAGGAAGTTTGGTGCTAATTGTGAAAAGCAGTGATTATTATGAGACAATGTGAAAATTTGGAAGGTAGCTTCCAAAACCACTTGTTTCTGTTCCTCCCAGAAATACCTGGTGGGGTGAAAGGGAATTGCCACATTTCAGCTTCTGGAAAAATCCTGGGGCTCTTTGTAACCACTTAGAAGATAAAGACCTCTGCAAAAATTGTATTTTTTTAATATAAATCATGTCGTATTTACCCATCTTTCTCCTGTGTGCTGTGGGAATGGAAGGAAATGGAAGGTGTGATGTGTTTTAACATTGGTAAAGATTTTCACATCCTCACAGGTGAGATTCTTACAAGTCAGGGAAATAAAAGTGCCACGATGTGAAAAACACTCTCAGGAGAGTTGGCAGGAACTGCTGACACAAAGGCAGCATTTACCAGGTGTGTTCCCTTGGATCTGACACCAAAGAAACTCCTTAAAAAACCAGGATCCATCAGCTGCAGCTCAGAGGAGTTCTTGGAACAGGTCAGGCTTAACTCTAGCACAGTTTAGGGGTGGTGAATCCATGCTGGAAGCAGAGGATGGGACTGGAGTGTCCCAGAATTTCCTTTAAAGGTTGATGAATTCACTCCCATCCCGTTTCAGCTGCTGGGGGTGGGTTGGTCAATAAATAAAGCAGTTCCACAAACACTTTCCAGAATCACAAATTTGGAGTTTGACTGGAATATTTTAATGAAGGATGGGAACCACTCCATCCCTCACCTGAAGATGTTTCTTGGCCAGGGATGAACGTTGGCTCTGTCTCAGGTTTCCATGTCACTCCTGCCCCAGACAGGCTGGGTAACTGGTGTGGAGTAACAGATGGCACCTGGGGTTCTCTGTGGCCATAATTTAATGAAATCAGGGATATTTAGTGATGATGTTTTCCACCTGCTCACTGATTAACCTGCTGCTGAGATCCTGTGCAGTGAAAGGTACTTGCCAAACTGTTCAGCTCTTAGCCTGAATTAATTATCATTATTATTACTATTATTAGCAGTAGTAATTAGGCAAAGTTCTTGTTTGCGTTTCTTTTTTTGCCACCCAAAATAAGTAGAGGCATCACTGATGTGCAATAATAATTATTGATAATTATTAGGGGATTATTAGAGATAATCCCCTAAGGTATTTTTAATTTATTATTTTTGGTCTTCACTTGGAAGTCAATAATCAATTTACTTCTTCCACCACGGCAAAGCTTTATAAAAAACCTTCACCATTTTCATTACAACCTGTTTGAGTACAACACTGCCATTTGCCACATGAGCACAGAGTAGAAGGTCCCCAACTCCCAGAACCATTAAGAACTCCAGGCCCACGAGTTTGCAAACAAATAAATGTTTAATGGCATTGGATAATGGATTTACAGGTGTTAAATAGATTATTTTACACAAGGATTTATCGCTCTTCCAGCTCCTTTAGCAACTCATCGAAGTGGCTGATGTACCATTTTGCTTTCTCCTTTACTTGCTTTCTGACTACATTGCCTCCAAATCCAATGAAGCAATCCTGGAGAAACACAAGCAATGGGCACGTGGATTATTGCATGGAAGGAAGGGAGTTCTCAGGAATTAAGTTTGATTTTAAAATCACAGTATTCCTCCCTGCCCTGTTTTCCTCTGCATGTTCATTCCTCAGATTTATTAACCATCAATTCTGCAGCACTTTGGTTATCAATCTCCAGATTGTTCAGATGTGGGATTTTACTGAGAATCTGATGGAAATGTGATGCAATTCCCTTCGAGAGCAAGCAAACATTGGCTCATGCCTGAGCATCCCACAATTACCCCTCTCCTGTTGATCTTACCTCTGTTTACCTCATCTCAGAGATACCAAAAGCAAACATTAACCCTGTTCTCAATCATTAACCAGAGCAATCATCATTTCTACATCTCACAAACCCCCTGCAGTGAAAGTGCAGGGTTTAAAATTTCCACTGCAGCTTTTTTTTGGTTTGTTGTTTTGGGTTTTTTTTGCCTTGAGGTGGGAAGCATTGAACAAATCCTGAACTGCTTTGGGGGACTGGGGGAATTTTGTGTGGGGAAAGGAGCTGAAGGGGAGATGGAATTAAAATCTTTCCCTGTGACATTTATAGAAGTTGTCTTTCTGTTAATTTTTTAAATTAAACAATCCAAACCTCACTCCTCTTTTTTCCTTCCCCCAAGGATTAGCTCAGCAGGAATTCAGGGTTTCTGCAATACTCACTCCAGGGGGGCAGGCTTCCATGTCTGTGGCTCCATCTCCAATCATAACCACTTTCTTGAAATGGAACTGTTCTTTCAGATGAGTGATGACCTTTCCTTTCCCCCCTGACTCAGCTGTTGGTTGTGTTTCATCAAAACCTGCATATTCTCCTAGAAAACAATGCAAGGATGAGTTGGAAATGCAGATATTTTCTTGTAAATGAAGGAAGATCTCTGCCTGTGGTCTTGACTTCATTGCACACAGTCCTGTAACCTCACAGCATCAGCATCCCAAAGAAATAATCCCAAGGGAAGTTTCAGACTGGGATTTCACCCAAGCCTTCAGTGGGGGGATTTTCACAGAAAAACAGAGACATTTTCAGAGAAAAACAGAAACCTGTGTGGGCAGTGCTGCCAATCCATTCCCAGTCTCTGTGGTGTGACCATCCCAAAAGCAGCACCCAGGATGATGCAGAGACAGGGCAGGAAACCCTGAGTAAGGAATAACCTCAGCACCTACAGCTCTGCTTGGGCTTCCAGCTTAAAATCCAGAGCCCCAAAGCCACTGAAAGGGAGGCTTTGACAGCAGCTCAGGTAATGAACTCTTTGACTTGAAAGAGCAGGAGAAAATGAAACTCTGCTCTCAGCAGCTGGAATGAGTTTTACCTTTGGCACAGCTTGCAATTAAAAAGTAACTGCAGCTCTATTCCTTACATTGAAAATGCCCTGTGCTGGTTTTTGGTGAGGTTTTGTGATTTTCCTGCTTGGAGTTCTCTGGATTGGTAACAGGACAGTGCCTGCAGCCCAATATCTGACAGCTGGAACCAGAAAAGTGCCAGTAATCAGCAGAGGAAGGAATTTGAGGGGGCTCTCACCGTTGAAGTAGAACTTGAGCCTGTTGGCGAAGACGTTTGCTGTGGGGATGTTCAGCTGCAAGGCCACGTGTTCCACAATGCTCTGGAACCCCCCCGAGACCAGGAACACCTGAACCCCTCGTTGGTGGAGTCTGCTCACCAGCTCCCTGAGAGGAGACAGCACAAAGGTCAGACAAATCCTCCCTAAGCCAGGGTTTGTGCTGTTCCAGCCCAGTTTGGGGCTGTGCTGCTTTCCAGCTCCATCCACCTCTGCTGCCCAAAGCTTTTCCTTCTTGCCCTTTGCTTGTGCACACCCCTGGCTGGAAAGAGCTGGGCAAAACCATCATTTCATTCCTCAAAACTCCCTAAAAATGTTTTCTTTCCACTTTCACATTAGTTCCCTTGAAAAAGCAAGATCAGATCCAGTTCAGAGTTTTTTTTTCTGCAGTAAAACAGCAAGAAAATGAATCTGGAATGCAGCGAAAAGCAGGGAATGAGATAAAACCACTGCTCCAAAATGCAAAGTGGGCTGGAAAGTGCAAAGTGCAAATGTTTTCTAACCAGAGCTGGTTCACCAGATGCTGGGCATCAATGCCATCTTTAGAAGAGGGCACCAGCTACAGAAAAGGAATCAAAAAGAGAAGTTTGTGGCCCCAGTTCATGTCAGCAGGACTTGAAGGCAGTGAGCATTTGAGGGATTTGGCTCTGGAGGCTGGAGGATCAGCCTGCAGCAAGGGGAGCAGGGAAGGGGTAGCAGAAACAGCAGAAACACTAAAGACTGAAAAGCAAAGCAGAGGCTTAAAGCAGGACACACAGAAAAGGGGAAGAAAAGGAAGGAATGAAAAGGGGGAAGAAAGGGAAGGAATGAAAAGGGAAATCATGTGATCCTGAACAAGAAAACAATGTTCTCTTTGTAGTTACCTCTAGCTGTCTTCTACAGAAAAAAAAGACAAAATACAAGCACAGGATCATCTAAAAGTCCTCTTATGTGCTAAAAATATGTTAGACTTGAAGCTATGGTCAGATTTTGTAGTAAAGAAATTCTTTTCAATTTTTGGAAAAAGAATCCCCAGAGCTTTTCAGTTTAAATAGTTGATGTTCATTCCAAACTTCAGGATGAGTAAATGCACATATCTATGTGTGTTTGCTTAATGAGTATTTTAATGGTTTTAGGGACTTCAGAATGGGCAGCTCTCAGCAATGGATCCCCTAAAGTGAGCCAGGGGTGTGACTGCAGTGGGGAGAGTCAGGGAGAGGTAACAGAGTTGCAGAATGCACCAAATTTACAGAGTTATTAAATCTCCTCCCAGTCCCATCACCCCTGAAGAACCACTGGTTGTACAGATTCTTTCCCATGCCCATTCAATCCTCAAACAAGGATCTGAGCTGCCAGTTAACATCTAAGAATCTTTTCTTTTTCCATGGATGCTTAACTACTTGCCATGGAGCCAGGCTCCTGGTCCAAGCTTTGTACAGACCCAGCATGGAGATGGAGCAGGAAGGCAGCACAAACCAGCTCTGTGGCCTTACAGCAGCACTGATGGCACAGAATTTGGTTTATTTAATCAATCTGAATTCCTGAATGCTTTCTTACCTTATTCCTGGAGTGAGCTGAGGTGGGTTGTCAGATATTAATTTCTGCACTTGTTCGTAGGAGGGCCGGATGAGGCCTAACCGTGCTGTGAGAGCTGCCTTGAATGTCACAGTGCCACCCATGGCTCTGCGGGTCCTGGGGACAGCCACAAACCACATCAGGGACACTTCACAAGCTGAGGCTTCTCCCAACAACACAGCATCAACAAGGAGTGACAAGGCCAGGTAAGAGAGGTTATACTGAATCCACTGGCAGGAGATCTCCATGGATGGGAGAGGCAGGGGCCAAAGGAAAATGGCTCCATTACCTCTGGGATGCCCAACTGGGACCATTCCTGAGCTGAATTTAACAAAGCTTTTGCTACAAGCTTCAACTTGTGCTGTTTCCCAGTCTCAGCCTCAAAGATGGGCTGGGAGAGCCTGTCCTGCATCTCATGGTGAGGTTTGCTCGTTCAGAACGGGATTTGGTGGTGCATGGCCAAGTTTAATGATGAGGCTGCTCTCAATCTATCAAAATTACCATTAGAGAATTAATGCCAGCATAGTTTTGTTGGGTGGCCTCACAATGCCCAAACAAGTTACTTCACCCTGCATTAATCCCACTTATTACCCCAACCCCACAACAGAGTCAAATGACTATAAATGATAAATTAATTAGCACAGAGTAATTTTATCCATGGCTAATTTTGCATGGCACTGTTGTTGCCTTTCCCCCAACCTGGAAATGAAACTCAAGATAATTTTAGTAAGGAGGTGATATAAAAGAGGATCTGTATTGTTAAAGCCTTCAGGGGCAGTCATGGAAAGATGTCCACAAAAGCCCAGCCTCTCCAGGGAGGAGTACATATTGATAGGCTTTAGGAAATTAGCAGAATTGATTAAAAGCACCAATTAGGAGGACAAGTGGTGATTCAATTCCCCCCCAGGTCCAGCCCCTTCTCTGGAGTCCCCCCTCAGCACTGGCTGTGCTTTGTCCATGAAATGGATCTCCAAGAGTTGTTCTCAGCCTTGGTTCCCAGGAAGAGCCAAGACAGGACAGGGCCTTGCAGCCCTCAGGTCTTGGAGCTCTGGGATTTGTTTTGTCTTTCTGCCCAGGGAAAGGCCATGGAAAAGCACTGGGCAAACGAGTCACTGATACAATAGGTGACAGTTACAAATATATGTGTGAGGGGTGCAGGGACCATAGAAAAGCAAGGCAAACCCAAAGGGCATCAGTGTGAGCCCCCAGGCACACTCACATCTCTGCCACGGCATCCCCGACCCCACAGAACTTGGCGAGCTCATCGATGCCCTCCTCCCTGATGACCGTGCTGTCCACGTCGAAGCACACGGCGTCGGCGCTGCGGAAGATCTCCTTCAGCTCCATCAGCGACGCCATCCTTTTGGGAGCCTTCTTACTGTGAGGGGACAAGATGAAGTCTTTCTCTGAGTGGGAGTAGAGAAGTGTTTCCTGAGCCATTGGTGCTGCTGCTCTGGTGCGTGTGAAAAGGGACGAGCAGAGCCTGCTCACGGCTTTTATCCCGGGGGCAATGGTGGTGGAGGTCTGGTCCAGCTGCTGATTTGCTCCCGCCTGTTGCTGCCTACTGATGGTCACCTTTTGTTCCAGGTGGGCCGTGGAGCCGTGGGTGCTGCTGATTTGCTCCCTGCTGCCTCAGCCCATTGATGTTGGTGGGTTCAAGGTTGTAATCCTTGGCATTGGCTGAGGCACCAGGCTGCCAAGAGCTGCGTGGGATTGCAGGGCTCTGTTTTCACCTCAGGGGGGTCCTGATTTCTCATCTCTCTCACTCTGGGGTGTCACAATAGCTGCTGCAGGACACCCAGGCCCTAAGGATTGATTGCAAATTATCCTAAACCTATCAACAAGTGGTTGTCCCTAAATCAGGAAGGTTTAGGTCCCTTTCTACATCCTCATTAATAAAATATTGAGCCATTAGCATTGGGGATTGAGTAGCCTTTTATAAAATCCATCAAACCCTTGGCCTTTGAGAACTTCACTCAACTCATCAAGACATCACATTTTCCAGAACACTCCCTAATAGAAGCTTATTTTCTTCCCTTTTAGATCTGTACACTTCAATATGTTGAGCACTTCTGCAGATCAGAAGCTTGAGGAGTTATCTTCTTACTGATCCCTACTCACCTTGTGCTTCATCCTTTTAAAGGGAAATTCAATATGGATTTTACTATTTACTAATCTATAATTTAGACACAAACAACAGTCTCCTATTTATCTCACTTCCCAGATTTTGGTAGAATTTTTTGTTTCTTCTGATCTCTCAGACATCTCTCAGGACATGTCCTGTGTGATTGATCTGGGTTGCAGGTTCTTTTTCTGAGATGGGGAAAAACAACCATCAAACAGCAAAAAACCAAAACCATCAAACATCAAAAAAATTCTTAAGAATTATGGATGTCTTTATATCCTTTCATCTTTTGTTTTCCTCTCACTAATGGTCAGAGCAGGAACAAGAACCTCTGGGTTTATTCCCAGGATATGGTGAATATTGGGATACCAAAGGCTTAATCAAAAATTACCATCATCACTACAAATGTAGAACACTCAGCTCTCTTATCTGCTCTTATGCATGGAGTAAAAGAGAATGCTCCAGTCTGTTTTTGAAAGGTGGAAATGTGTCTAAAGGAAACCACCCAGCCTGAGTGGTGAAACCTGTTGTGAACAGCCAGGAGCTGTGTCTGCAGGAGAGGTTCTGCCTGACAAACTGGGAGATGTGAAGGAGCAGAGACAACGAGAGACACGAGAGACACAGGCAGCCCTCAGACAAGACTCTTCTGTGGGGTTTATCCTGCTACCCTTGAAGGAAGGGGGTGGCAGTAGAGGAGATATTCCAGAAAAGAACCTCTGGGAAAGGCAGGAACTCAAACTGCAGTGCAGTTTGGCAGAACTCAGTCCTTGCTGCATGGACACACCATAGAACTCCAGCCTAGCCTTAGGATCATGACTAAAGGATTATTTGCTGCAAGGCATGTGGGGTTTTATCTTTTTCTACAAAGACTGCACTGGACATGTAAGAAAATTATTCATAAGCCATCAGCATAGCACAGAAAAGTGGCCATGGACATCAAAACTATGGTGTGCCAGAGTTCTGAGGTCTGAGGTAAGGCCTGGTGGACAGAGGCCAGTTCTGAGGTCAGGCTTGGCACTGGCCGGGCAGGTGACACGTGAATTCCACGTTTGCTTTGCTTTACCTTGACTTGCCCTGGGCTCAGAGCTGTGTTTGTGTTTGCAGTGAAATCTCCCAGTTTTCCAAGCAGCAGGGCCATGGTGGCAGGGCAGGGATGGACATTGGCGTCACCGTGATCCAGCCCCAAGCCCTGCTGATGCAAAGCCACCCTGGCCTCACCTGGGGCTGCTCTGTGCCACACCATGAGGCAATGACACCGTGTGGGGACACTGCTCTGTGACGTGGCTGCTCGGTCACAACCTGAATTTTGGTCTGGATACACGTCTGTAATCTGTCCCAGAAAAATGTCATCGCTCCCAACACAGCAGGAATGATGAAATGTTCACGTTTCCTTCTCTCTGATATCCACATTTCCCATGTTCCTTCCCCTGCTGGATGGGCTTTACAGTGATGACATGAAAACTGAGCTGGACTTTGTGCTTTGAAGGAGAAATAAAGGAGCTAGAGGAAGAATTATTGTGGAGTCATAGTTGGAATTAACCCTGTCCTCTCTTTATTCCAGGCAATAACTCTTTGAAAATAGTTTCAGACTGTGGCTTATGTTGTATAAAAATGAGAAGTTGGAAGGGAAGAATTGAAAAAAATCACCAGTAACTCATTTGTATAAAAATGAGAAGTTGGAAGGGAAGAACTGCAAAAATCATCAGTAGCTCATCAGAGCAAAAAGAATTGAAGTTGTGTAAAACCCTTCTATGGACAAATCTCAGCTGCAGTCAGGGAAGAACAATTTTTTATTCCAGAGTGGTCCAGGCCTGTGCAGTTAGCAGAGATTAGTTATTCAAAAATACAGAGCATCTGATTGCTCAGAAGTGTGAATGTTCAAATGAGATGGGAAGAAAAAAGAAATTCCCACAAATAATGAGTTCTGTCTCCATATGAAAAGCTCTGATAGGGAATCTCTGATCTTCCTGCCACTGAATTTCAGGTAGGTAATCAATTCCCAGCCTGAAAAGCATCCAAGCAGCAAACATTTCAACAGGTGTGATCTAAAATATCATGGGGAGAAGGTGGAAAGAAGAGTATGAGGACGAGAAGAACAATGGGCAAAGAAGTGGCTAAAGAAGACAAAAAGAGGGACACAGAGAGAGAGGTAGGGTGAAACTTGAGCTAAAGATAGAGTAAAAAGGAAATCAGAAGGGAAAAGTGGAATTCCCGTGAGATCTCCTTGCCTCCAGACTATGAAATGTTTCATTAGGCTGTTCTGAAAAAAAATAAAGAAGACATTTTCACAAGAAATAATTCTCTTTCATAATAGACAGGGTGGAGTCACAGCAGCAAACAGGGAATTATGTAAGAGCACATGGGAAAGGAAAACAACTGAAATCCTCTCTGTTTGCTGTCCCTTCAAAGAAGGGCACTTGCCTCACTGGGAAAGGCTGAGCCATTCTCTGTAGCCACATGTAATGCAAGTGGAAGCAGTAAGAGGTGCTGAGAACTGCAGGTGTTCTGGGGCTGCAAGGTTCTGATGAGATCTCAAACCCCTCATTGTGACTACACCTCCCTTGTTGTCATATTTCAGCTCTCAGAAGTGCTGCCACGCTGCTACTTTGCATGATGATCACATTTATTGCTGTTAAAAATGAAGATTAAGTGAATCTTAATGAAATCTTACCCAGTACTCAGGAATATCCTTGTTTGCAAACAATTTCTGATTCACTTTCCCATTTCACATTGTACTGAACATTTAACAGGAGTTCAACCACATTAAACTGTTTGTGTTGCCTTGAAGTGAACCTGCTGCTCAGAGCAAAGGATTTGCAAAAAATAATTCTTGAAACTTTTTCAGGACCTTTTCCTCCTACAACTTCTAAGAACATTCCCAGGAGTGTTTCCATGGTATGAGTTGAAACAAACCACTTAATCCTTATTGTTTCCAATCCTGTGTCTGTAAAATGGGGATAATACAGGGACACAGCTTTTCTGTGCTGAGCTCTCATCCTCAGAATTAGCAACGTTTTGAAAGCTTTAGAGGAAAGCTGATACATTTAAGCAGATTAGTTATATTTAAGCAAACTGTGTTGGTGTTTTATATAAGTTTTAGAAGTTCAGCCCATCCACCCATAACTTTCTGTGGCTTGCAGGGTGAGAATAGGAAGATTCAGTCCTTAATCTCTTCGGTTTTCTTCTTTTTTGGAAGGTTTTTGTTAAACCTCCTGGATTTTCTATTTCCTTTTAAGTTTTTGTTAAACCTCCTGGGTTTTCTATTTCATTTTAGGTTTTTCTTTAACCTCCTGCTCAGTTTGTAAAGGCAGTGGCACAAAGCTGTCTGCAAATCAAGAGATGAGCTGCTCGCAGCTCCACACGATTCTCTGCACAGCAGTGCCTCACAGCGAACTCATTTCAGCACCTCGCGAAAAGCAGGTGAAAAAAGGCAGAAGGAACCTGTTGGATGTTGACATCCAGCTCCCAACTCTCCAGTCCCCTCTTGCCTGTCCTGCCAAAAAGCTGCTGCTCCCCCCGTGCCCGATTGCATCATTCATTCACGCTGCTGTTATAAAACAGGCACCACGCCGGTGCCGGGCAGCACAGGCACAAGATCCTCCTCATTTTCCCTGCTGGAAAAACCTCACGGTGTTACGGATCTGCGAGCCAAACGCCAACCCCTTCCGACCTGCGAGAAAAGCGCGATGCCGGTGACTTACAGAACTGAACTGGCCGTGGCTGCTGCTGCCGCTGGGAACCTCTTGGCTGCGCCAGACAGGGAGGGATCAGCTGAGCCCTTCAGTCACACAAACCCCACGCACGGGCTGCGCTGGACGAGAGCCGCATTTTGCCGCTCAGCCCCTGATAAAGTGCTGAGTCAGGCAGCCCGGGGGGTTTGTTGGAGGTGCTCGCACACATGGAGCGGAGCAGGGCAGCCGTTCGCTGCCAGCCAGGGCAGCGGAGCTGTGACCGCCCCGCGTCAGGGGAGGAGCCGGGCCCGGCTCGGGGCGCTCCGGGCCGGGCAGGGAGCGGCGGGCGCGGGGAGCTCGCTCAGCCCTCCGTGGGCACGGGGAGCTCGGGGTGAGCCCGGGGAAGGCTCCGATAGCAGCAGTCGGGAGTTTCTCCTGGCAGAAATCAGAGGCGAGGCAGGGACACTGTTTTCGGGAGAGAAGAGAGGCTTTGTGAGCTGAGATCACAGAATCACTGGGTTGGAAGAGACCTTTAAGATCATCGAGTCCAACCCATGCCCTAACACCACCTCAGCTAAACCACAGCACTGAGTGCCACATCCAATCTTTTTTAAAACACGTCCAGGGATGGTGACTTCACCACCTC
>VZTZ01028768.1:42363-55566 GCA_013400955.1 Drymodes brunneopygia | reverse complement strand
GTAAAATCCTGGTGTAAACTCCTGATACAAAATTTTGGTGTGGTAAAATCCTGGTATAAAATCCTGATGTGGTGACTCCTGTCCATGCTGGAGCTTGTGTGCGTTGCGTGTGCTGAACCTCATTGACCAAAAACGCGTGAAAAAAGCATTTTCCATCCTTTCATCTCTTCCACCCCTGATTTTCTTTTGAAATGAAAATTGCATAAAATGAGTTAAAATCTGCTTCAACTCTCCCCAGCCCTCAGGGCCTGGCTCCAGCATAAAGGACAGGCTGGATTACCCAGTGCTGCACGTGAGCTGGAATGATGCTCAGGCTTTCTGTGCCTGGAAAGGGAAGAGGCTCCCATCAGAGGAGGAGTGGGAATTTGCTGCCAGGGGAGGACTGGAGCGTAAGTACCACAAACTCTGAGCTTTTCCCAAAGCAGGCATTGAATCTGGTTAGTTCCACCAGATCCAAACCTCTCTCCAGGGATGTTTTCAGGGGTTAATTTAGGGGGGGTTTGAACCATCTTTTTTGGCCTGAGAGTGTAATAATATTAATAATTAATAAAATAAATTCATAAAAGCTCAGTGTCCTGAGCTGAGCAGAAGAGGACAATCATAAAATCCTGGAATGAGCCAGGGCTGACAGGTGTCTTTTCTTCCCTGGCAGAAAGGATGTATCCCTGGGGAAACAAGTTCCAGCCAAACCGTACAAACCTGTGGCAGGTAAGGTCCTAAAAATCAGCCCATCCACGCTGGGCTTTCCTCAGGGCAGGGTTTCACTCAGCCCCTGAGGGAGGAAACACTCTGGGTACTGAAACTGAGCTCCTGCTGGGCTGTAAAATCACCCTCATGGGGAGCAGGCTCAGCCCATCTTCCCTGGGAAACCAGGATTTTACTGCTTCTGAAAACTCCTCCATAAAATTTGCTTGAAAAGGGAGTTTGGGCCAACTTCATGTGGGTTGATCTCTCTTGACCAGCACAAATTCACCCCAGAGAGTTCTGTGCCTAGTTGAGGTGTGGCACAGCCCTGTGAGGAGCAGGATTTGGGGTTGTTCCTTTGCTGGGAGTGCTCTCTGTTCCCCAGGGTGCCTTCCCCGAGGGGGACACGGCTGAGGACGGCTACCACGGCGTCTCCCCGGTGACAGCCTTCCCTGCCCAGAACAGCTACGGTACACAGCACCCTCCCCCTGCTTTGGCCATGCCATCTGCTTCCTAAATTAATGTTCATTATCAAATCCTGGAGCTGGGGCAGAGTTCCAGATGTGTGGGATCTGGAGTAGAGTAGGTGAGCCCAGGAAAAGCATCGATGGCTGAAGTGCAGCTGCTGCATTTCAGGTACCAAACCACCTCCTTTTAATTAAAATCGGGTTATTTTGCCACTCAGTGGGATGTAACAAAAATTCCAAGGGCATTGTTGGGCTGCCCATGCCCTCATGCACATGGGAAATGATGACACACTGAAGTTTGAAATGCAGTGAGGAATTCCTTCAGCCTCACCATTAAACCACGCTCTTGAACGATGCTTTGAGTGTTGTGCCCCCTCCCATACACCAAATTTACAGCCCTTGCACACCTGCTCTCCTAATTCTGCCACAAAACCATCTCAGGGCTCTATGACCTGCTGGGAAACACCTGGGAGTGGACAGCATCAGAATTTTCAGCTCCAGGACGGGCACCCAGGGCTCAGAACATGCAGGTGCTGAGAGGGGCCTCGTGGATTGACACTGCAGATGGCTCTGCCAACCACAGAGCTCGTGTCACCACCAGGTAGGTCTGGCCAAAGCCCAGGTGCTGCTGCACAGGGATTTTCTCTGGGTTGGTTTTATTTTAAAAGATGTTTTTTTTATTCCTACACAATTTTTTGAGAAGCAGTTGGCAGAGCATGCTACAAATAGAGCTAAAAGCATCCCTGCTATAAATCCAGTCTTAAGTGCTTCTCAAATCATGTGTTTTCCAGCAGGTATTTATAATTCAATGCTTTTCTCTGCGTTATTCAGGGGAAGTGGAAGATGTTTCTAGGCTGTTCTAGCAGCTCACATTAGGCTTGTGGGGGTTGTAACATGTTAAGGATATGTGTTAAGTAGGAAGGATGCCTAATTTTGGGTCTGTTTTTCCCTGTGAGGATGGGGAACACACCAGACTCTGCCTCTGACAACCTCAGCTTCCGCTGCGCTGCCGACATCCCGCCCATCCCAGCCTGGAAAACCCAGAGCAAACCTGAGCTCTGAGGGAGCACTGGGAACCCCTGAGGCATTTTCTCCTGTGGAGATGAACAGTAACCCCCAACTGTTGCTTCCATTAAACCCTGGTTGTTTTTAAAATTAAAAATAACTTTCAGCCTTTTCAGTGCTGGGATGTCTGCGTGGGAGCAGCGATTGGGATGGCAGGAAAAAATGTCTTTAGTGTCCTTTTGGTGTGGGAGATATTCCAGCTCTCCTGTTGTTGTCCATGGAAAGCAGAGGGGTGCATGGGTGGGATGGGCCAGAGCTGCTCTGACCTCCAGCCCCAGTGAGGGGACACCCACAGCCCCCTGTGACCACCAGTGTGGGGCTGCCAGGGGGAAAATGATGGGGGCACATCCCTGGAAGGGGAATTCATAATCACTCCCCATTCTCTTGGGAAGTCCCAGCTTTGGAGCACCTGCTGAGCCTCCCCAGGAGTAAAACAAGGCCCTTTCATTGGCCTTTGAGCAGTGACAAAATGATGTGTGTGACAGGTGACACAAACCCCTCCCAGCAGTTACAACCAGCACAAACTCTCTGTGCACAAGCTCTGCACCAAACCTGATGGGAGCAGGAGCCCTGAGCACAGGGGTGGGTAAGGACACTGCTCAGGGATCTCTCATCCACCCCTACTGTCCCCAAAAAGGCAGTGGCTTCTCCAAATCCCTTCTTCCAGTGGGACACACCCCAGGAGCAAATCATTTGCTGGGTTTGTATTGGCACCAGTGCTGAGCCCAGAGAAAGAAAACGAAAAACCCCCAGAAATCACCAGTTCGTTTTCCAATAATTTACTCGCCTACTGTGAGCGTGAGCCAAACCAGGGGCTGGGGCAGCCATCAGAAGAGCCCCTCCTCGGCTGCCAGGGTGAGCAGGATGGCCTTGCAGGTGTTCTCAAAGAGGGCAGCTCTGTTCTGGGCCTCCCCCTTCTTCACCCAGTGGCGGTAGGTGCGGAAGGCACAGGCGTCGATGAGCTTGCGGACGGGCTTGAGGGCGTAGGGGTCCCTGACCACCAGCTCCCTGGTCACTGACTTCACCAGCCGGTACTGGTAGTAAATCCTCACCGAGGCCAGGACGGTCAGGCAGATCACCTGGGGCACAGGGAACAGCCTGGCACTCAGGGGAGCCCCCACAACAGCCTGGCATTCAGGGGAATTCTCCCACAACAGCCGGGCATTCAGGGGAGCCCCCACAACAGCCTGGCATTCAGGGGAGTTCCCACAACAGCCTGGCGTTCAGGAGAGTCCCCACAACAGCCTGGCGTTCAGGGGAATTCTCCCACAACAGCCTGGCATTCAGGGGAGTTCTCCCACAACAGCCTGGCATTCAGGGGAGTCCCCACAACAGCCTGGCACTCAGGGGAGTTCCCACAATGGGGTGGTCCATGTGGGGGAGTCAGGAGGGAGCTCAGTGCCTGGCACAGTTTAGTTCCTGAGGGGCTGGCAAAGGGCAGGGGGTCATGCCAGGGAATCACAGAATCACAGCATGGTTTGGGTTAGAAGGGAACTTAAAGCCCGTTTTACTCCAACCCCTGCCATGGGCAGGGACACCTTCCCCTATCCCAGGCTGCTCCAAGCCCCATCCAGCCTGGCCTTGGACACTTCCAGGGATCCAGGGGCAGCCACAGCTTCTCTGGGTAACCTCTGCCAGGGCCTCACCACCCTCACAGCCAAGAATTTCTTCCCAATATCCTATCTAACCCAGCCCTCTGGCAGTGGGAAGCCATTCCCCCTTGCCCTGTCACTCGATCCCTTGTCCAAATTCCTCTCCAGCTCTCTTGGAGCCTCTTTGGGCACTGGAAGCAGCTCTAAGGTCTCCCTGGAGCCTTTTCTTCTCCAGGATAAACACTGCAGCTCTTTGAATGTTTTTTGGTTTTTTTTTTGGAGGTGAGAGGCAGTTTCTCCCTTCTCACTTAATTCCCTTCTGTGAAAAAGCCCTTAGGAATTACCAGAAAGTGCTTGGAGAAGGGTCTGCACCCAGGCTTGCTGCATCCTCCCAAAACCCAGCCCCACCAGCCTTGCCCAGCTCCCATTTTCCCCCAGCTCAGCTGGCAAACCCCTCCCACTGCCAGCTCCTGCAGCTCCCGGCCTCACGCCCACCTTGAATTTGCGGAAGGGGCTGAAGTGCCGGACCTCCTCCACGTCGTACTGCTGGAAGAAGGGGTGTGCCAGCGCCTCGCCCGCCGTGTACCGCTGCCGCGGGTCCACCACCAGGAACCGCGAGATCTGCAGAGGGCATCGGCTCAATCTGGGCTCTGCAACGCCCCCTCCACTCCCAACTTCCCCCTCCCCGAGCACCCACCAGGTCCTTGACGGTGTCAGAGCGGTCGTCCCACTCCGGGGAGCCGAACTGGTAATCGCCGTTCATGATCATGCGCAGCATCAGCATCTGCTTGCGGTGCCAGAAGGGCGGCGAGCCGGCCAGCAGGGTGTACATGATCACCCCCGTGCTCCACCTGTGGGCACCCCGCAGGGACCCTCAGCACCCCTGTGCCACCCCCAGGGTGGCCACAGCTGCCTCTGCCTCCCTGGAAAAGCAGCAGGGAACTGCCCTGCGTGTGCCTGGGGAGAGGGGCTGAGCTCACTGCTGGAGCTGGGCTGATGGGGAGTTGCTCCCCGGATGCTGCAGGAGGATGCCTTGAGATGGAGTATTTGAGCCTTGCAGAGTTTTTTAGGGAAAGGGCTGGGGCACAGCCTGAGCTGTGCAGTGCCAGGTGTCCTGGCTCAAACTGAAAAGGGGATGAAATGCCCTGGTGTGTCACAGCTCTGACCACTGCAGCCTGAAGCCACCAGAGGTGGTGGCAAAGTCCCTGCAGAGCCCTGCTGGGCTGCCCTGAGCTGGCTGCTCTCCCAGGGGCTGCACAAGGTGTGTTTAAAACCCCCACGTCTTGGAGCTCAACCTACGTTGACTTCTATGAACAGAAAGTGTTGCTTTCCCTCCCACAATGGAGCAAATTTGGGAGATGGGCTTGTCCTCCTGCTTCTCCCCCTGCTCTGTGCCAGAGCCCCCTGATGACCCAGACAGCCCCTCACAGCCACCAATATTAGATTTTAGTGCAGCATTTCATTCTTCCCAAACACCCAGACAGGTCCCCAATGGCACAAACCACGTGTGTGTGTTCAGGGAACAGCTTATCACTCACATATCCACCTCCTTCCCGTAGCCTTGGTGCTCATCATCCATGGAGCACTGCAGGATCTCGGGGGCCAGGTAGCCAGGAGTGCCACAGATCTCTGTGGGGACAGGGACACAGGGCAGAGCATGCTCTTGAGCCACCCAGGTGCCATCCCCACCCAGCCCCAGGCAGCCCATGGTGGGATCTTTGCAGGGATGGTGCTCACAGGGAGGAACTGCAACCTGTGTGCATCTCACTGGTGACTTCTTTGGTGAATTAGAAAATGAGCAAAGAGAACAATGTGGATGCTTGTGGGAGGGGATGCCTGTTGTTGGATATGTGGCTCTTTGCATCTAGAAGTTGGGGGAAATAATGTGGAGTAATGGGGATCAATGGGAGGAAAAAAAGAAGTGGAATGGATAGGATGGTTTTCCTAAAGAGCAGCAACTTTTTCATGGCAAGGAGAGAGGTGTGCAGGCAGAAATTGTGTGTGAGGGCAGCAAAGCAGCCAAACAGCACCAATTTGCACTCAGAGATGAGACTGGTGACAGGAACAGAGTGAGGCTGGAAAAACTCACCAGCCCAGCATCCCCCCACCTGGCCATCCCCCTACCTTTGAGCTTCTCATTCTCATTCAGCTGGCAGGAGAAGCCAAAATCTGTCAGCTTGATGTTCATGTCATCATCCAGCAGGATGTTCTCGGGCTTCAGGTCCCGGTGGACGATGTTGATGGAGTGCAGGTACTGGATCACCTCCAGCAGCGCTCGCATGATCTTCCTGGGGATGGCAACAGCTCATTCACTGTCCCAAATATCCACTGGCACCACAGTCCCAGGGATGGGGACAGGGACAGTGCCCAGGGACACAGCTGTGCTGGCTGCGAGGTCTCCCCTCAAACCCACGCTCTGCTCTTGCAGGGTGATTTTCACCCCTCTGCACCTGTCCTTACCTGGTTTCTTTCTCGCTCAAGGTGACTTTCTCAGTGAGGTAGTCAAAGAGCTCCCCTCTCTTCATCCTGCACAAGGGAGGGGAAACAGAGTCAGGCAGAGGCTGAGCTGAAACAGCAAAGCAGGCCTGAGACCCTGGGGAGGATCACCCAGAGGTCTGTGCCCCTTAACAGCCCAAAATAACTTTCATAAAAGCCTTTACATATTCCAGCAAAATATCAGAAAGGAGGAGAAAAGGCTGTGCCTGGAGAGGGCAGGTTTTGGATAGAATCAGAATTGTTAAGGTTGGAAAAGATCTTTAAGACCAGCAAGTCCAGCCATCAAAGATGGGGCAGGGATGGGGCTCTCCCAGTGCCATCCCACTCCTCTGACATCCATTGCACTGCCCTGGCGTTGGGAGTTGTGGCTTTGCAGACACCCTGGTCCCACTGAGCATATAAATAACCCTCAGGGATGTGTGACAGCACCCACCAAAGGTTACAGGGAAACCCGAGCAGCGCGGAGCCGCTGACAGAGGGGAAACAGTGCTGGCAGCAGGACTGCAATGAGTTTGCAATAATTGGGGCCTGATTCTACCTTAAGAGCTGCTTGTCCCCCTCACTTTGCCATTTTTGGGCCATGAAAAGGTGGGACCAACCTGCAGAGGGGGAGTGGGCCCAGGGTGCTGAGCCAGCTGGTACTTACAGGTCAAACACCAAGAAGAAGAAGGTGCTGGATTCATAGCTGTCCTTCAGCTGGACTGCAACAAAACACAGGGGGCTGTGAGCACAGTGGACTAAAAATCGCTGATTAAACTGCTAATTGACTTAATGAGGAGCTGATCTTCACCAGTGTTGTGGTTGGGAGACAACATGGGAGGCACTGCTGGGGTGTGTGTGGAGGGAGAGCAAACAACGCTGCATCATCCAGGGATTCCACCCCAAAAACCCTTCCTGGGGATGCCCTGATGAGCAAACAGGGCAGCAACTCCCCTTGACTGGCTGCTCAGGGCCTGACTTACTGACGTTGGGGTGGCCCGAGACCTTGCGGAGGATGTCGATCTCCTTGGCCGTGGCTTCCCGCAGCTCCTGCACCTCCTTGGGGGAGATGTTCCCCGCCGTGATGTCGATGATCTTCACGGCGTACTCCTGCCTCGTGGTTTTGTGGATGCAGCGCCGCACCACGCTGCTCACCCCCCTGCCAGGGACAACGGGGACAAAAGGGAGGGTCACACCCCTGCCCGCCCAGCCCCCGGCACCTGGGCTGGCTGGGATTTTCATGCACCAGCGGGTCTGGCTCTGTCACCCTGTCTCGGTGGGACAGAAGGTTTTGAGCTGATGGAAAGTGCTGTTCCATGCTATTTTTAGCCCCATGCTGCTGTGGGCCCTGTTTGTATCAGATTCCCAGGGAACACTGTTCCTCTCTGGCTCTGGAGGACGTGAAACCAAAACAAGCTGCTTGCCAAAAAAATAAAGCTTTACCTGCCCAAAATCTCCTTCGGCTCATATTTTTCATAAAACTCCTTGGATGAGTTCCAGTCTGGTAGATCTTCTTCCTTGGTCATCTCTGGTTCCTGTCAGGCAGCACTCTGGGCTTGTCTGAGGGCAGAAAGGGGCTGCAAGGAAAAGAGAGTGAGGATGGGAACTCACTGCCCCCAGGGCTGGGATCATTGATCCCTTATAGAAGAAAAAACACTGAGGAGGAAGGAGCAGGAGGATGATCCTGGACCAAAAACCAAAGAGGGTATTTTGCTGCTTGGAAAAGCCAAGCTTTGCCCTTGCCATGCTGTGGAGATCCTACTGGGAAAAGGAGAAACCCCACTGGATTCCCTGGTGATCTCCAGCTGGCTGGGGCCAAAGCTTTGGAGAAAAAAGCTGCAGCACCTCAAAACTTCACCCTTTCCCAGCACCCAGCTCACAGCAGCAGCCTCCAGAAACATCAATCCACACCATCACCACCCCCAGTGGAATCTGGAATATGGAACCTGCCCCTGTTGTTTTTTTCTCTTTCTTTTCCATATTATTTTTAAGACGACAAAGTTGTCTTTGGCTGAGAATAAGGAGGGGGGAAAATAGTGTTTAAAGGGAATGGAGAGAGACTGAGGAGGAAAGAGAGGTGGTGAGAGGCAGCGAGAGGGGCTGGGTGGGTCAGGGTGCAGGTGAGGACAGAGGGACTGGGGACAGTGGGAGCCAAGCCAGCATGAGGACAGCAGCTGAAAGAGCTCTCTCAGCCACTCCTGTGCAGCTGCCAGCAGCCTCCTCAACTCCTGAAAGGCTCTTGTCCCGTTTATTTTTCCTATTTCAGGCTTGGAGGGGTTTTTTACACAGCTTGTTTCTGTGCCCATACACGGAGTCCAAGAAGTTAGGGTGGAAAGCAGCTCTTACGAGGCTGGGCAGCAGAATTGTCCCTCTGGGGTGACAATTTGTGGTTGGGGAGGGAACAGAGGCAGGCAGGAGATCCCCAGTTCTGTGGGCTTTCCTTTGCCCTCCTCCCAATAACTTTGCCAGCGCACTGGCAGCTCTAAGTACATTTCAATCTCATTAGCAATGTGTATCTGTCCTGACCTCGTTTTAAGGACCAACGTGGTGTTTTGGCTGCTGCTGCCAGGGATGTCTAATTCAGACTGGAGCCATGAGTTTGCTTTAACTTATAAAATTTTAGCTGCTGGAAATGCTGCGAGTAATGCCAAAACCAAGCTGAAATCACAAATGAGAGGCGGGATCAGGAAGTAGGGAAAATAAAATATCTCTGAGGTGCAGGGGGTAACCAAAAACTGATTATTTTTGAAAATCCAGGTCCTGGGGGTTGGTGTTGTGGGGAAGGGCTGGAGGCTGGGGAGCATCCACGGAGCACTGCCGGGAGAAGCCTGGAATCTGCATGCTGCCTTCTCCTGGGAGGGAGTTTGTTTAAAACACCCTGGAATTATTTAAGCAGGGCTCAAACGGGATACCCTGGGTTCTTATCAGCGTGCAAGGGGGGTCGTGAAGGGATTTTCTGCCTTGAGAAACACTGAGGGAGAGGCGGTGAGCATCGCCTCCCGCCCGCACCTGCCAAAGGCGGGGGGAGGTCTTTGAGGAGGACAAAGATATTCAAATACCCATTGGGATAAACCCACAAATCTCAAGCAAAAGCCAGCCTTTAGGCCGGCAGCAGANGAGGGGAGAGCTTTAAGAGCAGCCGGTGCCAGCGCTGCCGCTGTAAACTGAGCCGCTCATCATCACCCAGCGCCAGGTCCGGGCGCCTCTTGGACACCTCCAGGGATGGTGACTCCACAACTTCTCTGGGAAACCTATTCCAATGCCTGACTACCCAAACAGTGATTTTTTTTAATGTTGTTTTTTTCTAATATCTAACCGAATCTTCCCTCTCTCAGCTTAAGGCCATTTCCTCTTGTCACACATTGGCCCAAACCCCTCCCTGGTTTTATTTCAGTTTCGCTTAGGACGGTGAAAACACCCCAGAAATGAGATGGGAGCTTGAGCAGCACAGGCAAAGCTGCTCCTGTCACCAGGACAGGCAGTTCTGTCCTCATCGCCCCTGTGTGCGGTGATCTTCTCCACTTTGAGCAGTGATTTAATATTTCCACTTCCAGGAACTGCAGGTGAGAGATGGCTTTAGGAATAAGCAGAACACTCAAAAATATAACAGCGCTTCAGGAAAAACAGGTCGTGCTAAGGAAAGTATTTTTAACAGGAATTGCACTTTTCAGAGCAAGGTTATTCCCCACCACACTTCCTGGTGGGAGCACAGCCTATCCAGGCTTTTCCAGTGATAGCCAGGAGGGTGTTTACTTTATTANCCCCCGGGGGCGCCCCTCCCGCCGCTGACCCGGAGACAAAGAACGCTGAGCACGGGAGTTTTCCGGGGCAGGACCCCCCCTCACGGACCCTCCCTCCCCTCAGCGCCGCCGGCTCCTCACCNGGGAAACCTATTCCAATGCCTGACTACCCAAACAGTGATTTTTTTTAATGTTGTTTTTTTCTAATATCTAACCGAATCTTCCCTCTCTCAGCTTAAGGCCATTTCCTCTTGTCACACATTGGCCCAAACCCCTCCCTGGTTTTATTTCAGTTTCGCTTAGGACGGTGAAAACACCCCAGAAATGAGATGGGAGCTTGAGCAGCACAGGCAAAGCTGCTCCTGTCACCAGGACAGGCAGTTCTGTCCTCATCGCCCCTGTGTGCGGTGATCTTCTCCACTTTGAGCAGTGATTTAATATTTCCACTTCCAGGAACTGCAGGTGAGAGATGGCTTTAGGAATAAGCAGAACACTCAAAAATATAACAGCGCTTCAGGAAAAACAGGTCGTGCTAAGGAAAGTATTTTTAACAGGAATTGCACTTTTCAGAGCAAGGTTATTCCCCACCACACTTCCTGGTGGGAGCACAGCCTATCCAGGCTTTTCCAGTGATAGCCAGGAGGGTGTTTACTTTATTAGCTCCGAGGATTTGAGTAAGGCATGACGTGACCACTCCCTCCGATGGAAAAAGGAGGATTTGCACTTTGCATCAGTAAATACTTCTAAAATAGTGATTATTATTATTTTCATGTAGCAGCAGTGGCAGGAGGGAAAGGCCACAGGACCATCCTCTCGTGGTTCAGCCCTACCACAGGATGAAAGAAACACCTGCCAAAATTAACTCTCACCTCCTTCACCCTTAAACTTCAGCACTTAAACTCAACTAAAGCCAGGTACTTCTAAAGAGAGAAGTTTATTTATAGACCACATTACATATGTTCAACACAACAGTCAGTAAAACCAGTTTAAACCCATGTTAGCTCATTCTGCTTTATTATTCACTCTTCCATTTTGTGCTAAATTAAAATTGCGGCTGTGAAGTTGTATCACGTCAGAGGCAGCTATGGCAGGAGTCAAGCCACAGAGATGAGAGTGTGAATATATGAACTAACAAAATACCAGGCAGCTTTAAACTTTATTACTGAAGCTTTTTGTTTTTCATTCATAGGTCAGTTCTTGCGAGATGATCTTCAGCAGCCTCCTTGTGCAGGCTTAGGCCAGACCTGAAAGGGAAGGAGTTATCTCAGTGAGTTTTGGATCCCTGAATGGAAGGGTGAGGAGTTCTCAGTACATTTTGGATCCTTGAATGGAAGGGAAAGAAGTTATCTCAGGGAGTTTTGGATCCTTGAATGGAAGGTGGTTTTCTCTGCCACAAGACAGATTTGTCAGGGTGTTCCCCCTTCCCTCGTGCATTTGCTGGGACATGCTGAGCTGCAGACACCAGCACTGGTACACAGCTGCCTCCTTTCTCCCAGAACACGATGGTTTTATTGTCCTTAGAGCTCTGCTAATGCCCCAAATGTGCTGCTGCCCCTTTCCCAGTCACCTTCACTCCGCACACCAGCACAGAGCTGAGGAATTCACCCTCCCTCCCATCCAGCTACATGTACAGCATCCAAGCACAGAACAGCAGCTGCTTTACCTGACTTCAGAGCACCTTCACCAGCTGGATGAAACCCCCAGGACACCATTCCCATGATCATTTCACTGATTATCACATTGACCAGCAGCCTGTCAGCACTGAGCACTTACCATTGGCCACCCTGCACTGCTTGAGCACCTCGCTGAAGCCCTCACACAGCTTGAGGTCAGTCTGGTTCTGGGCACACTCCAGGAACTTTTTGATCTCGTACTGGCAAGGACCCTGTGGCTGCTCCTGGGCAGCCTGAGCAGCACTGGGCTCCTGAAACACCAAAAGGCTCTGTAAGGACCCTTCCAACAAAGCCAAGCCACCCCCACACTGCTTGCTGAGGTGTCTTCCCTGCACTTCGGTCAAAATCTTCATTTTTAAAATGGAAAACAAGTGAAAGGCTGAAGATCAAAAATAACTTTCCAGCAGTGGAATGACAGCCACATTCAGAGCAGCTTTTTAAAGTTACAAACACTGGAGTCATTTTGATACACTCAGGACCTGGAACATGAAGTCCTGCCTGAATCAGAGGAATGATGCAGTAGAAAATAACACCAGCACATTGGCACTAACACACATCACTCCTGCACCCCTCTGAACTCTTTTTAAGATGACTCATGGTGAGTTACCTTGGAGATTCAGTCTGTAGCTACAGACTATATATGGTTTTATATATATATATATAGTTTATAGACTATATAAAGTCTAACTACCCCAGCTGTGATTCATGTGGCGTTTAAAGCTCCAGCAACTCCCCCAGCCCACGTGGAGCTGAGCTGCCATCAGTCAGTGTCCAGCTGTGCTTCCCCTCACCTGGTAAGTGACATCAGGCCTGGCAGCCTCGGAGCTGCCCCCGCTGAAGCCCCCGGTGATGGCGTGGCCGATGGTGTGTCCCACGGCCGAGCCCACGGCCACGCCGGCAGCGGTCGAGGCCATCTGAGCCATCAGCCCCGGCTGCCTCGGTGCCGGGGACGCCACGGCAGAAGGTGGAGCAGCTGCGGGGACAGGGGCACGAGGAGCCGGCGATGGAGACGCGGCTCTCGTCAGGGGTGCCCGGCTGCAGGGACACAAAGAGAAACATCACTTCATCATCATCATCATCATCATTATCCCAAACCACGCCAGGCAGAAGCCACGCGGCTGCAGGGTCCAGAGTCCACCGCTGTCCTGGGAGGCACAGAACGTCCCGAGCTGGGAGGGACACAGGAGGCCCCAAGGATCACGCTGGGATTACACACACCCCTGCTGCACGCTGAAGGAATGAACTCGGCGTCCTGGTGAGCGGCTTATGCAAGACACGGTCAAGATTACAGGCTACTTTCTGTTTGTTTTAAAGCCTGGTCATTCCCCAGCTCAGACAGGGCTGTGATATTTGGGGAAAAATACAATATGGCCCAAAAGCGCTTGATTAACAGGGCGCTGATGTCCCGGCCGTGCGGCCGAGCAGCCCCACTTCCATCCCCCAAAGCGCCCAACCCCACTCCGCCAACCCAGAGCCAGCCCAGCCCAACCGGGCGCTGCCACCACCC
>VZTZ01028768.1:19439-39739 GCA_013400955.1 Drymodes brunneopygia | reverse complement strand
TTAGCTCCGGTGAAGCGACACATCATCCCTGAGGGTCCGCTCAGCCGCGATGAGCTTTTCCGCATTTTTGGGAGTTGCCAGTTTCCCCAGCGCCCCAGATCTGAAGGAAAAGCCGTGAGGAAAAGCCCATTTTCCACTGGAATCCGGCGGGGCAGCGGTGGCAGCGTGAGGGGACTCTGCCGGCGCTCCCCACGGCCGCCAGGGGGCGCCATGCCACGGTCCCCCCCCGCCTCCCCCGCCCAGNCTGGGGGAGCCGGGCCGGTGCTCGGAGGGGCTGAGGGCCGGGCGGGGGCACGGAGGGGCCGGGCAGCCCGGGGAGGGGGCAGCGCTGCCGGTGTGGGGCAGCCCCAGCGCTGGGGGGCCGCTGTGGGAACGGGAATTTCGGGTCACCGCGGGCTGCAGGGTGAGGCACCCGCAATTGCTGTGTTGTAATCAATGGCAATTAGGTGGAGTGACGGGCGTTTTAGTGGTAAAGGCTCGCTGGAGTGAAGTGCTGTGGCTGTGAGTAGTGGTTAAGGACCACATAAACAAGCGCGATTGCGGGTGGTTTGCTTTGTTAGTTTTAATTGCAGTGTCTGTGTTGCGTTTTCGTTGGGATGGCTCCTGGCAGCACAGGAGATGCTTTGGTGATACAGAGGAAGTGCTTCATTCAGGGGAGACTTGGATGCCTCTGCAGCACGAGCCCCGTCCAAATCCTGACTTATTTTGCAGACGTCCAGCCAGTTTAGCTGTTGTTTCCTAAAGGCCAAGGGCTCTTATTTAAGTTAGGAGAGTCAGTGTATAAATCTGGTTCTTGATCAAATCTGTGTATTAAATCCTTCCTCATTTTTAATAAGAATTTTGTTATTATCTTGCTAGTGCCTTTAGCTGAATGAGTACTTGAGTTTTCCTTTTTCCCCTCTCAGTGTAACCTGTGCAAAAGCTGTCACAGTTTTTCTAGAGCTACTTGCTGTATCATCATAACAAGCCAGTTTGAGGGAGTGTTCCCATTCTCTGTCAGGCTGGGGGCTCTGAAATTGAGGCAGCACCTCCAGGGAATTCTTTTTTCCTACAACCTCTTCTGTGGTGACAGAAGTGGGATTGTGTGACAGAGTTCTGTATCTCTGGCCACCTGAGATTGTGACTGAGTGAAGGCTTTAACTCTGCTTTTCTGTCTGTCTCAGGTCATCTTTAGTTTGTGAAGGTGATTGCTCATGTCTCTGCTTGGAAAGTGTCCTGAAATGAGAAGTTTGGATCTAACTAGGGAGGAGACGTCAATAAACTCACCAGATAAATTCAAATAATATAAATCAAATTATACTTAGGCTACTGAGATTAAACCACGTGAGTCTCATCAGCAATTTAACTTCGATCACAGATACAGAGGGAAAACCAAAACAACAGAGATTTAAGCATTAAAAACCTTGTTCTTGTATAGAATTGGGCCTCCAACAGCTTTTTGTTGTTGACAGGGAATTGGGTGTCACAATTCTGATGCGTGTTTACCCAGCGCTCGTGAGAAGGAAATTACCTAAAGATATAATTGGAATTATTTCTAATTATGGAATCACCCTCGGTAATTACAGTGTTCATTAGCAAGGCTGCAGCTGACACGTTGAGTAAGACCTGGAAATCCTTTGCTGTAGGAATTCTATATGATAATGTGAGGAGCCAGGGAGAAAAATGCACAAAAATCTCCCAGCAGTTGCTAGGAGAACCATGCACTGCAAATGCCAGGAGAGCTCGTGATCGTTGGAGCAGGTGCTAAAAGGAGTTTGTGGAAAAGGAACATGCAAGTTCTGTTCACTCCAACCATATTTGGAGAAGAATTTGCTTTCCAGCCTGTGCAGGACAGGCTGCCCTTTTTTTTACTTTTGCTGTAAAAGTAAGGCAGGAGGGCAAGGCATTAAACTTGGAAAGGAATTAATCTTATTTTCCATGTTCCATCGTTCTCTGGCACTTTCTCCAGCTGGATGTTCCTTGTTCCCCCATCACCAGAGTTTCTTAGAAACTCAGTTTCTAAAAGGAACTTTTAACCAGACTTTAGATTTCACTGGGGTAGTAGAGTTTCAATCTTGTGCTCCAGCTTTTTCACAGGTAATTCAGATTTAACTTTCACATCTCTTTTGTCATTAAGCTGTTACACGGACAATCAGAAATTAATTGATTAGCTAATTATTAGAGTTAACTCTGCAGAATTAACCAGGTGACAAACTTCTGTTTCTGCTTTGGCTTTTAGGTGGTTCATTGGGTTGTGTGACTTTTCATTTAAGCTGGATTTGCTGATGGAACTTGGAATGTTCCAATCTTCACATCTTGAGTTTCGACTCCAAGAGCAGGCTGAACTTTAAAAAGCATTAAATGCTATTAGGATTAATTTTAAATGCACAGAATAATTAGAATAAATCAGTTTATTCCTTCCTGAGCTGCCTTTTTGGCATTTTGGGTGGAGTTTTTTTTTTCACCAGCTGTTGGTATTTCCAAGTCTTGCTTTTAAGCCAGATCTGGCACTGGCACAACAACAAGAACAGAAATGTAAAGACTGCCAGCATGCAGAGGGAGGAGCACAGAAAATCTCCTATCACAGCCTGACTCATGCAGAAGATTATGTTGGAGAGATCCCTACCCAGTATCCCTTACCCAAAACATGAATGGTCAGCATATTTCAAGTTTTTACCAAGGGGAAAGTTCATTAAATAGTTTAAAAATAAAATCTGTCGAGGAGTGGCTAATAAGGGCAGGTACTAAGGAAATATCTTACATTCCCATTGGCAATTGCTGTATTTATTTAAAATTAATTGCTGTCTTATATTTGAGCATAATTAAGTGGCAAGAATGGCTTTATTTATAATGAAACTGGCTAATACCAGTTCCTGAAAAATAATTTTGGTGCTACTGTATCTTCACAGAGGGAATTAAAGTAATAAAACACATTTCAAGTCATACAGGTCATGCTACAGCTTGAAATAAAATGTGACCTTTAAGTCGTAATGCAGAGACCCAGAGCCTTTGCCTTTGGTCTTTTGCATGCCCTGAGAGATTTTGGGATCTTCTAATACATTTCTGCTTTCTCTCTTGAGGGATTGGAGATTCCTGCAGGGCAGATTAATGTTTTTGAAGGACTTTTGTGGCCTGGCATGCATTAATTAATGTACCAGAGCCTCAAGACAGCAGCACAGATGAGCAAAGGGCACATGTCATGGATATCTTTAGCAATATTTGCAGCTACGTCACTGAAGAGGTTTGGCAATAGTCAATATTGATCTTTAGCTCATTGCTGAAGGAGTTCCAGAGTCAAAACTGCATTTGGAGATTCTGGATGTCATTGGTAATTTAGGAATTCCCTGTTCTGAGCTTTACGTTCACAGGCAAGGTCTTGGATTGGTGTCTTGTGTTTGAGGCACTCTGAAAAGTTTGGGAGAAGTCTGGTGTGACAGAATAGGTTGGGTTGGAAGGGACCTTCAAGTTCATCTTGTTCCAGCTCCCTGCCATGGGCAGGGACACCTTCCTCCAGACCAACACACCCACCTTGTGTTTTCTGCTGGATGCACCAAAATATTCACCTGCTCTAGTTCCTGAAAATACCTCTAAATTTGGTGTGTGTTATGGGCAGGTCTGAAAGGGTGGCCTGGGGCAGGTGTAGTATTGTTGTACAGTTCATAAATTCTTTAAACACTGAATTTTCACACATTTTGTGAAAACACAGGGTTTTTTGTGTTTTGTTTGGTTGATTGTGCTGCTGTAGAGCTGGTTCCTCTGCAGAGTGGCTGGGAATTGCTCAGGTAAAAAGAACTGTTCTGGTGCATCTTTAGAGATCAAGGTGACAAGAACAACCCCATTGTCCAAGGAAATGGGACATGGAGAAAACTTCCCACACCTCCCTAAACTCTAAATTTAAACAGGTTCCCACTGAGCTCTGTTGTGGGGCAGTTCCCGTAAACTTCTCGTCTGTCAAGTTCTTAATTCCAGGTAAAGAACATTAGGAAGCAGTTATCATTTGTATTTATAATAATCAATTCCTGATATCCCAGGATTTTTTTCTTATTGCAAGATATGTTTGAGGTTTTCAGCTGCAAGTGTTAGTGACTGGTGTAAGGTGTTAGGCAGTAGGTGTAACAGGGCTTTTTCAGGAATTTTGGATTCACTGGGTTTGTGGAAGCTTAGATGATCTTTGGTTTGGAATCGAGCAGGGAGAGATTGGAGGGGCTAAATTTAGTGCCACAGGGGGAGGGAGGGAGGGAAACCCACAGTGACTCCTCTGCTGAAGGGAAGCCCTGCCCTGGGAGCCAGGGTTCTCTGTCCCTTGTCCCCAGCTGGGCTGGCACTGTGCACACAGGGCACAGGGAGCAGAGGCTCAGGGTGTGAGCTGGGAGGATCCAGAGCTTATTCTGTGTGCTGGAGAGGGGAGGTGTTTCAGGAATGCTGGTAGAAACCAGCTTGGAGGTTTAAAGTTGCTCTTTAAGCTGATAACTCAAGTGTTTTTTAGAGTTTTTTCCCATTTTTCTAGTAGAAAATTGTTGATTTAATACTGGTACAACACTTAGTGACTGAGGCACATCTTTCATAAAAAACAGCAGTGCCTTTGGTGTGAGAATCTTTTATTTTCCATCCTTACAATGCTCACACAAACACATTAATTTTTGCTTTTCATAAATACATCATTTCCAGCTTGACTGGAATTTGTAAAAGGGCTAAGAATTATTTTACCTGGTGCAAAGTAAATTTAATGAAGTGCCTATAACTCAAATTTGGCCTTCATTTATGGTAGCTTAATAGAAAAGATTATGTAGAGGGAATCAGTGCTGTTGGCTTGTAGTTTGAATAGCCAGTGCTTCTATAAACAGTGCTATAAAATAATTATTCACTGTCTGCTCTGTATTTTGCTGATCTAGACAGTGAGATTTTTTTTTACAGGCTCTTTCTGAAGCAGAGCTGGAGGATATATAGAACAAAATCTCATTTGGTTATGCTAAATGCTGCTAATGGATTTAAACATGAAATTAAGTGTGTCAACATTTTTGAGCACTCCTGGCAAGTTTACAAATGGGATTTTTTAATCTCCTTTTTTTTGTGGTTTCTAAATGAAGGCTTTGACTTAATTCATTAAAACTGTTAGAGTGGCCTTGAAACCATGAATTAGGTTTAATCCAAAATCCTCTAGTGAAACTGGAAAGAAGTTGCAACCAAAGTTTCTTAACTTTCTCCAGATCCTTTGACCTTTAGATGAGCTTTTCACTGAAGGCAGGGGCTGAGCTCTGCCTCCCCTCTGAGAACTTTCACTCTGGACCAGAAATTATCTCAAAAATCCAGTGGTGCTTAAGGAAATGTGTACATCACTTGTCAAGTGTAGCCTTTTCAATTTTTTTTTTTTTTTTTTTAGGAAATTAGATTTGTTTCCTCAGGGTTACAAAGTGGTGAGGGGTGCTTGGTGTTGATAATAAAATATTGCTCATGGGATTATAAATAATCCTGAAATTAGAGGCTTTAAGGACACAAAAGAACCCCAAACTTGAGTTCTTGTTTTGCAATTTGAGCACAGAATCTTTTTTCTGGTTTGCCCTTTTCACTGCACCAAACCCAACAACTGAGAGAGAGTTGTGTTGGCAGAGCTGCTGCTGCACAAATGCAGATTTTGGATCAGCCATGCCTGTGAATAATCTGGTCCCCTGAAGGATTTGATTGCATTTCCAACCAGTCCTTGAGGATGCTGGATTGTGACCTGGGAATTGTGTGCTTTGGTCAAGGATGTGCTGCTGCACCTGCCCTCACCCAGCATGGGTATTTCTGTGTTAAAATGAGTATGGTTATTTCTGTGTTAAAATTAGTATGGTTATTTCTGTGTTAGAATGAATATGGTTATTTCTGTGTTAGAATGAATATGGTTATTTCCATGTTAAAGTGAATATGGTTATTTCCATGTTAAAATGAATATGTTTATTTCCGTGTTAGAATGAATATGGTTATTTCCATATTAGAGTGAATATGGTTATTTCCGTGTTAAAATGAATATGGTTATTTCTGTGTTAAAATGAGTATGGTTATTTCCATGTTAAAATGAATATGGTTATTTCTGTGTTAGAATGAATATATTAGTTCAGTTCTGGGCATAAAAACTGAGGAGTTTAGCAGGTGAAATCGAGGGGATGTGACTCTGCTCATCCCCGGGGTTGTGGTAGAGGTTAAAAGTGCTCTGGGATATCCAGGAAAGCTTCAGGAGAGGCTGCCAAGTGTTGGTGCAGGTGAAACCCCAGTTCAGAATTTCAGCTGATCCTGAATGAGTGGAGGCCAAGGGAAGCATCCTGGGGAATGATATTTGGCAAAACTGTTCAAAACATCTGCAGGTCCCTGTCAGAGCTGGGTCTTGGCTACAAAATCACTCCAGCTTTTCTTCCAGGGACTGCAGGGGACACTAATCCAACCCCTGGCTAAATAAACACTTTTTGGTTTGTTTGTTTGACTTGGTGTGTTTGGCAGGCTTGGAATTCTGCTGCTTTATGTGCCAGTGCTGATAACTCAGAACTTTTAACTTGTCAAACTGGAAGGTTGTTTGCTTGTCCTCTAAAATATTTGAGATACTGGGGGGATTACATGAGCTTCTTGTGTTCCCTTTCAGCATTTTCTCTGCTGAATTGTGCTAAAGTGTTTCAAGTGTATCTCCTAATACTCTGTTCTGGAACATAAAGGATGTTCATAATTGTGGAAAAGAGATTTAAATGATTTTAAGTGTAGGATTTTTTTGGGATATCTCACTTGTGGAGCACAGTGACCTCAGTTCTTTTTGTCTTCCTGTTAAGAAGTAACAATTGCACACAAATACTGCTTTAAACTTCTGAAAATGCAACAGTGCTGAAGTACCACAAGCCAGAAGGGACATTGTTTAAAGGGTGGATAATAACTTTGAAAACCTCCTTTTGATAAAATATAGTGCACATTGGACTGAAAATCACTGTGGTGCTCATTTTTAGATGTTGGGAAAGGAGATAAAACGTTTTATCTTGGATTTCTTGAACCATTATTTAACTTTGTCAAGAACATTCCGAGTGGTGCATGCAGATAGGGAGGAAAATCGAGTTCCAAAGATGTCTTAAAGCTTTGTTCCTTGTAGTTAACTCAGATTGCTTTTTATTTTTAATAGCAGTGAAACTCGGGTGTGGTGAAAGTGGGTTTGGCACTTGTGTTTGTCAGAGTGCTCTGAGTCACCTCGAGTGACTGCGACCTGGAACTCCTGATCCTCAGGGATGGGAGCCACCAGGAAAAACCTGGTGAAATTGGGTTGTGCTTTTATCTCACTCTGTGGTTACTGCAGGTCATTTTACTCAGCATTCCTTATCTGGAAAAATTGATAGAAATGAATAACACTTCTAAATCGCATTTTTTTGTAAAATCTATGAAAGACTTAAGTTTCTTTTTTGCAGCTTATCCTACTATTAGGACTTTCTTCTTGCTGTTTGTTTGCTACATTTGTTTAGACTTTCAAAGTTACCATCAATCAGGCAATTCACACCTGAATTGGGTGTGAGAAGGAACTTTATCTACTCAGTTTTTATTCTTCCTCCACTTGCTGGCAAAAGTTCCTGGTTCATTGTGGGGTTTACGACCTTCATAAAATTAGGAGATGATTTAGACTTTTCAGTAGGGAAATGAGACGGGGAAAAGGGAGTATACAAAGTAAATATTCAAAGTTTCAATACTTTGCTTTTCAGTTTGATGCGCAACACTTTCTCCCACTCCCAACCTTATAAGGCTGGGAAAAGTGCTCCGTGTTAAACCCCAGGCTGCTGAGCTGCCTCCAAGTGTGTGGAGTAAGATGGGAGATTAAACCTGGACTCCACGGGCTGAAATTTAATACTTGATGTCCTGCAAGGCCTACAAGACACTTAATGAACTCCTGCATGTAGAAAAAGCTTTCCCTGTGCTCTGACCTTGCACTGATCACTCCAGGACTCTGACTCTCAGGAAGGGCTGGAACTCATTATCCTTCCACTGGTAACATTTTATTCTCCTGCAGAACAACTGCAGGGTCAGCTTCTGTAAAATGACATTTCTGATGTTTTAAGTTCGATCTGCTGAGCATCAGAAGTGAGAGCACTCAGGGATAGGGATGGATTCAGGATCCTGCAGTTATTTGGAGTTAGGCTGGTGCTGAACCTTTGCACATTTTGAGTTGTGCAGGGAAACCTGAGGGTGTTCAAATCACTTTAATGTCACCCTGCAAAGAATTTCCACTTGGAGAGCAGAACAAAAAATTGAACCTGTGGATGGCAAACTGAAGCATCTATAAATGTAGTAATACAGAAAAATAAACTATTAAATGGAAAAATGAAAATTCCTTTCATATATTTGTGTGGCTCTTTAATACAGCCTTTGGAATTTGGACTACACCAGACAATTGTTACGTGTGCTGTGACCCTCTTATAAAAGGAACCTAAAAAATTAAGTTCCCACTTAAAGTCCAAATAACATTCAAGGTGTGGGAGGAAAATTCGTCACAGCTGAGATTCTTTGTAATTCCTTGTAATTTCCAGAGCCCCAGAGTTGCCCTGGGATGAGAGCAGGGAGCCAGGCAGTTCTGCACTGCTTTTCCCTGTAATTCCATGTCTGGCAGCTCTGGGATGCTGAGGCTCTGTGCCCTGGTAAAGCACTGTCTGTGCTGCCTTGAAGCTTCAGATTGGCACTAAAGCTTCACTTTTAAAAGATTTGAGACCAAACTAGCTGAAATTATATTTCATTTTTGACTGTACAGTAAATCTGCTTTCTAGGAATTGGGACCTGCTGGCTTTCTTGGGGAGAAGAGCACAAGAGTATTAATAGTGAATTCAAACTTAGCCTGCAATTAGAATGATGAGTTTAAATGAGTTTTGCACAGATGGCTGTGAGACTGGAAAGTATTTTGGAGATGGTATTAAATTGTCTTTATTGTGGTGCCTCTTCTTGTGAGAACACTGCTTGTGATGTGGTGATGGCAGGTCCCAGGTGAGTGACATCAGCAACATCCCTGCTTTGTGCAGGGACAAACCTGAGCTGTTGCCTCTAGGACAAGAAACTTCCCCAAAACTGCATTTTCCTTGGAGTTTCCTGCTGCAGCAGGATGAGGAATGGCACTTTTTTTACCTTGCTCAGTTCAGCTGGTGATAAGAAGCAAGCCTTACATTTGTGTGGTGCTTGGCTTGATGCTCCAAAAATCTGCTGGCAGATATCCCAAAGTGCTCTTGTGAGTTAAATTACCTGTTGGAGTGGCAAAATAACTTCATATTTTCAAGTGGCACTAATAAATAGAGCCCTCACTTTGCTTTTACAAATAATGGCACAATGTGCCTCGGGGCATGGAATTAATGGTTTCTGGCACAAATACATTTGCTAATTTAATCTTTCCAGCAGCAGCAGTTTTGTAGGGCTTGTGCTGCTTTTTGCTTTATCACTGGAAAGTTGAAAGTCACTTTGTGGGGATTTCAGGTGTTGGTTCAAAGTGTCCCACTGTGCAAGAGCTCCAGCAAATTGGGGCTGGGGATCTTGTGACAGATTTGGGTTCCTCCTGAGCTGTTGGACTGAGGAGCAGCTGAGCTACAAATTCATGTCCTGATTCTCCTGCTCTGATGCAGAGGAGTGAGTGGAACAAATCCTCACCACTTGTACCATCTTCCCTGGGCTTTGTGGTGAGCTTGTGTCCAATTTGCTGTGGTGCTGAAGCTGGCAGTGGGGGAAGGAAGTGTTTCTTTGATAAAACAGCTCCAAACTACAAGCACAGTGAAGGTTCAGCTGTCTGAACTCAATATTTCCTGGTGTGTCAAACAACCTTAATCAGCAAGGTGTGGAATAAAGCTGTGCCCAGTGCTCCCCCTGTTGCTGCTTGGTTTTCCAGGAGAACTCCTCATAAATCAGAATATGTGTGTGTTCCTTTTCTTTCCCCAGCAGCCCTGAAGTGAAAAAAACCTTGTGTAAAACAATAGGTGGCCAAATAAGAGTTAATTAGTTTCCCTGTTTTCCAGATGGGGTCGAGGATTCGGTCTCTTGGGTTCCATCTTTGGAAAGGACAGTGCAATAAATCAGTCAAACAGTGTTTTTGGCCTGGTGTTTTATATACTACAAATGCTACTTGGTAAGTATTCCTTCACTTCAGAGCCTCAAATATAAAGCAGGGCTGTGGGGATGAAGGAGGAGAGCAATATATATTGCACAATCTGTGGGAAATCAGACAAATGCTTCTGATTTTTATATCTTGGGGGGTTTTTTAGCACCACTCTAATGATACATCTGTCCAAAGGGCTTCAAAACCCAACTGATAACAAGAGTAATTGCATTAGCTCCTGCTATGCTATTTATAATCCAAGTGTGAAGGCAGTTTCTGTGCTGGTATTTTCACCCCAGTATATTTGGCATTGGATTGCATGGTGGGAAAGAGAGGGAATAAAAATGGAATGGGCAAGTTTTGCAGGAGCAACGGAGAGAACAGGCAAAAAAGTGCATGAAATATAATTACCTATATTTCTTGGTAACTCTGCGGTTTGCTATAAAGCTGTTAATCCTGACAGAAATAACTTGACCACTAATTTTGGTGTAACTCAGGGATTTGAGGATGGTTGATACTACACACACTGCTTATCACAGGGCTGTCAGACTGAGCTCCCCTCCAAGTACCCACTTCTCAACCGTGGATCAAACCATGTTTGAGCCAGAACTTTGTGTAACTGTTGCAGAGTGGCTGAGTTTGAGTTCACTTTTGCTCTGTGTGGAGAGGGGTGAGTAACTTTGTCTCTCTTGTTGCAGGTATGACAGCAAGTGCAGTAGCAGCTCTAATCCTCATGACATCCTCCATAGTGTCTGTAGTAGGGTCCCTGTACTTGGCTTACATTCTGTACTTCGTGCTGAAGGAGTTTTGCATTGTCTGCGTGCTCACATATTTGCTGAACTTCATTCTCTTTATCATCAACTACAAACGACTAGTTTATTTGAACGAGGCCTGGAAGAGGCAACTCCAACCCAAACAGGAATAACCCCTGCTGGAACTTTTGACTGACAGTCTCAACACCCAACTTCCATTAAGTTTATTTTGCAGTAATTTTTTTATTCTCCATATCAGACACTTTTTTCTCTTCCCCCCTCTCCCCCACTCCCCTGAGAATCATAATGGAAATTTTTGAATTATAAATTTCAAGGGGCCCCCAGATAATTTCTCAGTGCTAATCTTCAGTTTCGATGCGGTTGTGAAAGAAAGCTCTATAACAATCAAAGACAAGCTTTAACTTTACTTTGAAGGAGTTTTAGCCACAGCAAAACCTAGACTCTCTCTCTTCCCCCTCCACTTGTGAAGTGGGTAACACTTGCTATAAAATATCCTGTATATAAATTCAGGTATAACAAGATGTGATCATGACATGAAATATTCTAGACTAGCATCACCATATTTAATGTTGCCATGTTTACAGTACGTGTATTTTTTTCTTTTTTTTTTTCTTTTCTTTTTTTTTTTTAGCTGATGGACTTAGATTTGAATAGGACTTACACTGTAAATAAAATTAGAACTCTTGGTTTCATCCCTGGAGAACTCACTGTCCCATGGGTTTGGTTAGGAGCTGTCAGAGGGTTCAGCTCAGAGTCGACTGACATGATGGAAGAAGTGACCTCTAAAGAACATGGAATTGCTGCTCTCACTGTTGTGTTTTCACAAGAAAGATGCTTGGGGTTGGTTCCATTTTTTCTTCTTTTTTTTTTCTTTTTTCTCTTTTTTTTTTTTTTTTTTTCCCGTAACAAAAATGGAATTAAAGCTGAAACCTGAAGTACGTTGATTAAACAACAACCTCGTTAATTGCTGTACAGAACAAAAATAGCTTCATGTGGTCAATGAAAAGCTGATTTGCAGGTTGGGGGTTGGATGAAGTGTTCTTTGAAAGGACTCCATTTCCAAGCAGAGCTGTTTCATTTGGAGCTGTGCTCAGCCAGGCAGTGTTACTAATGTTTGATGTTCTATGAATGCTGCAGTATAGAATTGCAATTTGCAGTGGAAACCACTGAGTGAGCAGGATAACCAAGCAGTGCACTGAAAAAAAAAAAAGCAGTTCCTTAATTGATCTTGGTTAGGATCTTTGGTTTGTGCTATTTTGGGAAATGAACTTTAGGCCTGACACACACACACACACAGAGAAGATCTCTTGGAAGGGCAACCTGTTTAATGGGATAAGTAAATCAATGTGCTCCTGAAAATGAAATGTGATATAGTGCTATCATTGCTCTTTCTAAGAACTAATTGGGGAAAAAAAATATTAAACTGCAGATTTAAACAAAGGAACAAAATTGTACAAGTTGTTTCTGCACTCAGTATTCTAAGGCTGAATGTTAAAAGTGCCTTCTGTCTTCAAATCTTAAACCAAATACTTCGTGTTGAACTTGGCAGGCAGAAGTGTCCTTGCTTTAAAAATGAACAAACAAAATTCCCAGCAAACTTGCTGGGGATAGAAGAGTATTAAGAGATCTGGTTTTAGTTTTTAGACTGAGAAGTGGTAGCAGTATTGTTTTCAGTTTAATTTAAAAGGTTGATGTGGTTTGGAAAAGTGAAATATTTGTGTTTCAGACTGTGTGACACCAAAATGTGTGGGTTCAGCTACTTTCTGTAATTGGTGCTGTGCTGCTTTTTGCCCTTGTCAGTTCAAAATATGATGAATTCCAACTACATCCCCATTTATTTAAAGAACTAATTTAACTCCTTTTAACATGAATGTCAGAGAGACACTTCCATTGTAAGTGGATTTTAAACACTAAGGGTAAACTTGACTGTGAAACGAGCAGTTTCACATAGAGCAAAACAAGTTTCTGACTTGAATTCACAAAAACAATATTTCAATTACTACTGAAGTAATTGTGGTTTGTACCAAGGTGGAAACTGCTTTTGTGTACAGAGTTCTGTGGTATGAGTAACATCTGTTGCATGTAACACTAAATGACTTGTCCCTCGTCTGACAGTTTTAGCCAACAATTCATTAAATGAGTTTTGTATTGACCAGAGTACAGTTAAAGCTTGTCTTGATGTTTAGTTCTGTCTCTCCAATGCCTTCCACTTGGATATTAAAGGGGAGTGAATGATGTGGAATTGGTCCCTCGAGGCTTGGCTTTGTTCTCTCCCAGGCCTTGAGGCAGTATCAGTGTTTAATGTGTTGTATAGATTTTATTTTTAATGCATTCCTGTGATCTACACTAAAGGCATCTTCTTCTCATCCAAGGAAGAGGTTGCTCCTATCTCAGAGCAAGCAGCCATGGAGACAAATCCAATCCATGAGTACTTGGTCCAATTTCTGGGAAAAAAAGAGGAAAAAAAAGCCCCATCAGCTGAAAGTATTGGTGTTGACTTAACTTCCCTGTGTCTTGTGCTTGTTTGTGTGGGCATAGTGTGTTCATTCAGTTCCTGCAGTAGAAATGTTTAGGGCCAGATGTTCAGCAGTGCTGCCTGCAGTCCTTGTTTGTGCAAACAGAGCTGCAATTTGGGCTCTGGGAGAATTTGCAGCCACACTGTGCACGAACTGATCCTTAATTGTGAACTCTCTTGTCTTGTGTGCTTCCCTTGCAGTTCATTTTTACTGGAGGTGATTTGCTAGAAAAGGCCCTCATTTCTTCTCTCTCTCTCTCTCTCTCTCTCTTGTGCTTCAGAAATGCAGTGGGTCTGAATAAAGGGCAGGATAATCTTAGCAGGAGAAACTTGGACCTTTCTGCTTCCACTTTTTTGACTCTTTCCTTGCTGCTCCCAGTGATAGAAACAGCATCTTTCTTCCAGTACAATGGGTTGTGATAAATCAGGAGTGCAGCTGTCCCAGCCAAAATGTGGTGGCAAATGTGTGCTTGAAGTATCAAGGTTTCACCCTTACAAACCCAAAGGCAAATCCTAAAAATTCTCCAGGATGGAGAAGTCTGGGTTAAAGCAGGTCAAGGACACGGGACAGAGTCGTGTGACCAGATCCTCTTTGTGGTTTCAACACTCATGAGAATGGAGGGGATAAAATTCACATTATTCTGAATCTGGGCTCTTCCTGCCCTTCTTTGGCTCTCTCAGAATCCCAGATTTCCTTTGGGATCACAGAATATTCTGAGTTGGAAGCTCTGCGGCGAGGCGTGGATTGGGAAGGCAAAAAAACTCATCCCAAAACCTGCTTAGGGATGAAACATTCCTGAAATCCTCTTGCTGTAAGGTACTTGCTGCTCTCTAAGGCAAACAAAGCATGGAGGAAATAATTATTCTTGGAAGTTTCTTTTGTAAAACATTGGTGACACCGAGGGGAAGGAAACATTGCTGAGCACCTCTGAGATGACAACAAATCTCTGGTGAGGAGGTTTCTGAATGCTGTAAATTTGCATTTTTCTGCTGCTGTAGAGTCTCAGTTGTTCCAGGAGGTTGGTGAGGTGCTTCAGGCAGTTCTGCTCCTAATTTATGTGGGCTGAAGTCAGAGACTGGATGGCTTTGGTTTATGCCAATGTTGTTAAAACTGGTCCAGGAAAGATATGAAGTATTCTGTTACCATCAAACTGTATTAAGCATGGCCTAAATATTAGGTGTTTGTTCTGTATAGTCTGTTCCATCAGCTGTTTAATCCCAGTGCTTTCAACTCCAAATCAAACACCCATTTAAAATGGAGTCAGATGTTCCTTTTCTCAATCTAGGCTGAGAGATTCTCTACTGGAGGTTTAGGATACAATTTTGCTAACAGGTTAAAAAAAAAACAAACATGTAAATATGTACGAATTCTATTTGTTGCACATAACTTTTTTGGTATTAAAAAAAAAAAAGGAAAAAAAAACCCTAAGAAAAATAAATGTAGAAATTACCTGTGGATGTCTTGCTGCAATCATTCTTGTGCTGCATTCATGCAGTCCAAACATAAGAGCTTGAATGAACCCAACCAGAGGCCTTTTTGGACTCAGTCTGAGCCTTAGAAACTGTTTTTAATGTCAGTACTGTAATTCTGTTTCTAGAAATTGTACCAAGTCGTGTGGTTTTCTTCCAAACATTGTGTGTGTTTAGCAGTAGAACATTGAAAGCCCTTGATTCCCCCCAGATCCCAGTTTTCCCAGTAGAATTCCTGCAGCTTTGTGTCAGGCTGAGCATTGTGTGGAAAGGCTGAGCAGTGTTGACTTGAGGCTTTCACTGTTTACAGTTCTTCAAGCAGAAAAGAAAACAACCCCAAATTGGTGATTTTTATCACTTTCTGCTTTATTGGGTCTGTGGAGCTGCTCAGAGCTGGTCCCACGGAGCACAAAATCCCTGGGAACTGCTGGATGTGTCCCTGGATTTGGGGAGGGAGCTGCTGAGTTTGTTGAGAACAGGCAGGAATTAATTAACCCTCAAATGTGTGCTCAAATTTTTGAGGGGCTGAGCTGAGCTCTGGTTTGTAAGGAGTGACCAATGTCAAATCCTCAGCTGTGTTTTGGTCAGGTCTGTTGAAATTGGGGGAAAAAATGAGTTTTTAAAGGATGATGTCTAGAGATGAAGTTGAAATGACTTTCAAACACTGCTAGTGGGCTTAAATATGGGACTTGCTCATAGCATGGTGTGTTTGAATAAATGTCTTTTTACTGTGCATAGAGTTTTATATTCTGGGGGTTTAGTTCTAGAGAAAATCTAGGCCTAGCAGGTGTGAGGAATGCTGTAGTGAGTTGTTTCTTTTCCCTTAGAAACACAAGAAAAATGCTTGTGGAATCCACAGTGAATATCTGTGTCCTTGTTCTGCTGGGGCAGGCTGGAAGGTGCTGTTGGTTCCTCGTGTCCCACCTCTGAAGGCAACAGAATTTGGCCACCACACAACAGAAAAGCAAATATTTCCTTTCTGTGGTCAGGTTTGGTCACTTCCCTGAGGCACTCAGAGCAGAGGCAGCTGCAGAGCAGAGTCATGGCAAGAGTTTCACCCAGAATCTGTGAATTCCAGTGATCAAACTCCACAACTGGAACTCTGAGCAGCCTCTGGGGTTGTTGCTCTGCTCCTCGTGGTGCTGCTTTTGGGAAGTTTGCAGATGAATATTGAGTTTTTCTGTGAGTGCTGGTGGGATCCATGCCAGACTAAAGCCTGGTGTGCAACCCTAAAGGGACATCAGTGGCTGAAGAAGCACAGAATTCACACCTGGCTCTACCCCAGAGAGCTTCAGGCTGCTCTCAGAAAGATTTAGAATAAAATTTCCTTCTGGGCTGCTCCTCCTGGGCAGACATTTAATATGAAGGAAGCCCTTCCACGCTGGAAGTGGCAGTGTTAGACACAGTTCCTGTCCAAGAGTGGCAGTTTTGGTACTGTAAAATAAATAGATTTACAGTTGAGTTGCTGTAGTCCCTCCCTCTCTAACATATTCCACCTTGCTGCTGGATAGGAATTCCAAACTCTCTGTTGGAATATGTTGGGTGGTTCCCACCCCTCCTGACTGCTGGGAATGCTCAGGATTTATTTCTCACACATCCATCCTGTCAGGCCAGGGCAGCTGCACAAACTCTGCTCCTCTGCAATCCTGTGGGCAGCTTGCTGTGATCTCAGTAGTGTTAACTGTTAGGGGAGTGTAACTGGAAAACCTCATTTGCTTTAGAGGGATGTGATGTTCATTTAGAGTAACTTAGATTTTTTTTTTAAGTTCAGCACTGATTTGTATCATGTAATATTTGTAATTTTTTTTTTTTTGCCATAAACAGATACCTCAGTCAGGATCTCTTAACTTCAGCTCCTTGAAAGTGAGTTTTTGTTTTCCTGCCTGGAAACAGGAAGCCTCCAGACATGGCTGAGCAGAGGAAACAAAAGTTTCTGATCAGTCACTACTTCAGATGGGCTAGAAATCGCATTGGACTTGCAAGAGTCGAGTCAGGCATAAAACTTATTTAAACAGGAATTTAATAACAAGTTCAGCATAATCCCCAGCCACTAAACCCCTTGTTTTCATTTTAGAAAGAGGGAATGTGATGTTATTACAGGAGGAAGACAGCTTGATTCATTTGCAATCCTCCAGTATCTGTCTCTAAGAACAAAGGCAGCTGCTTTGGGCTGGCGCTGGCGGGTGAAGATTCCTTTCTTGTTCCCCAGAACTCGTGTGGTCCCTGCAGAGAAGTTAGAAAATAAAGAAATAAACCAAGCTCCTCCAGGCCCTGCTGTGAGCTGTCACAATGTAGGTACTAAACTAGGCCAGCTGGAAGAGACCTCTGCACTTTCTTCTGCACAGTCAGGTACAACAGGGAGCCCTGGCAGGATCCATGGATGTGCCAGAGCAATCCAGCTGCAATTCCTTGTTTTTACAGCTGCTCAGCTGGGACACTTGACTGGGGTGTGCTCTTTGATCAGTATTAGATCTGCAATAGATTGGCTCCACCTGCAGATTGGATGGAGGAAATGGTGGTGACTATTTGCTGTCCTGTGTGGTGTCTGGATCCTTTCTGCCTGTTCTAATTTTCCTAGGAAAGTAGAGAAAAGGATTGAAGCACGTGGAGAGACTGGAGCTGCATCTGTGTGTGACCTTGTCTACATTTTCTCAGTCCTGTTAGAAGCTGATGCTGCTTTTGTGGCCATCACTGAGCTTTCCAATGCCTGTCCTGGTGCTCTGCAGGGGATTTTAGTGCTGTTCCTCCCTCTCACTGCTCACCACCCACCCCACTGCAGGTGGCACAAGCAGAAGAGGTTCATTATAGATCTGAGTTGTGATTGTTTCATTTCTGTGGGACTGCACTGTCAATTAAGGAATTTCCCTTACTTTGTGACTGCACTTATCTGTTAATAATGGGTGGAGTGTCATGGGGAGACAGCTGTGTGCCAGAGTAGCATCTGCTCCCCTACTGCTAAACCTCTACCAGGTTAATAATGATTATTTAAGGTTCCCAGGGCAGCTGTAGGGGAAGCAAATGAGATGTCCCTAACAGCTGCCTGAAGCTCTGAATTGAGGGTGGCCAAAAAACAGGAGCAATCTGGGTCTCTTCACAAGCTTTCCTTGTGCATTGTCTCATGCTTTTGGGAGCATCTGTGCAGGAGAAAGGATGAATTTAGTACAGGCAGGACCTTCCCTCTTGGCTTTGGATTTTGTGACAAAACCAGCTGTGCTCTGTCCTGGGAAACAGAGAAGTTTTTGTCCTACCCTCCAGCACAGTATTTGTGTGGCATCAACCACTAAACTGCCAGGGAGGATGGAGAGGTGTTTAGAGTATCAATAAAAGCTCACCTTGATTGGTCATGAAATCAGCAAAATTCCAGATGAGCTCCCCGATCACGTACTCCTTCCTCTTCTTGTCAAAGACAGCGTGGTACTCCCTGAGCATGGCCTGCTGGTACTCCTCACTGAACATCATGGGGGGATCCTGCACAGGGGGAGGGCACAGATAACCCCAGCAGAGCCATTCCCACTTTCTCAACAGAAACTCTGGGGTTGCCTGCTCTCCTCTTTGTGCTGCTGTTGTGACCATCAGCAAACACAAAATTCCAGGTGTTCCCAGGGGGAGGTGCCCTGGTGGTTTTTGTCACAAAGGGACAGAAGTGCCACCCTGCCCTGCATGGGACAGCACCTGGAACCTCCAATCTCCAGGGTTTGCTTTCATTTGAGCATTTTCTGCCACTGCCAAAGGACAGATTTTGGTAGACAAAGTGAGTGGCAAAGCTCAGATTTTGGGGGAGCAGGATCCCAATCCTGGAGCCTTTTGGACACTCCCAGCTCACACCCAAGCCAGGCCCAGTGGTGCCACCCTCTCCCATGACATTTTGCTCCCTTTAAGAGCTGTTCCCACGTGGGGAACACCACCACACTCACACTGTGCAGCCCAGGCACTGAGTCTGCTCCATATTCACTCTGGATAATGGGTTTTTGGTAGGTTTTGTACCAGTTCTCAAACTGGGCTGTGAGCTGCAGTGGGATCACTTCCAGGTGGCCTGGGTCGTGGTACCAGGAGAGGTAGCTGTTCACACAAATCACATCCACGTAGGGAGCCTGCAAAAAACCAGGTGAGAGCATTTTGGCACAGACTTCAACCTTCTCCTATAAATTAAATCCTCCTTGAAGTTCATTTAATGGAATCCAGGTTTATTACACGTAGAATGAAGTGTTTCCCCCAGCACTCAGGCCTTCCAAACATTATTATCTTTCCCAGAGAAAAAAGCAGGATAAATTTAATAAGCTAACAGCATTAATTTGGCATTTTTCTTACAGATTAGGAAGTCACAGCAAAGAGTTAGACAAGATCAACACATTTCATTCTCAGGTTTGTTAGAAGTTGTTTTTTTTTTTTTTTTTTCCAAGATGTCTCTGGCTTGCTGGTACATTTAGATGTACTTTTTTTCTTTTCTTTTTTTTTGAGTATTGGAATGTGATTATCAAGTGAGTGGTCAAATATTTTGACTAGCAACTAAATTTTGTGCATCAATGGTGCAATACTAAGACTAAAAAAGCATTCTGCAAGTTATTTGCCATTTCTACCACATGGACAGTGTGATAAAAGGGCACAAAGCCCCCCTCAAGATAAAGTGATGTTGTATGTAACTTGTTCAATGTTCTCTTAACATGTTTTGTAATAAAAAGAGAAAAAAAAAAGTTCTAATATCACATCAGTGTGTGAGAGATCTGTTCTTGGGGTTTGTTTGCCTGAGCTCCTGCAGTTGGGCAGAGTGGGAATGGGACATCCAACAGCAGTTTCCTGCTGGGCTCCTTCAAATTTAAAGCCATCAGAGGGTTGGGTTTTTTTCTGGGTTGGGGAGGAAAAACCTCAGAGTTGCAGCCATTCCTGCTAATTATTGGACAGTTTAGAAAAAATCCAAAGTGTAACCTGGAGCAGGGATGTGGCAGCACCAACTCACCTGCTAGGAGTGATTATTGTCCAAGGATCTACCCTGGAAACAAATCCAGGTGTTAAAAACTCTTGGTCCATGCTATGAAAGGCCCAGAAATCCAAGGAAAATGCCTTTTGGTTATTTATCCACCTCTGGGGCTTTAATTGTGGTGCTGGAGGAGCTTTTAGATTATTCAATTCAGACAGACATCTGCCAAAGGAGATCTGGAGCAGTTTAAAGCAGGAATTAGAGCAAAGCTTCCTTCCTTTAGACTTCCACAAGGGTTGTGAGCATTTTTAAGAGGTTTAAGCTTTGGCTTAATTGCAAATGAAAATCCTGAGTATTAGTAAACACAATCAATAGCAGAGCAAAGCATGACACCATTAATGGAATCCAGGGGCATAATCCTGCACACAAAGAATTGTTCTCTCTCACAGATCCTTTTTTTTTTGTTGTTTCAGCTGAACTACACCTGCAGGATAAGGTGATCTTTACCAGAAACAAATATGTAATTTTTCTTCTGCCTTTCCGTGCTAAATATCTCCAGTAAATTTCTGGAGGAAGGGGGGG
>VZTZ01028768.1:0-12536 GCA_013400955.1 Drymodes brunneopygia | reverse complement strand
ACCTGCCGGAGCGGCCGCCGGTACCAGCGCTGTGCGACCCCCGCGTCCCTGCCCGGGGACAGATCGGCGCGGAAGCTCCAGAGGCCGCCGAGCTCCCTGCGCTCGCGGGAGGGGGTGTCCCGGGGCTGCAGCATCCCGGCGGGCCCGGCCGCCAGCCCCGGCAGGAACAGCAGCAGCAGCAGCACCGGGAGCAGCAGCGGGCACAGCCCGGGACCGGCGCTGCCTGAGGCCCGCGCAGCCATCTTGGCTGTGGGCAGAGCCGCTGAGGGNGATCTGAAGAATAGAAAAGCTAAAACAGAAGGCATCACTTACTTCCTTTTGCTCATTTATTTACTGCCTCCTTCCTTACTTCTATTTCTTTTCAGAGCCACTCGTTGAAGCAGGAGGGTGAAAAGTTATCGGAAACGGCAAAAAGGGCGCTGGTGGTTTCTTGGGGATGGGAAGGAGGGTGAGCTCTTGAAGAATCAAGATGCAAGACAGAAATTTCAGCGAACTACAGACACCCCAGTGTTTATTAACTCCAGATCAGCGGCACAGGCACAACGCTGCAGGCACGGGATCTCTCCCCACACTCTAAGCCTGCTCCTTGAGCCTCTTGAGCAGCTCCCGCAGCTGCTCGATCTGGGCGGACACGCTGCTCTTGGCGGTGCCGCCCGCGGCCGTGTACTGCTCCACGCTGCTCACCACGCTGAACACCTGCGCCACATCGCTGCCAAACAGGGGGCTGCGGGCACACGGAGCTCTCAGGGGGATCCACCGAGGGGGTTTGGGCTCTTTGGGGAGTCAAAATAACAGAAACCAACCTGATGTTCTGCAGCTGCTCCAGGCTGAGCTTGTTGATGGTGACGCCGGTGGTCTCGGCCAGCTGGACGGCCTTGCCAGAGGCCACGTGGGCTTGTCTGAAGGGCATCTGCAGTGGGAAGGGGGCAGAGCGGAGGGGACTCAGCTCGGATCCTCTGCATCCCAAGCAATCCCAGTTCCAGGTGTCCCCCGGGCACTTACTCCTTTCCGAACCAGGTAGAGAGCCAGGTCGGTGGCCAACATCTCCGGGCTCAGCGCCCTCTCCATGCTCTCCTTGTTGACCTGCAGGAGGAGGATCCCAGGGACACGTTACCATCAGCTCCTCCTTGGTGTGTGTTAGTGCTCAGGGTGAGGGGAATTCATCTGGAGCTCTAAAAGGATGCTCTGAGCCCCTGAGCAGCTGACAGGGGGGACCAAAATGAGCAGTGCAGGTGGAAACCATTTGGAAACCATCTGGAGCTCTGCTCTCTGTGTTACTCACAGCATGTGCAGCGTGTTCAATACTGAGAGGATGAAGAAGAATTCTTACCTGGAGGGTGGAAATCACTCCAGTGGCAACCTGGAGCACAGCATTCAGGGTGTCTACGACATCAAACACGGCCTCCTTGTCCTCCTGTGTAGGAACAGTGATGGAAATGGCTCTGAGCCACCCTGGTGCAGCCCAAAATCCCACCAGACTAAGCAGCCCAGGTCTCCTGACTCCTCCAGCCAGCAGGAGGGATGGTGTGGAAAGGAGCAAGGGCTTTACCTGCAGGTCCTTGTTGTAGGTGCTGGGGAGTCCTTTGAGGACCATGAGGATTGCAGCCAACTGCAGAGGGAAACAGGAGAGGCAGGGAGTGAGGAACAGAGCAAAGCACGGCCCCAGGGCACCTCCAGAACCCACAGCTCTTTACAAACAAAACAAAAAAAGGCAAGGAAAAGGAGGATTCTCCAGCCCCAGCATGAGCCGTTTCCTCTCCCTGTCCCTCCTTCCTGGGGCTCACCCGTCCGAACACTCGGCCGGCTTTGCTGCGGATCAGCTCCAGACTGTCGGGGTTCTTCTTCTGAGGCATCAGGCTGCTGCCAGTGCTGGGTGGGACATGAGTGGAGTGCCCTGGTGAGCAAAACCCCATCCATACACACACACCATCATTGACCCAGCCCTCAAAAAGCAGCACATGGGCCCCCCTTCATTGTGCTCCTGTTTAGGGTGTAGGAAGTCAGTGAACTCGCTGAGCTTCTCTGATTTTGCACCCTTTCTGAATCTGCTGCACAGTCCCACCTCTCAAATAGAAAGTTAAAAGAGGGCTGCCCCTGCAAGCTCCCCCAGGGTGGTATCAGCAGGCCAGACTAGGAGTTGGTGTGATCTCAGGGAGGGAGGGCTGTGGTTGTGCCACCCTGCAGACAAGGAGTCTGTGGGGATTGCAAACCCAGCCAGGCAAGGAAGGGCTCTGGCAGCACTCCCAGCACAGCAGGAAGTTCTCTCTGCCAGCAGCTCCTGGACAGGAATTGCTGGTGAATTCAAACTTGGTTAAGTTACCAGAATGACAAATAAGTGACCATTTGTGAGGAATATTCACACCATCGTGCCAGGGTTTTGATGCTGGGCCAGCCTTGTGCACAGACAGACCCCAACCACTGCCCAGGAGGAGAGGCTGAGGGAGGAGCTCTCTGCCCAGAGCTGAGACTGACCTGTAGGCATCAGAGAGGGTCAGGAAGCCAAACTCGCTGGTGCTGTAGATGATGAGATCCTCTGCCATCTTGCTCAGGTGGATCATCAGCAGGGTGGCAGCTGAGAGGAATTCCACTGCAGGGAAGGCAGCAAATCAGGAGGGGGAAAAGGGGCTTGGACAACTCAGGGAGCCCTGACTGCAGCTTTAGTTCCCAGTGATGGATTTCAGTCCCAATATTAAAGAAGGGTAACTGGAAAGGGGTCAGGAGCTGCTCCCCTCAGAGCTGGGAGGATGTGGCTGTGCTTACCCACAAAGTCCCTCTCGCTGACAGCATCCATGCTGTTCAGGCTGATGGAAGCAAAGTCCAGCTCTGCAAGGAAGGGGATGGACACAGGAGGTCACACTGGCCCTGGCAGGAGCCTGGATGCACCAGGCTGTCCCAGAGCAGGTGACTTTTTATCTGTTCATTACCCTCCACCCCCTTGGAGTGTGTGTTGGATGCAACACATCCAAAATAACATCAGGACAATGTGCTGGTGCTTCCCAAAATCCCAGATTTTATGAATACTCCTGTTCCTCAGTCCCAGGATAACATTTACCACTGCACAGCAGCTCTCTGTCGATTCCCAGGGGGTTTCCAGCCAGAGCTCCACTGCCAGGGGAGAGAGAACCAGAAGTCACATGTGATACCCAAACTGATACCTAACCACAACTGAGCTCCAGAGATGACACCTCTCTGAAATCCCCCTCCCCCAGTTCACTTTGATGTCACAGCGGGGTCTGAGGCTCATCAAACTCTGAACTAAACAAGAATTTCTCTCTCATAGAGGAAGATCTCCTTAATGGAATTCTCGTCATCCTTGATTTCAAGAAGGAATAGAAAAATATTTCTATGGTGAGGGAAGCTGGGCTGCAGTGTCTATGGAATAGAAACCCCAGTGCTCAGGGAATGGACAGATCTGCCTCTTGGCCTTATCTCAGAGCAAAGTGAGGGCTGAGGGTCACACTGAAAATAAACTTTACCTTCCCAAAGGCAAGACATTGATCCTCCTCTTCACCTCTCCCAGGCGCTCGGAATCGCGGGTCAGAGCAACAGCATGGCTGGGGAAGGGCAGGAGAGATGGAACTGGGACATGAGGCTGGAAAATGTTCACTCCAGGAGGAGAGAATGGCCAGAGGGTGGAGAACAGGGAGGTGCTCACCTGAGCAAGAACTGGCTCCATCGGATGGGCTGAGCTTTCTGCAGGTGGGTGTAGCCCGGCAGGATCACATCGATTTCTCTGGGAGGGAGGGGACAGAGAGGTGAGCAGCAGGGACAGGAGGGAGGGCAGGGATAGGTCTCTGACTCCCTGCACAGGAGATCCTGCTGCTGCACTGTCACACAGCAAACCTGGGAGTCACCTGCCCCCAAAAAGGCCAAAGTTATGGAAAAACAGGGGCTGTGGGAAAGGACTCACATGGCAGCACGTTCCACCAGGGTCTTAATGAGCTGCAGGAGGTGCGTGGAGATGATGGAGAGGGAATTCTTCATGAACAGCTTCAGGTCAGTCACAACCTGGGGCAGATTGGCCACAGCCAGACCAAGCACAACAGGGCAGATTTAGTGACCAAATATTGCTCAGCAGAACCCCCTGGCACTGTTATCCCCTCCTGGTTCTGTGGGATGGGAAGGGAAATCTTCCTGGTGTGGGATGCATCCCTGGTCACTGATTTGTGACAGCTGCTGTTGCTTTCCATGGGCAGAACCAAAATCCGTTATTTTCAGTGGGCTTGTCAGGTATTGCCAAGTTTGAAGCAGAAAATCCCCAACCAACATCATTAATGATCATCACTGAAAGGACAGATCCTGAAAGTTGTGTGCACCCAGCCAGCAGAGCCAGGGGGTTCTGGAGCTTTTTGGAGATGGCAGTGGAATTTTGTGGCCTTTTAGCACCAGGATGCAGCCCTGCAGATCCCACTCCCCTGAGTGCATGAGTCACTGCAGCATCATTAATTTAAAGCCATCATTCACTCAAAGGAAATGCAGGCTGGAGTGTGCCAGGGCGTGAGAGAGATGGCATAAAAATATTCAATTAAGAATTGAGGTAGAGGAATACAAAAAGAGATAAAAATTCTGCCCATACCTGATCGTTCCTGCTCCTGCCAGTGTGCAACTTCCCAGCCACGTCTCCAATCAGCTCCTGAGGACAAGAGCAGCATTTCTGTCAGGGTCTCTGTGCTCTGAGCAGGACAATCCACACAAGCACAGCTCCCTGCCTGCAGGGGACTCAGCCCCAGCATCCTGGCAGTAACCCTGGCATCTGCTCTGGGGAAGGGCAGCTTTGGCTCCTGTGCTTGTGCAGCCCCAGAAGGGGCTGTGGAGAGCCTTGGCTCTGCCCCAGGGAGTTTGGTGCCAGCAGCTGCCAAGGAATTTCACAGAGGGACAGAGGGACAAGCCCTCAATGTCAGGGAGATGTGGAGGATCAGGAGCAGGAGGTTTAGAGGAGCCAAACCTTCAGTCTGCGCTCATTGGCAGTGTGGATATCCTCATCAGTCTGCTTCAGCTCAAAAACTCCCTGGGACCATTCCTCAGACACCTGCAAGCACCACAAGCACCAGTCAGCCACAAGAGTGATCAAATCCAGGGAGGCTGCTCTCAGGGCTGGAGCCATCCGTTCACCTGAAAAGGAAATAAATACCTTTTCCAGGCCGCCCAGGATCTTCTCCAGCTCAGTTTTGGACAGGATCCCAGCCTTCTCCAAGGCTTTGGCATAAGCCATGCTCCCCTGGATGTCCACCTCAGCCAGCCTCTGGTCATAGCCAATGGAAGCATTGAGCATCTCCATGATGGGGTCTGTGCTTCCACTGAATCTTCCACCCCAAAGTTTATTCCCCTGAGAGAGAAAACAGCGAATTAAAGAGGCCCAATAACTTCAGCTAAATCCTGTGCAGGATGTAACACCTAGTGATTCATTTATCTGACACACAGGCCATGCTCAGCTCTGTCCTTTCAGTGTGACAGCACTGACCAGAAAGTCCCCTGCACTCCAGGGCCCCTGGCAAGTGGCTGAAGAGCTGCAGAACACATCACACCAGCATTATTCACCTCTGAGCTCCGTGGTCTGGCCCAGGAAACCTCACAGATATTTCACCTCTGCAGGACTCTGCTGGGAGTCCTTGAAATTAATCTCAGGGAGAGATGCAAGACCAGTTCTGATTTCCATTTTGAGGCCTTTTAAAGGGAGGGAAAACTGAGCAGTCAGTAGGATGACAGTGAAATTATCCTCCAAATCCTTTTTGTGCTGTTTAACTAAAAGATTCTCCTCTGACTGACAAAGCACAGGAACAAAAGTGAGGTTTTTCCCACCCAAAGCAGGATCCCTGTGGTGACCCCAGCCCCTGGAATGTGTCCCCAGCTCGGTGGGTGACCAAAGGCAGGTGCAGGGCTCAGGCTGTGCCCACAGCAGGGCGTGTGTGGGGTGGGAGCTGCTCCAGCAGTGATTCAGAGCCTGCCTGGCCTCACCTGGCCTGTGTCACCTGGCCTGTGTCACCTGCTCAGAAGCTTTGTGCTTGCCCAGGTAGGACAACCCTCAAAGTTTTAATTCTGCCAGACTTGCACTGAGGTGGGTAAGGATTTCACTTGGGCAGAGGCAAATTATCCCAGATTCCAAATGCAACTCTCCAGTGCTGCCAGGCACAGGAAGGAATCAGAGGACACCTGAAGGAAGGGACTAAATACAGCTGCGTTGTAGAGTGGATAATAATTACTAATCTACTTTTTTAAACACCCCTGGCAAGTTCCTTGTCATGCTGGTCACTGTAACTACCATGGACAGCACGGAGCTGGCAGGACAGCTGGGAGCTGACCTGTGCCAGGGCTTTACCAGTCAGACAAAACAATGTTGAGTAACCTTAAAAATGTTTTCCCTGGTGACTGTTTCCATGTCTCCGTGCCTGAAAGGACAAACAGGAGAGAGCCTGCAGAGGTGAGGGTGTAGCCGTGTGTGAAAGGCTGAGAAAGAAAAGAAAGCTGAGGGAAGGCAGAGAGGGGAATCAGAATTTTAAAAGAGGTATTAGAGCTCCACAGCATTCACTTGGTGCCCTCAGGAGCAAAATTAATGCTAAATTAAACGCCATTCCAGAGGCTCAGCAGTTGACTGGGGAACTGGAATATCCAGGTATAAATTCAGCATTAAAGCTTTCCATCAAAGCAAGAAGCGTGTCAGCAGAAACATTGCAACATACACATTTACAATCGGGAAATCAAGGCTGAAAAGTTAATTTTAGGCATCTCCAGGACTCTTTGGAGCAGTGGCTGTGCAGCCTGGCAATGACGGGCAGTGCCTGGAAGCTGGAGCAGCGATTTGGAAAGAAGAAAGCGAACTCGCCAGGATTCCTGGTCACGGCTCGGCCGGGAAGGAAACTGAAAATGCAGCTTTTGTGCCGAGCAGTGTTTACACAAGCGGCCGGGAAGTGCCTGTGCCCCAGCACGAGTCCCGGGCACGGATATCGGCCTTTCCCGGGGAGACAAGAACGGAGAGGCTCCGGGACAGCTCCGCTCGGCTGAGCAGCCCCGGACAGCCCCGGCAAGCAAAGTCCGGCTCACCTCGGCTGCTGCCATCGCGCCCGTGCGGGCTCCGGGGGGCGCCGGGCCCGGAACCGGTGCTGGTCACTGTCCTGGTCCCGATCCGAGTCCTGGTCACAGTCCTGGTCCCGATCCCAGTCCTGGTCGCAGTGACGATCCCAGCTCCGGTCCCGATGCCAGCTCCGGTGCCGATTCCAGACCCAATCTCTGTGCCGATGCCAGCTCCAAACCGGGTCCCGATCCCAGTCCCAGCTCCGGTTCCGATCCCAGCTCTGCTCCCGATCCTGATCCCAGCTCCAATCCCTATCCCAGCTCCGGTTCCGATCCCAGCTCCAATCCCAGTCCCGGTTCCGGTCCCGCTCCCAACTCTGGTCTCGCTGCCGATCCCAGCTGCAATCCTGGTCCCGATCCCAGCTCCGGTGCCGATCCCAACTCCAATCTCGGTCCCGACCCCAGCTCCGGTGCCGATCCCAGCTCCAGTCTCGGTCCCGCTCCCGGCCCAGCTCCAGCCCCGCTCCCGGCCCCGCTCCCGTCCCGCCCGCGGGGGCGGGGAGTGCCCGGCCCGGCCCCGCTCCCGCTCCTGCCCTGCAGTGTCACCGCTTGTCCCTGCGCCTTGCGGGACACTCGGGAACGGCATCTCCGGTTTTTTGTCCCCTTTCTGTCTTTGCTGTCCTTTAAGCAGTCCCGTTGTCGTAGTTCAGGTGGGAAGGAGCCTAACCCAGATCCTTGGGGTTGCGCGGCTCTGCATGGGGGATGCTCCAGGACACTGCCAGTGACATCCAGCTGCCCCTGGCTGCCCCACGAGGTCCTTTTGCAGCTGAATTTCCAGCACAGTTCCCTCGATATCCATCCAGGACAAGGCTCAGGCTCTGTGCCTAACCAACAATTAATTCATGGCTTCTCAAACATTCCCACTCATGATAATTTCTTTTTCTCTTTCAGACTTCCAGGCTTGAGGATGCACAGAGCATCACACTGTCTACACTGAGAAATACTCTTTGAACCATTTTGTTGCCAGATTCCTTCCGTTTCTGGAGCCCCTCACTTTTAATACTTAATTTCTCGTGTTCATCCTTTAGGGATGTCCGTGCTCCAGGCTTTGACAGGAGGCTGCTGAGGGTTTGGAAGAATGATGAGCATGAGATTTACACCCAGAATGACCCAGCTGATAAACAGCCTGAGTGAATTCCTGGCTCAGATACCTGCCTGTGGCCTGTAATGAGCAGGGGTTTGAGACTAAACCCCAAATCCCGATGAGTCAGAGGAGGGTGATGGTGAAAGGCTGAAGACACCATGGACCACACTCTGTAATGTCTGTGGAGCTCCACAGGCCCCTCCAATCTAAATCATTTCACAATATTAAGAAAAGAGTGGATGAGTGGAAAGTACCAGTGACTGCAAACTACTTATTTAAGTAAGAGACCAAAATGTGGTAATCTGTTTCTTCCCTTTTCCTTTCAATTCAACCCTGTGTCACCCAGCCCTGGCCATGAGGGACAATGCCAGACATTTGCTGCTGAAAGCAAGAGAAAATCTGTTCAGCTGAGGCTCTGAAGAGAAGGAACCAGAAGATACAAATAGAAAAAATATAGGGAGCGTCACGGATCAAGGAAGTTTTTGGGAGGAAAAAGAACTGTGAGGTGGAGATGAGGAAATCTCTGTTGTGGCTCTGCAGGTGTTGGGTATTGGTGTTACCTGTGACTTTCTTGTCCCTTCAGCCTGGCAGCTGAGTGTGCATAAGTGATTTCCTGGCCACAGGTGACCAGTCTGGAGAGTGAGACATGAGCCAAAGCAGGAACACAGCAGGAAGGGAGCAAACACAGAGGAGGTTTGTGGAGAGGCAATTGAAATGTGCTGTTTAAATGCCAGGATAATGGATTTGTTTTAGGGCCAGAATCAGGAGAAGCTGAGAGCAGCGAGAAGTTGCAAAAAGGGAATTTTGCTGTTGCAAAATTCTTCCACGTGTTCAAAGCACCGATGTTCCAAAGGTGCAAGCACTCTGTGGCTCCTGGGGTTCTTTGCCTGCAGTTTGTCCTGCTGGTGCTGCAGCCCCTGCCCTAAACTCGGTGAGGCAACACCTTTGTTATTCCTGTTCCCCGCCTGTGTCCCAGAGCTGCAGCTCTGAGTCAACAACGAGCTGCTGCCTCAGCACGGGGAGGGAGGGCTGAGCAAAACCCCAAAGGGGCTGAGCAAAACCCCAAAGGGGCTGAGCAAAACCCTGAAGGGGCTGAGTAAAACCCCAAAGGGGCTGAGCAAAACCCCAAAGGGGCTGAGCAAAACCCCAAAGGGGCTGAGCAAAACCCTGAAGGGGCTGAGTAAAACCCCAAAGGGACTGAGCAAAACTCCAGAGGGGCTGAGTAAAACCCCAGAGGGGCTGAGCAAAACCCCAAAGGAGCTGAGCAAAACCCTGAAGGGGCTGAGTAAATCTCCAGAGGGGCTGAGCAAAACCCCAGAGGGGCTGAGCAAAATCCCAAAGGGACTGAGCAAAACCCCAAAGGGACTGAGTAAATCTCCAGAGGGGCTGAGCAAAACTCCAGCTTCGCAATGCTGGGGTGGGGAAGGAATTCTGCCGAGTAAAAAGGGACAATCCCAGCCTGCAGGAGACACATCCCCAGCTGCAAGGGACGAGGAGCCCCCATCCTTTCAAACCCGCGCTGAGCTCAACCCCAAAGAACCAAGACAGCAGACGAGGATTTCAGTGAACTACAGACACCCCAGCGTTTATTAACTCCAGATCAGCGGCACAGGCACAACGCTGCAGGCACGGGATCTCTCCCCACACTCCACGCCTTCTCCTTGAGCCTCTGGAGCAGCTCCCGCAGCTGCTCGATCTGGGCGGACACGCTGCTCTTGGCGGTGCCGCCCGCGGCCGTGTACTGCTCCACGCTGCTCACCACGCTGAACACCTGCGCCACATCGCTGCCAAACAGGGGGCTGCGGGCACACGGGGCTCTCAGGGGGGCTCTGGGATGCTCCACATGCCCCCGTGTCTGTGGAGAGGCTGAGGGAGTGAGGTCGGAGCCTTTTTTCCGAAGGGGAAAAGCTCCTGGGCTGCTGCTGTCCGACAGCTCCCCTAGGAGCTTCAAAGCCAAACCCCTCTGGGGGCTCCCTGCTTAAGGCAGGAGTGTCTCCCAGCCCCACGCCCCCGACAGCTCCTGCCCATGCCCTGCTGCAGTGGAATGGTGGTGATGTTGTCCCCCTCCAGTGTTTTCAGCCCCAGCAGGAGCAGCCATGATATTCAGGACAGGAGGATGCTGAGGTGCTCCCCAGCCCGGGTATTTTCAGGACAGGAGGATGCTGAGGTGCTCCCCAGCCCAGGCATTTTCAGGACAGGAGGATGCTGAGGTGCGGCCCAGCCCGGGTATTTTTGGGCAGGCTGAGCAGGGAGGGAGGCTGATCCCTGCCCGTGCAGGGAAGTGAAATAACAGAGGTACAAACCTGATGCTCTTCAGGTCCTCCAGGCTGAGATTGTTGATGGTGATGCCTTTGGTCTCGGCGAGGTGGACGGCCTTGCCAGCAGCAATGTGGGCTTGTCTGAAGGGCATCTGCAGGGGCAAGCAGCAGTGGGGGTCAGTGACCAGGCAGCTGGGCTGGGCTGCTTTTCCATGAGGAAAATTGATCTGCTGCTTTTTTAGCTGGCCTGTTTTTCCTGCCTGGGCAATGCAAGCCGAATCTGGGAGTGTTGAGGTGGAAGAGGGGAGAATTTAGGAATAAATGATGGTCAAATAATGTGGGTGTAAATTGCTGTGAGATGCCCCAGGCAGCACTGCTTGAGGTGCATGTAGAGGATGTGCTTTCAGCTTTCATGGCTGGTGGCTGCTCATCACCCTGGGGCAGAACAGAGGGGCCTCATCCCACATCCTGAATGGGAAGTTCTCTGCATCCAAAGCAATCCCAGCTCCAGGTGTCCCCCTGGTACTTACTCCTTTATGAACCAGGTAGAGAGCCAGGTCAGAGGACAGGATCTCGGGGGTCAGTGCCTTCTCCATGTTCTCCTTGTTGATCTGCAGAAAGGAGGGGCAGAGGGAGATGTTAGCAGCAGCTCCTCCTTGGGGTACATTAGCTCTAGGAGGGGCCAAAATGAGCAGTGTGGGTGAGGCACTGCAGAGTTTTCACTTCAGGAGCAGCCAGGAGCCCTGGCCCTTGTGTCACTCACAGCATGTGCTCCATGCTCAATACTGAGAGGGTGAAGCTTTACCTGGAGGGTGGAAATCACTCCAGTGGCAACCTGGAGCACAGCATTCAGGGTGTCTACGACATCAAACACGGCCTCCTTGTCCTCCTGTGTAGGAACAGTGATGGAAATGGCTCTGAGCCACCCTGGTGCAGCCCAAAATCCCACCAGACTGAGCAGCCCAGGTAGCAGAGCAGGGATGGGATCCCAGGGGCTCCTGCTGTGGCACTCAGGCTGTCACCTGCAGCATCCTTTCAGCCTCAGCCCCTTTCCCAGCACACAGCCAGGGGCTGTGCAGAGAAATGGAGTTACAGGAGTAGGAGATGGCTGTGTCTGCTCAGAGAGGTGGTGTGGAAAGGAACAAGGGCTTTACCTGAAGGTCCTTGTTGTAGGTGCTGGGGAGTCCTTTGAGGACCATGAGGATTGCAGCCAACTGCAGAGGGAAACAGGAGAGGCAGGGAGTGAGGAACAGAGCAAAGCACAGCTCCAGAGCACCTCCAGAACCCACAGCTCTTTACAAAACAAAAAAAGGCAAGGAAAAGGAGGATTCTCCAGCCCCAGCATGAGCAGTTTCCTCTCCCTGTCCCTCCTTCCTGGGGCTCACCCGTCCGAACACTCGGCCGGCTTTGCTGCGGATCAGCTCCAGACTGTCGGGGTTCTTCTTCTGAGGCATCAGGCTGCTGCCAGAGCTGCAGGGAAGGTGTGTGCAGTGCAATGGTGAGAAAAAACCTCTGGATGAAATCCCTGATCCAGCCCTCCAAAAGGAACTTCTAAATCCCCTTTCCCTGTATTCCTGTTTAGGGTGTAGGATATGAGTGAACGGAACATGCCAAGTTTCTCGTGTTTCCCACAGCAAAGCCTTTGGTTTTTCAACTTGTCTGGACCTCCCACACAGCCCCACCTCTCAAACAGAAAGGAAAAGGAGGCTTCCCCTCCAAGCCCCTGCAGAGGTGGCATCAGCAGGCCGGGGTAAGTGATCTCAGGGAGGCAGGGCTGTGCTTGTGCCACCCTGCAGACAAGGAGTCTGTGGGGACTGCAAACCCAGCCAGGCAAGGAAGGGCTCTGGCAGCACTCCCAGCACAGCAGGAAGTTCTCTCTGCCAGCAGCTCCTGGACAGGAATTGCTGGGCTGAACACAGACTTGGCAGAGTTAAGGGAATCAGAAACAAGTGACCATTTGTGAGGAATATTCACACCATCGTGCCAGGGTTTTGATGCTGGGCCAGCCTTGTGCACAGACAGACCCCAACCACTGCCTCACCCTCCCAGCATGGGGGAGCTGAGCACAATCCCTCACCAGAGACCAAAAACCTACCAGTAGGTATCAGAGAGGGTCAGGAAGCCAA
>VZTZ01028767.1:50563-112355 GCA_013400955.1 Drymodes brunneopygia | reverse complement strand
TTTGCCCTAAACCAGAACACTGCCAGGACACTAACAGAAGCAAAACAGGACTAATGAAAATGAGGGAGAAGATTAAGTAATTCAATGACTTTGCTAATTTAAAGATGCACTGTAATCACAAGGGGAGATATGGTACTGGTTTATTTTATACAGCTGGCTCTTCAAGCTGTTACAGTTTTCTGTGAAGAATGCTGCTTCCTCCTTCTTGTGCCAAAAGCATTAAGTATGAAGCAAAAATTGTGTTGTTCTTTCCATAGTTTGGTCAGAAAAATTAGTGGATTGTGGTTTTTTACCATAACCCATTAAAATTAGGGGGCAAATCTCTTTCACAGGTATTGACTGCTGAGTGTCACAGGTTGACTGAAATGCTACTCCTTTACCTCTTCCCCTTACCATGTGTAATGAAGATTTCCCATTAGTTTTCTTCTTAATCCATTCTTACATTTGCAACTGTAGATATCTATCTATCTATCTATCTATCTATCTATCTATCTATCCATCTATCATCTATCTATCTATCATCTATCTATCTACCATCTATCTATCATCTATCTGTCATTTACTGCTTCCAAATATGTTTGTGCATAGCTGTGAAAAATTTGATTATTTTTAGTTCTTAGCATTCATTCACATTAGGAAAAGGCCTGTTAATGCACTTGGAATGATTCATTTTTCATTTGTGATCTTTATCAGGTGCCAGATTTTGATCTGACTGTATAAATTATTTATTAATATTATTATTATTAGCAGTAGACATAGGGATTTTTTATACTTATGCTGGTACTGGAATATGTTAGAGACTTAATATCTATATAATATACAAGAAACCTTTCCAAACTGCTCTAAGAGCAGGTATAACTCTATGGGACTTTTTTTTTCTCCTAGAAAAGCTCATCTCCCTGTTAATTAACATTTTATAGTGAAAAACTTCCAGCATAAATTTCACAAAGTAATATCTGATTGGACTTCCTACAATAGAAAGAACTGCTTTTTCCTAAGGACTGTATAGTATTTTCATACACACAAATATGCAGCCTGCCCATAACCCTAGCAAAATTCAATTACTCAGAGAGGTGTAAACCACATTTTATGAAAGCAATAAGACATGACTCTTGATGATTTCTGTGGAAGATTGTTACACAGTTTAGAAGTGTTTGCAGCTCCACACTGAAGGCTGAGTGATTTCAACCAGCTGAGAAGCATAGTAATCTCCCAGAAGCATATTACCTAGAATATAACTTTGCTATTCATTTAAAATTGTTTGCAAAAGCAATGGATTGGAATTATCAGAATAGCAATAAATTTAGTAAAATCAATAATTTAATTCTGGTGATTTTTACATGGAATATTGATGCAGGCATTACATTACTCTCAAGTCACTTGAGAAATGTCTATTATAGTTAGAAATTCCACCAGTGTTTATTGTCTGTGTGATCTGTCATCTGAAATCTCTCTCCAGTCATGAAAGTATGAAGTATTCTAGAAGTATCTTGTCTTTCAAATTAAAAAACAAACAAACAACAAAACTACCTCAAAAAAATAATGGGTATTTGGGTAAGATTAAACTTTAAAAAAATTAAAATTAAAAAATTAAAAGTTGATTAGTGTCTGCCTTCCCTTATGTAGGTCAAATATTTATAAAATAATTTTAAGAACTTGTAGAAATTATTCTATTTTTACTTTATCTGTAAGTGAAAAAATCTTCCTCTAATAAAAATCTTATTTTTGTGCTGCTCTGCTGCATTGATGACAGGAAGAACAGTATTGAAGCAGAAACTTTATTTGTGATATCTAGTGTTTAGGAAAAAAAAATGGCGGTTTTAATTTTCATTCAGGTGAGCAGTGCTGGACATTTCAACTCAGAATTATGGGATCAGTCATGATTTACCTTTGTAAGAAGCTTTACAAATGAAAGCAGAATTTCCAGCAGGCCATCCAATCCAGCCTTTCCTATTCCTCACAGAGCTTTATCCCTCACAGGAACATTTATATATATATGCACACTGTGTGGTAAATCCAGGAAAAAGAATTTCTTTTATTAACATTGAAATGGGATAGAGCTTGGTGCTAAAAATATATCTATGACCATTTTGGATACAGAATACTACTATTCATTCTAATCATGAAGATGCATCAGTTATAATCATTAAAAAGCCTGAAGTATAGACATAATTGCACCCCCCAAAAAAACTCCAACACTTGAGTGTCATTAGATAATATAGATGTATTAGTTGGTCTGTAATTTTAGTTTTTCTTGCTTTGTAAGGAACTCCTTGGTAGCTGCAGCTGTCTGGGTGTAGTATGGCTGCTTCTCTCTGGCTGTGATCTCTTAGTTGCTGGAGCAAAGTGAAGTTGCCACATTACAAAGTATAACATAAGACCCCCATGCTGAGTTATTTAGCAGCTAACTTTCAGAATGTGATGCACAAAGTGCATTCTACTACACAGATGTGTGGCCACTGTGTCCGAATACATAACGCAATTCTATTTTTATTGAAGGAATGTTTTTATTTTCCATTAGATTCTTGAATAGACACCAGGAAAGAATGGAACTGTAATGAGCTATAGGGAATGATTGCAGCATCCTGGGCTGCATGAGGAGGAGAATTGTCAAAAAGTTGAGGGAGCGGAACCTTTCCCTCTGCTCAGCCCTAGGTCTGATACTTGGGCATTCAGTGCAAAACCCTTTGGTCTGACTGGAGCAACTCAGGTGCAGGGCCACAGGAATGATTCAGGGTCTCAGCTTGTCAGTATTGACTCTGAATATTTCTAACCTTTGCTGTTAATACTATTTCTACTTCTAAACATGTCAGAGTAAATCTCAAACAGAGGTGTGGCTGCCTCATTCATCAAAACCCATTGCAGCAACCTCTTTGCAGAAGACGTCTCAAGTTATATCTGCCTCTCTGTTACCTCTGCACTCTCTCAGTTCTTTTAGGCAACTTTGGTTAAATGAACTGCTATGAAAGCAAGAATGGGATCCCCACCAGCTGTGACTGCCTAGTGATGCTTTAAAATTGTTTCTACTTGTCAGCTTTTCTACAGCTCAAAATTAAGGCTGGAACATGACCTGGATTTTCTCCCCACTTATTTAAAGAAAAGTCTGGTATTCCACATCCTTCTTCTGTTTCTAAACAGAACCATACACTAAAATTAACAGTAAAATGACCTTTTGAATGCTCCTCAATAAAAGAAGATATTAATTTTTACATGCTAAAATAAAATAAAAAACCAAAACATAACCTCTATTTTTTCCCCAGTTTAAAAACTTAATAAGTAAGTCAAACCCTGGGACTGAGAGTGAGGTAACGCTGCATAAGAACTCCTTGGGCTTTGCAGTTTAAGAAAATAGGACCTGAAAGTAATGATTTTCTGCAGTCAGGAACTGTGTATTTCCCACTTTTATGAGTGGCTTCTTTCCATAAAATTGCAAGATCTTTACAGCCACTGGGTCTCCTTGCTTCTTTTGTCAAACCTGTTTGCAGGCACCAACTGTCTCAAAAGTTATTCAAGGATTTTCATAAATGCATAGAAGCAGCAGTGGTTTAGTTTAATCACATTGGCATCATTTCCTTAGCAATCAAGCTCAAATAAATAAATGTTCTTTGTTTGGCATGTCACTTCAGAATTGCAAATCAATAAATTCCTACAGGAAAACATCAACATTTTTCAGAGCTAAGGTACATTTTGCTCGTGATTATTTTGAACAGAGTTGATTGAAAACTGATGAACCTTTTCCTTTTGGGAAGAATGGCATTCTTTTTTTTTAAGTTCTTGGTGACCCAATTGAGAAAGTGTTCATCTGGAGAGGATAGGGCCAATTAAAAGGACATATCATAAGTCACTTGTAGCTTGACAGAATAAATGACATAGGAAGGAGTCAGTAGCTCTTCATTTGATGTGTTTACTGCAAACTGGAGCATTAGTCTTCAGGAATTCACTGCAGGTAACAGACTGACATGTTTGGGGGCAGAGAACGTGATTTGCTGTTCCTTTGCTCCACTCTTTTAGATACTATGTAGTCATGTACATATGTGAATTTGAACTGACTGCACATGCTATGGTAAACATGGGAGGAAGATCCTCATACGGCAGTGTCTCTATGGCTTTTGTTGTCCAAACACAGATTTGCACCCAGCTTGTAATGAAATGACATATTATGCTAAGTAGATTGCTCATAACTTGTAATTGTACTTCTGTGATTGTTCCTGCATGCATACCTGTACATTTTAATTTTCTATTGGCATGTTTGTTGTTTTTTGGATTGGATTTTTTTTGGGGGGGGGGCAGTTGTTGCTGTTGTTTGCTTGTTTGTTTGGGGTTTTTGTTGTTTTATAAATTGGTTTTGTTTTTAAAATCTGTTCTACTTGAAACCTGATTGATATATCAAGTATAAGTTAGGGTGTTTTATAGTTTAGAAATTTTTTTTGAAAGGGTTTAGACTATACAGAGACAAATCTGCCGAAATTATTTCCATGTTTTAAACAGGAACAAAATTTGTGAAATCATGTTTCCAAATAAGTTATTGTGGAGAAGTGTGCCATCTTTTCCTTTTTTATTGTTCTAGTAGACTACAAAGATGCTCAGCAGGCTGAGAGCAGACCAACACACTAGGAGAGAACCTATAAACACTGCAGATCACTTTTAGGTTGCCCTGTTACTATGAAATATAACTCAGGAAGGTTTAGTTGGCAGTTCTAACCTACTAGTATTGTATAGTCTTAAAATGCATAACTACTTTTCCAGTGACTCTGTGTGCCTGGCAATAGTCATCAGAAGCACACAAAACGTGATCAGAACAAAGGCACTGGGTGATTTAGTGTGGCTGTATCAGATCTTACTCATGTGAGTTTAATGTCATGAATGTTGTCTTCAACTTTTGCCATCTGTTTGAGAAAGGAAAAAAATAGTATTTCCAAAGTGACAATATGCAAAAAATAAAGCACCATCTTAAAGTCTGATTTGGTACCTATCTCCATGGTTCTCCATCTTCTAATATTTGTGACTCTTTGCTTCCCATCTTGTGGGATTATATAGCGAAATTATCAACTAAAATTTGATCTCTAAAACTATTTGTGGTTTGGAATAGGGCTGCACACACCATCAGCAAGAGAGCAGGAAAATGTAGGGCACACACAGTGATAGCAAGTAGAATGCAAAGGCATGATTAGGGCATAATTTATGTTTTCTGGCTTCCTTGTAATTTGAAAAGTCCTATTTAGTCAACTCCAAAAAATATGTGAGAGAGATGTTAAAATACCACGATTGCCAGATGGCATGCTAAGGCTTATTCAAACTGGATACTTTTAGCTATTTCAAGAAAAATTTCTTTTAATAGCAACAATATTGCCAGATCACCTGAATATTTAAGAAAATGGTTATTATCCCTATTATTATTTTTCTCTATGTTTTACAGGAGCTCTCTTGTGCCCCATCAACCCTTACCATTCTCCACAGTCATTCTTATAACCTCCTTGTCTTCACTCTTCTGAAAACACCACTGCTCAAAATATTTATCTTACTTAGATACCTGAAGGAAATGCATTTCTTCTGTGCAAGTGGGGCCAGGCAAGGTTATAGGTGGGGAAGGAAACAAAACAGATCTCCAATCTGAATAAAGATGTGTCCAAAGGCAGCTTGAAACATTTTCCTTCCAAATCTCTTGGACAAGTGTAAGCTGTCATCAAAATGAAATAAAAATAAATATTAATTTCTCTCATTGATTTCTAAGATGGTTTGCATTGAACTGATGTTTAGAATAAATTTTAAAAATCCTTAAAGCTGAATAGAAATGAAAGTTTTCCTCAATGTTAAAAGGTAAACCTTTAAAAAGTCTCTAATATTGCTTGTTTCTTTTAGGAAGATTTTGAATTTCTGAGGTTTTAGAATTCTTTTGATTGTCCAAGTGCTATTTCAAGTGGGTTTTTTTCTCACACACAAAAAATTGCACAAGAGAGAAGTATAAGATTATTTTCATCAATTCACAGAAAAGCATGCTTGATTTTTTTAAAGTTTTTCTTTTTTTAGTCAAGTGTAAGGTTTGGTGTTTTCAACCCAAACTATAACATCTCTACAGTCTGCTTCTTCAGTAAAATCTGTATTGCTCTTTCTAATGTTTGCCCTATTTACTTGATAGCATACAGGCAAAGTATAATAAAATGAACATACGCATTCAAAAAAGGGGCATTTACCAATTTATTTAAAAGTTTCTCTTCCATTGCAATATACTGGAAAAGTGCCTTTTACATGCTAGACATAAAGTGAGCACTGAAGTTAAAAAAAGAAAAAGTACAATTATGCTACAAGCTAATTTTATTAGTCTTTATAACAGAATGATACTTTCTTTATATAAGTAATTTAGTGTTTCAGAATATTTGCACGTACAGAAAGGTGGTTATCTTAGTATGTTGGGGAATTGATAAATGTAGGTCCTGCTGTTTGGTTAGACATAGACTTGTTAGACATAAGTGTGGTGCACTTCTACACTGCTTTTAGGTGAATATGGAAAAAAAAGAGGGAAGGAGATCCTCAGATCTCCCACTCAGCAAGGGAAATACAACACACTCAGGCCCACTCAGATTTGCAAAGGCTGGACATGATAATATGTCACACAGATGAGGAACATATTTTCTGAGCTGTGTTGTATCAGCTCTTTAAACAAGGAAAGATATCAGTTCTTGAAATCTATCCTTTAGCAGGTCATTGAGGCTGGGTAGGGGGTTGTTGTTTGGTGGGGTGATTTTTAGAGCTGAAGTTTTAAAGTGAGGTGAGGCTGTGAGTGATGCATTATCAGAGGCTATACAATGTCATCAACCACTGAAACACCAGTGTTATATTGCATGAAAAACACAGCACTCCACTACCTGTGAGGAAGAAAACTGACTCTATTCCAGTCAAAACAAGGACACTAGCAGTTTACAACTGTCTCAAATCTTCCTTGTGAGCTTAAGTGAATATACTTGGCTTCAATTCAGTATGTGGCTGAATGCAGCCATAGGAATGTCCAGGATAAAGAAATGATTATCTGGAAGAAGTAACAATAATAACATATTCCTTATTACCTTCATATATTTTACCCTGAGGTGTTAGTACACTGTGGCCAGAGAGGAAAGGAAAAAAGAGTGTTAACTATTCCTCTAAAGATGCTATTAAATCAATGCTCTGTTTAAAACCAAATTCATGAGAATGTTTTTATATAGATTATAGTATAACTAAATTACAATAGATTTATGTGAAATGAAGCATAGTACTATATATTGCTTAGTTATCACTTAGGAATTACAGCTATAATGGCATAAGCTATTTCTTTACCTTAATGTTAGATCCTGATTAATGAAAAAGCTATACATTATGCTCTGTATGATCTAAGATCTTAAACAATACGTGGTCCAAAATTTGTAGGGAAAGTTGTAGATGAGGATTTTGCTTATCTTTAGTGGATACCTCTTTTCTAGCAGCGAACTATTTAAAATTCATTACTTATATAACTCTGTCAATACGTGTAGTTAAATTTCTGTAGCCAGTAACCCTTATGTTCATGCATCTGGAAATCATAGGCTTGAACTGTAAAGGCTACTACTATATTGCTCTTGCAAATTATCCAGACAAAATTTTCTTTGCCAGATCCTTTGTTGTTCTGTGCAGTGAGTTTTTGACATCTCTCTCAAAAGAACATTGATTGTTCAGTTTAGAAAGAAAGAAAGAAGCTTTATTATCTTTTCAGATGCTTATTGAATATGTACATTTGCAGAGGTATGTTTTGCGCTGAAGACAATAAAAAGGGTGTCACTATTCTAAACACATTGAGTGTTTTTCTTTACTGGACACTCCAAATATCCCTGCAGTCCTGTCAGCTGAATGACAATTCAATATTTTTAAGACAATAAACAAAGAACTAACTTGTAATGAAGCAACCCTAAGATCAGAGAGTGCTGCTGCCTAAGGCTATGGAATGTACATCTCAGTCAAGTGCACAAATACATCTGGGAAATACAAGCCAGTAAGGGCTGCTTGGACACACAGGAATGTTACAGACTGATCATGTGCTGACTTAACAAACCATATAAGCTGTGATCCTATATTGTTGTGTGAACTTCTTTTGAGACCTGTCTAGAGGCCCTTCTGTCTCTTCGAATTGTTCAATCACTGAAGCTGCTCTGGACAACTGCTCTGCAGAATGCAACACTAAATGATTTTGTGCTTACAGGACTACCTTGTATTTCCCATCCTGCTGCTTCCTTCCTGCACCCTTATGTTCTCTCCATAAATCCTGCAGTAATGTCCTCCCCTAAAAAGCTGTTACCTACTTTTTAATCCATATTCTGCAAGATAGAATGGCAAGAGAATTCAGCATTATTTGTGCAACTCTGCAGACAGAAAACTGATTTTCTCATGACTTTAAGCACCATACAAACATGCTTATTTCAAATACAGGGTAGCTCTGGAAAACTGTCTCTGAGGATTGTAAGGAGTAATCAAGTTTTTAAGACTCTCATTCGGTTAAAGTGTCTTTTAATAGAGTGTGTAAGGGAGGGAAGATGAGATGGTTCTGACTGACTCAGAGACTTGAAGTTGTGTGATACAATGTTGTTGATGTGAATGAGATAGAGGTATAAATACAAAGTGATAAAAATGTACTGAAAGTGGCTGCTGTGTTATTCATCTTTCTGTATGATGTGATGTACAGTAAGGGTGTTTGGTGAGAAGCAAAACAAATAGAGCTTGGCATCCTGTCTCCCTGGTTCAAAACTTCCTCCAGGAATAACCTTACCTCCTGCTCTTTTATTGCACAAAAGAGAAGACATGTCTTGGCATCCCTGCATACAAGGTGACTTATTGACTGGTGTCTGTACACTTCCTAATTAACTGGTTTACAACTGTCAAAATTATTGCTTAAAAGCTGAGTTTCTCCTAGTTTGCACGTGCTTTATCCAGCTGAAAATCCCCATGGTAAACAATAATCTTCGTTTCCTGCTGTGCTTTTAAATGTATCTGATATTACCAAGCGAGTTCAAAGTTGACTGGAAAGAAGTGAGTAGGAATAGATTACATGGACCTTGAATCATTTCCCTTCTCCATTGGTACACAGTTTGACTTGAACAAGACCACTGTCTGCAAGAGGCATTATAGGTTAAAACTGCAAAATTCCTCTTCAGTTGTGGTCATGCTTCTATGCATTTTTAACGTGGAACACCAGATATTTTTGCAGCAAATTTCCTTATAATTGATCTTAATATAATTAGTTCCTTCTATTTTCTGAAATATCACAAGAAGAAAGGTTTATTTTCCTGGCTATCACAATGAAAAAGTGACTAGGGATAAAAATATGAATGACTTTAAAATAAAGACAATTTCTCTGTATCAAGAAAATGCTTAATTTCTTCTCTGATTTCAAAATGCTAGACACTGCCAAGCCGCAAGAGTTCAGACTGAAAATTTCAATGCTGAGTGTGTCTCCCAGCATGATTTTTTTTTTTAATGATTGTTCATCATTCTGTGATTTCAGAGAAGATGATGCAGAAAAAGTATCTCAAGCCTGACTGGGAGAGAGGGGAAGACAACAGTGCATTTTTTAAACTGTAGAACTTTAAACAAAAACTTTAAATCTAGCACCAATCCTAAATAAGCTATCAAAAAGCTCCCAGTTTTAAAAATAAAGTGCTGTATTTTTCATAGAAAATATTTGCAAGAGACTGAATTAAAATAATTTAGGACAATAAACTAAGAAATTAGATTTACTAAACATTAGAAATAAAAATGTTACTCATTTACATTCTGGTCTTCTTGGTAGTAAATAGTGAATTTCCCTTTAGACTTTTTTTAATCAAAGTGCAGTGTGCTGCCTTCAGTGATCAATATCTTGCAACTTCATAACGTTACTGAGCGTAAAATCAGTAAAAAGTATTAAGTGCTGTAAAACATACAGACTCTTCCTCTGGTCTGTGCATACTACTAATCTGCTCAAAATCACTATTGTGTGAAAAAGCCAGGAAGAAAGGGTGTTCACGGTGAATTTATCAACATATGTTGCTGATATTTTCAAATACTGTCATGTTGGTAAAGTTAAAATAAAAATCTCAGGGCTAAAAGGGAGCTTCCTGGTAAACAAAATCATGGAAAATTGTAAACTCCTCATTTGGCTGTGGTTATGTGCAAGGTAAAAGCACATGTATCACTCAGACACATGCTCCATTTGAGTGCACACTTTCCCATGCCTTGTTTCTATTGCAGTCTCAGGGTGCTGAGAACTCTCGTTTTATGAGATGCCATGATGTTATTGAATATTTTCATAAATAGAACTGTAGGTGAAGCCTGTGTCTAGACAATTACATACAGTGAAATGCTTCTTTTGGAGGACTGGAGAATGGGCCCCTCTTGGTTTATTCATGGAGACTCGACTGTGAATGTTCATCTTTCATCGTGTGGCTTTGAAACTGAGTATCTATTCAAATTTTTTCTGATGAGTGCATATGAACATAGCCAGTCAGGATTTGCCTCAGATCAGTTGAAAGGGTTCTGAACTATCTGCTTTTAAATGGAAATTAATATACATTCCCTATGGCTGTAATACAGAAAATCTGTTTTTCCTGAATGTACTTAGCAGAAGACTGCAAGGATTTTATTATAGGCACTACACAAATCTAGTGCTTTAATATGGTACTACTTGAAAACCTAGTAGCCTGAAATTTAATGGATTAGTCTATGTCATGCAAGTGGGGGAACAAAAAGCCCTCCAACTCTGTCTGCCTATAAAAGGAGTGTGCCTGTGTTCAGGGAGGAAGGAAAAACATGTTGCTCCCACCTTATAAGGATCAAGTAATTAGGGGAGGAAAAAGATATGGTTGGAGTGCTATGGTTTTTGGCATGCATGGCCCTGCCTGTGTCTGGGGCCATGGCATTCCTGCATGGCCATGGCAGAGCTGGGAGGATCTCAGTCTGGGAGGACCTCAAGAGCTGAGCCAGGCCCCCAGGACAGCCACTTCGCAGGAGCCGGTTGGCAGCCACTCGGCCAGTTGAGAGGGAAAAAATGGGATGTGGGCAGGTGTGGATGGCAGAGGGGGAATTGGGCTGTGGGCAGGTGTCGCTTCAGCCCGTCACCTGGCCAACCAACAGCTGGCTGGCTGACGTCTAAGTTCCATGTGCATTAACTGGAACATCTTAATGCCAGTTCCTGACTGTAAATGACTATTTTCTGTTGCTGAGTGAGTGTGTTCTGGTCATCTCTCTGTACAAGGACAAGGGGGCCCGTGAGGAGCAGCCCAGAGAAGGTTCCCTGTGAGTGTAGGGGGTGCCAAACAGTGGCTGGTGCCTGGCAGGTGCCATGGGGGATGAGGTGGAGATGGGCCTGCTTGTGCCTCTCCGTGAGGGTTTTCTTCCTGAAGCATTAAAAAATATTAGGTTCAGTATTGTATAATCCTTACTTAGAGGTGATTTAAAGTTACTCAGATCCCTGTAACTCATTAGGAAATTCTGCTCAGAGAAGTATTTGTTGCTCATGGGCAAGCAGCACGAGGAGTGGCTTGCTGTGAGGGAAGGGATGCTCTATGATGAACAGGAATAGCAGGGATGGAAATGATGTGGAAAAAAAATGGTTCCCCAATCTACATGCTGCTAATTATTCTGTTATTAATATTAGGAATTATCCTACCCCACCATCAGCACATTTATTGATTGCTTTAGTGTACAAATGAAGATGCTTCTATTAATGTGCATTTGATATTTTAAATTAAATATTTGGTATATATTAAAGCCCATATTCTTATGCCTATAACTTTTAGATCCTGGTAAAAAGCAGAAAGAATACTGGGGACCTTAAAGAGCAAATGGCAAATAGTGAATCATAATGTAAGCAATAAAAATGCTACAAATTCCCATGCCAAATTCAACGTCTGTCTATAGAGACATACATTTCTCATTTTGAAAGCTGTCATAATGTTTCCCAGGGGCAATGATTCACACTGCATTTCTGTTAAAGTTCTCTGTGAAGACAATATCACATTCCCTGTGATACTGTGGGCAGCTGCATTTTGGTAAAGATGCACCAGCTTTGAGAAGAAAGAAAATAGGGCAAAAATATGTGGTATTTAGTGTGGTCCACAATAGAAGAGCTATATCAATATATTTACAATTTAGAACAATTAATGTTTTATTTGGGGCAAATTCAAAAGCAGACATCTTTCAGAAAGTGTATATTTGAACTCAACTTTTACAGAAACACACTTTTCATGCCTGTGTTGCAATATAAATAGTAAAAAATATTTAATGATGGCAAAAAATAATAGGACAGAAAAACTTTTAATAATTCTTTTTATGTAAAATTCTTTTGTCCATTTATCTCAATTGATATTCAGTTCATGATGATATTAAAGGTAATATTAATATATTTGCATAGGATTTTGAATCTGCTGTTAGACTTTGTATTTTTACAGGTAAAAGTTATTGAGATTTGCTGTGATTGTTTTGTACTACTATGTGGCCAATAACCTGTCATCCAATGTGAGTTCATTCCGAGCATTTGTGGAGTGATATGCCTTCCCCTCACACCTATGAATTTGAATTTTGTGCTGCATAGCTGTGCAATGAATGTGCTGCATGCATATATCTTTCCAGATGGGCATTTCTTATCTTGTAGAGAAGCCACTGAAATGTCCTGCTTTCACTGGCTTATCTTTCAGAGTTTTTATCAGAGGGCAATGTTTGAAATTGCTTCCCCGCCTTGGTGTGGTAACACTTAAAAGAATCAAAACTCATAAGAGACAGAAAATCATAACACTCTTTCTCCTTGATAGGTGTGAGATAAAGGCAGCACGTATGCAGAGCTGACTTTGGATGGAATAGTCTGTATCTCATAATAAAATAATTTCTTGTGACCTCTTGGTTCACAGATTGTATCAATTCCTGATGAATAGTATATGCCAAGATAGAGTAATCATGGTAACAAAGAATCAGATGTGAAGATATTTTTAGAGCAAGAAAGGCATAGTTTCAGTCTCTACATAAATCAAGGGTATTGGAAGCCATTGACTGGGTCATAAGGTCCAGCAGGGACACCGGCCAGGGCAACTGCTGTGAAGTGGTAGAAGATCTTGTCTATCTCCTGTCCTGCAGCCATTGTCTCCCCTCCATAACCCTGAGGGAGCACGGAAAAGCTTGCACCTTCCACAGGCCTGCTCCCTACTTCTGAGGCAGTTCTGAAGATCTTGTTAGCAAACAAGATCTCTTTAGCGGGTGAGGGAACTGTGGGAGGCTGGTTAACGGCTCAAACATGGATAAAATCACCAAAGAACTTTTCCCATTGTAGCAAACTCTGCAAAAAACCAAAAAACTTCTCATCTGAGACCACCAAAGCCCACCATCCTGAATATGCCTCCTGATGGGAATTTGAACAGCAAATTAGGCCACCCAATTGTGGCAGTAAGCAGTGATGTAGGGACCCCAGGCAGGGGCAGAGGAGAGCCTTTATTACCAAAAACCCAGTATTTTTAAGCAGTTAGCAGCCGGTTATCAGTTTATATAGTTTTAAGGCCAAACAAGCCCAAGTCAACCAACCACCATACACCATGGTGTGGACATGTGGCATTCACACAGAATGTCTGTCACATCTCTCACGTCTCTATTCTAGCTAAGTCTTCCTCCCATAGTTCCCTTCTATTTAGCCTAAGTAACAGGCCTGAGCCATGTTACAGGCCTTCCCTTTACAAAGCCTTACCCATCCGTGACACCTGATGGCAGCTTGAGATAAGATAAAGGCGGCACTACTGTCCAATTATCTCAGCTCTAGGAAGAAGCAAACAAGGCTGGGGGACAGGAATGTATTCATAAGGAAAGCCAGACTCAGCAGCTGTGATGAAAATCAGCTCTGGCTGGATTTGAGGGGAATGCAATGGCCCACAGATTTGTTTGATGAGACTGGGTTTACACCCTCTCTCCCCACAACCAAAAAGGATGTGTGATGGTGAAACCTGTGGTGCAGAGAGGTGAACCCCCATCACCAGAGGCTACAAGCCAGATAAGAAGCAGATCCTGTGGAGAGTCCTCCCATATACAAGCTGGCACAGTTGTAAAAGTCCCTCCCCTGATCCACCCTCACCATGAAGGTCACATTCACGAGAGACATTCATGTGAGAGGTAGCTGTCATGTCTTAGAAATTGTCATAAACTATCAAAGACCCCTGAAGCACCCCACAGGTTCATTCCTGAAGCCTTCCACCGAGGACTGCGTATGATCCAAAGTGTTGCAACAGATCCAGAGTGTGTTGCAGAAGACAATGTAAAACTCCCCCCATAGGGCAGGTGTTTGGGCATTCCCATGTATACCTGAACATATATTATAATACATTGTATATTCATCCACACGTTTTGCAGAAACCCCCCCACCCCTCCTGTCCCCACTGAGAAGACCAGAAGAAGGAGATCAATGAGATGCTACTGGATCCACAGGGGGAGTGATTATCTTACTTCTTAATCTCTGTCACTCTTTTTCTCTTTCCCCTCTCTCTTTTTCTCATTTCTTTCTATCTCTCTACCTCACATTTACTGTTAAATGAAATCCATACTATTGACTTCAACATATGGTCTCGTTTGCACCTTAATTCGGGCAGAAGCATCTCTCAATAAATGTAATAATCAGATAATAACAGGAACTCACTGTGGGGCATTCTGCAGACTGTCATGCAGAAATAGGCCTTTAGGAAAGTGTTATTGATGTGGGCAGGTGGGCTGGATTAGGTATCTTATTGGATTTGTGCAAAGAATATAAAAATCACATGTTGAAAATGTTAGTTCTTCAATCAGGCACTTCTGGCCATACAGATTCTGAAAAATCTTAGTTGTAAATGTTATGATTGCATTCAAGCAGATATTCAATGAAAGTAAAAGTATGAGCTGTCTTAGATATACTACCTGAGGACTAGAAGAAAATGAAAAAGTTGATGAAGGTGCTAATAGTGTGTTAAGAAAAGAGAAGATAGGTACAGAATTTCCATTAAGTTCCCAGTAAATCAATACCATGATAGCAAAGAGGGGAGGAGAAAAAGGAAGAAACACTGTGAAGACAAAATTAGAATTTTTTTAAATTTGGATACGATATCAAGGAGAGCACGGGTGGATAGGAATACCTCCTGGCAAGAGATTATTAGAAAAGGAATGTAGCTGTGACATTCAAATTGTGAGAAGGTCAGTTTCATCTGAAGAAATACCTAAACATAAACCCAAGAATTTCCACTTACTGGTTTTCCTTCACTGCGCATAAGGATGTTATACTAACTTTAGGAATCACAATTTGAATTTTACGTGTGAGCACAGAATGGAAAAAAAGGTTTAATCTAAGCCTGTATATTGTCCCTGCAAAGTCATAAATAGAAAAGAGCCAACTACATTGCACTTGCATGTCCCTACTGATACAGTTCTTTCTCACATTGCCTACTCTTTTTAATGATTTCAGTTTGTTTTAGCTGACAATTTCATACAACATTATGTCTGCCTATGCACCATATTCCAACTTGAAAATAAAGGTCAAAATTAACTCCCAGTTGTCATAATACAACAAAAAACCTTATTTTTTATGCTTTAGGCAGTACTATACTTCCAGTTCTTGCTGAATGCTAGGATAATCTCTGAGATATTAAAGGAAAATGGAGCTCAGTACTTTTCTGCTTTTACTGGAGCTGAGTAAATAGCTTCCCAGGGGCCCCTCTAAAAGCAAATATATCAACTTTCCTTCTTTCTTGGGTTACTCTACCACTGTTTAATCTTTGGCCTTTGTAAACAGAGAGTCAGAACCAGGAAGCCACAAACCTTTGCAAATTAAGCCATGTTAATAAAACAAAATTTGGGAGAGAGAATCTCCATAATTTCTTTCCTCTGAACAATTATTTGAGTTGTTCCAATAAAACTATCAAAGCTGTCATTATAATAATGGAATGAGTTTGGCTTGCAGAGATTAAACTCAAGACTGGGAGTTCTAAGGAGGCAAGGTTTAATCCTGTGTCTGTGATTAATTAGGTTTCTGGTAGATTTACTCCAAAACCACAAGTACTCATTGGTTACTGTTGCTATCACATGTGGGTTTAATGCATATAGCACAGGGCTTGCTAATTTTTCTAGTGAAAATCAGTAAGCAAGTTGCCTCTGAATTTCTTGTGGGTAAATGTTATTTAGGATCCATTTTGCAATTTTTTCTTCCTTTATTTTTCTGAACTAAGCAAAATTACAAAATTTTGGAAGTAGAAAATGGTGATGACTTTGGAAGTGGTTTTCAAAAGGAACAAGTGGGATACCCCCCTAAACTGAACTGCATAGCAATCAAAGCAAATGCATGGGTGATGAGAAAATAACAGTCTAATTTGTCACATCTGATGTAAATTTTCAATGAATTCTTACCTATATATTTCTGTAGGTTTTAACATGAATACTAAAGCATAGTGTTAGTTTTGTTTTTTTCTGACCCTGAATTTATTTTCCATCTACTTTTTATTTTAGAATTACTCTACTGCAGTTAGATATGCAATATCTTCACGGAATTTGAATACCTGAGTCCTAGTGTCTTTTTGTTGACACTGTTTTCTCTTCTGCCCTTCATGTTTCTCTTGAGGGCTGTTATAACCGAAAACTCCCTTTTGTCATGTTCCTTCTTTCCTATCCCCTATGCTGACAAAAGCATTTACATTAGAAAGACTTCTTGTGGAGAACTGTATCAGTGACATTTTTTGACTGAGAATACAGTTCATGCTACTACAAGAGAGTTCTGCCTCAGCAAGTTCATAAATAACTTTGATTACACATTCAACTTTCTCTGAAAGTCATTTGCAAACACATCCTTCAGGTCCCACACATCATGTCAGGTCTAATGACTAAGAAATAAGTGCACTGTGTTGGAAATGTATGGTGTTTAGAGGCTCAAACTGGCTCTTTTCTTGCTCCTTCTTTTGTTATAACAATTGTTAATGCTGGGGATTTATGTCAAAGAACTAAGTAGACAAATCTCAGTGTTGCAAAGGAATTACCAGGGAATGAAATGCTTTGGCATATTACGGTTAAATTTCAATATTGTGCATGCACAGCATGTTGTGCCAGGAGGAAAGGGAATTGAAACATCCATATGCAAATCTGAGTGCATTTTTTCAGTATGAACTTCACCTCTCTGTTGAATATATAAGAAGCAATATTTAAAATATTTTAGGATTATTTTTTTAGAGTAACAATAACAAAACAACAAAATCCTACTTTCTGTAAAATATAATTTAAATATGATATGCAGGGCACAATATACCTATTATTGTTTGAGTTACAGCATTTCTCAATTGTCTAGGATAAAAAAAGGTGAACTTTAAAAATATCAGAAAAAGCTGTTTTGTTCTTAGTCTAATTTTGTCTTAATAATAGACACAGGAACGTTTTATTTTGTAATACTTAAAGAGCTTGTTTGAGATTCAGAAATTTTGGGACTGGATTAAATTTTTGACTCGCATTGCAACCCTGAACATAATGCAGGACATTGCTTAGACATACTTGAACACACAATTTTCTAAAACTATGACATAATTTATTCAAAATAAGTTAGGGATATAATTGGCCTCCTAATTCCAGGTATTCATGAAAATCACACATAAAATACATATTTTCTGGTATTTGGGAATATTTAGACTTCATCAGCTCTGACCTATTAATTTGTATTTATGCACTTTAGGTTGGAAATTTTGCACATCATCAATTGCTTAAATGGATCATGAAGGACTGCTAACTGCAGACCAGCCAGAGATTAATAAAGTCCGTGTGGTTTCCAGAAGCAGAAAGCAATGATTTGATTATGCTATCTGGTTTTCTCAATTAATTTTTATCTACCTCCATTTTTCTGCTAAGAAAGTGACACTGAAAAAGAAGGAATTCTTTAGTAGTTTATTAAGTCACTGTTACGTCTTCAGTGGAATGCATTGAACAAAATCATTATCCTCTATGGGCTTTGCCACATATTGAATATAGCAAAATTCTTTTTTGTTCATTTGTTTGTTTATTTTGGTTCATTTGTTTTTTGGGGGATTTGTTGTTGTGGTTGTTGTTGTTTGGCTGGGTTTGGTTTGGGCTTTTTGTTAAACAGAAAACCAAACAAATGAGCAAACAAGGCATGTGTCATGCAATTGTTCTACACATATACAACCTGTGAAGTTTGGAAAAGTCAAATAGCTTTATGCAGAAGTTTGTCTTCACCTTTTACGCTTTCATTTCACCCTTTATGTAGCCTTGTCAGAGGCAACAGAAGAATAATTAACCGTCATAAATTATAAATAACAAACTAATAGGAAAAATGTATATATTATTAAAACTGATTTTTACCACTACGTTTTACACACCTTTAAATCCATTTCACCTTATAATTATATAGTGCATATCCTCTCTTTGTAAATTTATCTAGTCTGAAGTGTTATGTCATGTTATAAATAGTATAATTTGGCCTAAGGATGAGGGTGAACTGTGAGTTTTGAACATAGAGTTCTGGGGCAATATCTTAATAGAGCACAGACATGAAATACTTAATTACTGTCAATATTATTATTATTAATACTATATGCTGCTCAATCAAGATGTAAATTTTCCAAAGGTGTAAAGAAAGGGAGAGACAGACATGAAGGTCTGATTCAGTCAGGGGAGAATTTAAGGTTCAGATAGCCAAAAGTACAGAGCTACACCAAACTCTATAGTAATATAGAAAAAGTGGGATGGGTCTACCATGTGTTTAATAACTTCTGTTCTACATGCACAGACATAAAACCCCATTGTTGTGGTTTGAAAGCAAATTAGTGAGATGCTCAAAGTCAGAACTACAATTTAATAGGAAAATTAAAATACATGCAATGGTACAAAAATGCTGACAGAGTCAGGATACAACCTGACACCCTGCTGGTCAGGGTGTTGGTAGCAGTCCAGGGATAGATGCGGCTCTGTTGAAGCAGTTCTCCTCTGAAGGTCCAGTGGAAAAGCTGCTTTGGTGTTTTAGGGTCTAGATTATATTCAGATGGGGATGCTTGGTTCCTCCCCCCGGGCGGGGCATCTCACAATGGGAATGGTGCAATCCATCAGTGGAGCTTAATGGCCCATTAACAGAGAGAACTTCGTGAGACCCTCCCTGCTCATGGCCCATCAACAGGAAAGATTCCAGACACCTCACTTGGCCCTGCTCCACCAACTGGCCCATTGGAAGTCCCGCCCTGGGGCCATCAAGGATTGCCAGTAACACTGCCCCACCTGGCCCCAAACAGCTCAGGAAGATGGTGATAGAATACACACTATTGTAACCTAAGCCACCCATATACGCCATCAAATGACTTCTGCACAGTGGTAGGAGTAACCAGCACCATGGACTTGGGGAAAGAGGGACTTGCTCCAGGTAATTGATGAGTCTGGCTCCTAGCTGGTGGCCAGCCCTTTATGCACAGTGGACTTGGCTCAGCCTTCTGCTTGTTCTTGGACAAAGGCTTTCCCAAGGGGTTGTTCTTTCTACCACTAATTGCTATCCAATCTAGGAGGTTGGCATAAGCAGCCAATGGCCTTGTTGATTACCCCAAGCAAATTTTCTTGGATTTTGCCATAACTAAACCAAGCAGCTGTTACTATCATCAAACATGGTATGGGCATCTAAAATTCTTCAGTCTGCATTGTTCATCTTTGTTTCTTTGTCGGGAATAGTTAAAGAAGGGCAGATAGACTAGAGAGCTCTTGAGAAAGGTTTTCCTGTAGCAATTGCCTGAATGTTTCTTGCTTTATTAGGACATAATAGAGTCATCAAACACGCTAGACCTCGGCAGATGTAGTCAAGATTTTACTTACCTGAACACCAATTTTGGGTAGGCTTCATCCCATAATATTTTCCCACTGAGTGTCTTTTTTCTTGACTTAAAAACTTCCCAATCCTCAGACTGAAAGACCCAGAAAGTAAAATTTTCTGTGAAACTTTTTCATATTTTGATCAGTTCCATGTATGGTCTAAAAAGTCATTAAGCAACAAAAAGATTTGGATGACATAAAACCATCTGTAAAAACAACATGACTGTCTGTTAGGAAAATTATTGAATTTATGCATTTAAAATCCTACCCCTAATTGGTAGAGAGCTTAAAGTTATCACTTCGAAGCTCTGCTTATTACAAGGTGTGAGCTGCTAGAACAGAATTTCACAGTCAGAAGAAACTTGGCTGGGAAATCTGAGCTTTTTGGCAGAAACATACTGGTATGTTTATAGACAGCTGCCCTAGAGTAAATAATGAAGGTTTTTGAGCTTGAAACAAAAAAATGAGGACACCTGCCTTTTGAAATGCAACACAACTACTATATTCTAGTTATCATTAGATGTGCAACATTTTCCATACAGGGAAAGACAAGGAAATAGGAATAAAAATTGCATACTGTTTATGCACACATACATATACACACACACATGCATGAAAGTTAAAATAAGGGTAAACTTTCCGAATTTTTATGCTTATAAGCATATTTTATATTTTATTGATGACAAAAGATTTGAAAGGAAGAGATGGTGTGTGCATGATTATAGATGAAGTGTTAGCATGTTAACATAAAAATACACATTTTTCTATGTGGTGGAGACATCTGAACTTCCATTGAAGACCATATGATTCCAGTCCAAATAACTCCATTACTGTCAGCTGCTCTTTTTTTTCATAGGAAAGATCAACCTTCTCATTTTTGTCGCCACCACTTTGTATCCAGAGTATCTCTGCATTTTCACACACTTTAACTGGGTACTCACTTTTCCATTGTGGATTTTCAGTCCATTTTTAAATTGTTAGCCACCATATGGGTCTTTGTTTTGTTTGTTCAAGGTTTAAAATGCCTATTAGAAAATGGCTAATACATTTGCTTTTAAAGTTTCTTCTTGTAAAAAAGTTCTGGCAAGCTGGCTGAGATGGCCTTGGAGAAAAATATTCCATTGTAGAGTCCTCCTTTTATGTCCCTTTTAAAAGAATTGTCCTGAAATGATCTGCTTCTTGTTATTGACCAAAGTAAACAGTGGTAGGTACATTCTCAAGGGTGTGCATCCACTGTGCAGCAAAGACCAACAACATACACACAACTGCTCTGCACAGTTTTGGGGACTCAAGCTCATTTTAACCTCCAGATTCCTTCTTGTCACAGGAAAAAGCCCTTTGTTACCTTAAATTCTGTTTTCTCCCTTCCCAAGATATTTGAATTCATTGAGTTCTCTTACAAAGCATGATTTGTTTTAGAATGTTCCTCTCTAGCAATTTCATGTGAAAAGAACCAGGCTTCAAAGGCAAAGAATCAAAGTTTGTTTCTTTCCAGGAGGAATCAAAGCTTGTTTTCTTTCCAGGAGTCCTTTTCTTCAAATATTCCAGGTGTCTGTGGGAAGTGTTGCTTGACACTTGAATTAGTTTGACAGTCTGCATCTGAAAGGTGAGATTCTTTTTTGTGTGTCCAAAGTTTCACCTTGGGATCAGCAGCCTGAGTGAATGAGGATGGAGTATGAGGGTGAAGCAGACTTGTTTATACCATTCTGAGACTTCTCTGTGGTTTTGGGAAGGAAAAAAAAAAAAAAAGAAATCATTTACACATTGAATAGAAAAAAGGAGAGGAAAAAAAGCAGTGGTCAATCGTAAATGTCCAATATAAAAATTTTGCTTGCAGAACAAAAAGCATGTTTTTCTAGTCACGAAAGGTATGAATTTGATAGAAACTTAATATTTCTTTTGCATTGTTCTTAATTTCTTTTTACTTTTGATGCATACCTAGATGCTTGACATGCTAAAAATATAGGCTGCTTTAGGCTGAGTCTTTACTGACTCCATGGACTCATTACTTCTTGGCTTGTCTGTTTGTTAACTTTTCTGACACTCTACTAATTGGTTCACTCTAATAGAAATAACAAACAATAAGTCAAATTCAGGTCCAGTATTATTAAATGCAGAAATTGTATTCCCACAAAGATGGTGAATTTCTAATTGAACTTTTATGCATATGTTTGATTTTGATTATAGCAAATTGCTCTTGCCAGAGCTGTTAGCAAAAGCAGAGAAAAAAGTCCTAATTAAAAGGGTAAAGCATAGAACTTCATTGCAGCCATGTCTAAACATGCTTGATAACAACATAAATAAGGGAATGTGTCATGATTTAAAGCATTGTAAAAGACATGAATGCTATTTATCATTCACTTCCAGAATGAGGAATCCAATTTAATTAAACATTGATCCTGTTTTACTGGACTTCATAGGCTTTGATTCTTACTTCAGTCACGATATTTTATTTTGCATTCTGTGTCTTTTGATAACACTATCCTTCAGGTGCACCACATTTATTATAGTAATCATTTACAGAAAAATGATACAACTTTTTAATAAATGAGCTATTTTTAAAGCTATTGAAATATGACAATTTTCCAAATTATATTCAAAGGAGCATAGAGATAAGAGGAAAAAAAATATTCCTCTGGGTTCAGGTGTTGCTGGATGTGGTACAATCACCTTGATATATCTGTGATTTGTCTCTAGTATTTGATTGCACAGCTAGTATTAGCTGTCTCAGAACAAAAGAATATCATTCTAAGAATAAAACTTTCTCGCAGTGGAGTATTACAAGTTTGTAAAGTGACATTGTTGCCTCTTTTTGTCATCAACTTGGAGCATTTCAGTGACAATGGGGGAGACTACAGTTACTTTCCCAATTTGGGTGTAGGCTGCATTCCAAGTAGTGCCACTATACTTCAGATGCTGTGTCTCAGAATTAAGTAAAAACATTTTGAATATTTAAATACATATGATTGAAAGTATATGTGATTTTTGTAATGCACTGAGCCAAGGAAGGCAAGGACAGAGACAAAGACATATTTTCTTCTTTGCTGCCTAGCAGATGAAAATCAAACATGAAAGAAAAATAGCAGTGCAGAATAGCTTGATGTCTTCCTAAAACACTACACCTGTTAAGTAGAGTAAGCCATCCTGTATGACTCCTGTAAAATAATCTATTAAATTATTGCATTTTTATATAGTGTTTTCAAAATAATATGGTCATCATAACTCATCAGAGCAGCTTCATGACTGACTTAAGTTTACAGGGTACTATGATTAATCTGTAATGCAGAAGGATCTATGTGATGTTCTGACCAAAATATGGACTGAAATAATTTGGTATTGATATCTTAAGTGTGATACTTACATTTCTTACTAAATATAATTATAATTTAGAAAGTCAGCTAGTTAGCATAGTATCGAAGCAGTATTAATCTGATATTTTTAAAATTTGGTATTTAATGTTAAAAGGTCAGTGTAATCTACTTTACTTGGGTCTAATGGTTCATATGAAAATTCTTTTTCTAGCTTTTAGTTCTTTCACTTTTAGGTATATTTCAATTCTTTAATGAAAATTCTGTCTTGCATTTGTATCTTTTGCTCAATAGTAGTAAAACAACTTCAACCCTAAAGCTTTTCAAGAATATTTGTTTAACTAGTATTTGAAAGAGACATATAGGGAGAGCATTGGTAGCTTTTAAGAAGTAACAAATGTAGGAAGAACTTAAACTTAGTAGACACCTAACATTAAACAAGGGAAACTCTGTATTGCCATATTCACCGTAGGATAAATATTTAGCTCCAAATTTTTTATGTTTAGATACACACACACAAATATATATATATATAAAATTTGTAACTCATCTTCCACATTTCTTCTGGAAAACTAGTGTTCTATGGTTAACCCAAACTCAATTTTTGACAATTTCAGAGTTTAGAACTCCATCTTCTCTTGCTTCCAAGGTTACCAAAGAACCAAAGAATGCTAAACTGCTTTCCTGTTCTGAGGTTGCAAAATGAATTAGCTCAAGAATTACATCCTCTGATAGCAACAGAGCTATAATATTTCAGATTAGATGCTTTAGACCTTTATTAGATGCTTTTTTTGCAGGACAGTGAATTCACTAGGCAGCAATTGGAGTACAAAATTGTGCTGCAGGTAGCTGTATCTTAAAAGTAACATTTCTACCTAGCATTTTTCAAGAATTAAATCTAAAAATTGTATGGTTTAAAATGCTTTGAATTTAAAATACTTTTCTTTCTTTTAAGGAGTATGTACATATTCCTGATTTGTACAAGAATTTTGCAATGAAATCAGTATTAATATGGACTTATCAAATTAGAGCCAACAGAAAGATCCCCAAGGATCTCTGAGGACTTTAAGTCAAGCTTATAGTTACTGCATTTTATATTAAAGACAAATTGAACAAATATTTTTCCTGATTCTTGGATATGATTTATCAAATATGAATTTATTATAGTGATTTAAGATAATTGTCCTGGTGAAAAAAAAAAAAAATCCTTACCTCCAAACTATTTATTATTGCTTCTAAAGCCCCAAATAATTGTTTTATAATAATCCTAAAGGGTTTTCAAGCTTTGACACAGGCTGTCCAGAGAGGAGGTTGAGTCACCATACCTGGAGGTATTAAAAAGACATGTGGATATGACACTTGGGCATATGGTTAATGCGGTGCACTTGGCATTTCTGGATTAACTGTTGGACTCTGTGGTCTTGAGGGTCTTTTTCAACCTAAACAATTCTATGATTGTAAAAAACTGACAAATATTTAATAGGATTTTCAGTCCCTGGATGAAATTTCCCATAAGGGAACCAAAGCATTTGGTCCTGAGACTGGAGCCTTAGTAGTACCTAACAAAGTCTGTCCTTGATAATGAAGGATAATCTGCAAGCATTTCAGAAGCTTGTATTTGGCATCACAAGCACATGCATAAGTGAAATTCTGTTCTATACAGTAACACTTTGAAAGTGCCTTGCTTGTTTAAACATACCATTGGGAGAAACAATCTGTTTTGCTAATGTCTTAAGCTCTTCAAAAAACCCCAAAGCTTCCTGGTTTAAAATTCATGGTGTTTTTTTAATGATACCTCACTGCTGGGAAATGGGGAGTCTGCTCTGGTGCTTTGCTGCAGAGCTTGTTTGGGAAGTGCTGACAGGTAACCTACTTTTCCATTCCCAGAAAGCACTTGGAAAGAGACACATTTTCATTAGAGCTAAGTGGTAACTGTTTCAACACTGATTCTCTTTTTGCTTAATAATTGTGAACCTAAAACATCCCAAAACAGTCAGCCCTAGATATGATGCCCCTAGATTTGATTTTCTTTCCCTCGTATGAAGCCCTACAGAAAATCATAGAATCATTTCGGTTGGAAGAAACATTTAAGAACATGGAGTTTGACCATTAACCCAGCACTGCCAAGACCACTACTAAATCATGTCCCTCAGTGCCACATCCACACATCTTTTAAATACCTTCAGGGATGGTGACTCAGCCAGGGAGCTTCTGCTAATGCTTGACAAACCTGATAAATGATAAAACTTCTCACAGAGAAAGAAAAATTCTAGTTTAAATAAAGGTATCATGGTATGGCCCCAACAGTTTCTGATTGATTTTTCCCTTTATGCATTTATGAAATACTTGCAGTTGCGTTTCTGCACTGTTTCCCTGATTGAAGGAGAACTAGAGGGTGTGTTTGTGGCTGATTGCAACTCCTGATTGATAGGGAGAACGACAGATTGCTATTAATATCAAGTCAACTCTTTTTAAGGAAATATGCCTGACAAATACTAACAGTTCCTATCAAGAGAGTTTCTTGTTTATTGCAAGACTGATTGCTTTAAAAACCACACTGAGAAAAAAAAAATCATTTTGATACTTGCATTATCTTTTATATAACCTCTTCCAGAAACTATTTAATATGATGATTGAGTGGAAAACTTGTGACAGACAGATGGCAGAAGGAAATTGTATGAGGACAGTATACTTTGATTATAATGAAAGTATGCTTTAAAAGAAGAGGCACAATGTTTAGGAAGTGTCAAAGTCCCTTAACCAGTGCTATTTAAAACATAAGGATATTGATTAGTACTGTAGCTCACATGTTTTTGGCCAGAAGAGTCTGATTATTTAAATGACATTACATAGCAGAGCAGGGAAGGAAAAAAAAAAGGCATTTTCAGAGATGTAAATGTGAAGCTAGAGATTTGTATTTGCTGTTGGTTTGTGATTATATACTTTATATAATTAAAAAATACTCAGTGAAAAGTCAATCCTCCAGTCTCAATATCCTGCCAGAAAGAAAAGCAAAACCTTGGTGATTCCTGGGAGATTTACTCAGTCAACATGAATTCTCAGGTTATGCAAGGTTCATTTGTCTGTTTTCTGATCAACTGAAGTTCATGTTTCCAATTCTATTTCTATAGCTACTAGACTGAATACTGTCTGATTTGCAGCCAAAATGCATATATATTTTACCCTGGAAATTATTTTTAGCCTCCATACACATGATGAGAATCTCAATAAAACAGAGCTTTAGAGGAAGAACCTGAGTTTTCAACTGCATGGCAAAAACTCACTTTTACCTTGGGCAAGTAGACACCTGTCTGAGGAAATCCTCTGGTTCTGGTCCCCACACACCCAGCATAGGGGTCACCCCACACACTCAGCTTTACCTCAATGTTAGAAGTCTGGTTGTAAATCAATGGACTGTGCAGAGGGTGATCTGGACATTTGTGTGGTTTCCATTACTTGATGGACTCCTGCATGCTCCGTAGGGGTTTTTGGCTGAACAATGACACAGCGAGAGCAGCCCTTCCCTGGGTGAGGAGAGAGAAGTGCAATTTCAGTAGGGCTGTGTGTTTTCTAAATGGACAAACAGACATAAGAAATTATGCACAAGCATTCTTATTGCACATGTAACTGCTGAGAAATCAAAAAACCCCTCAGGAATCCCCAAACATGAAGATGGTTTTATCTGACATATGATGACAAAACAGGATGACCCACTGCCAAATATCTAGACAGAAAAACAACCTCATTTAAGCATGCCAACATGTATTTCTGAATATGCAATGTACAAGTTCTGATGAGAAATGATGATAACAGGCGGAAGTGCATCCAGAAATGAGATCACACCATCTGGATCCTGGTCTGTATACAGCCAGCACTTAATTTTGAGAGTCTCTTCCTTGTTCTGGGAAAGGTACCCCAGAGACCCTGTCTTTGGATTAAAGAGTGCTGGACATCCAGTGAAAAGTGTATTTGTTTTTGTACTGCTTGCAGGTATAAAAGCTCAAGGGAGACATGTTCCTGTGCCATAACTTCCACAAAAGGTTTTGCTGGAGGAAAAAAGTGCAGAGTATATAAATCAGATGTGCTGCTTCCTCCCGCTCCTTTTCCCACCGGATTAGATAATGATGAGAGAAACAATTTTATAACTGCTATCCTTTCAGGTACCTTGAGTGCTTCCCAGAAGTTACCGTAACAAAATAAAAGGAAATAGTTTTTTAGGGATACATTTAAGAATTAGAACTCAAGTGACTGGGGAGACCTTAGAGCCGTTTTCCAGGGCCTGAAGGGGGCCTACAGGAAAGGTGGAGAGACTTGTTTTACACGGACCTATAGACATAGAACAAAGGGCTTTGAACTGAAAGACAGTTGGTTTAGAAAGCAAGGAATTCTTTTCTGTGAGTGTGGTGAGGCACTGAAGAAGGATGCCCAGAGAAGTTGTAGATACACCATCCCTGGAAATGTTCAAGGCCAGGTTGGCTTCCAAACCTAAACCATTCTATGATTTTAGACTCACAATGTATCAAGTCATGTCAAGACCATAATCAGTTAAAAAGATATTCCTAAAAATTGCTAGTTCATTTGGAACGGTAGGTGCCTCCTTGGAGTCAAAGGTTCCCAAAATTGAAATATTTTTTTAATTGCATTTACATCCTGAGTTCAGTTTAGCAATCAATGTGGTTTTTGCACAGGTTTGATTTGTGGTGTTAGTCTATTTCTCATTTGTTTAGTGATATGGCCTGTGCTTATGGGTGTGTGGTGGGGAGTACTGTCAGATAAATGTAACCCAGAGTTAAGTTTCTGACATGCCACAGTTTATACCTGGGACTGTAATCCTCTGCTTTGGAAGTGGATGGTGCTTTCACAGAACCACGCATGTGAAACATTTCTTCAGAAAATTTCTTGTCATATCCCCATGGGCACTGACAGCACATAGAATTTAACCCTGAGACCATCCTATTTGCCTAAGCAAATTCCAGTATGGGCATTTTGGCTTTCATCTGGTTGGTAACTTCAGTACTCAAAGGGTTGAAGTCAGAGAGTATTTGCTATCAATTACAAGTATAATTGTTTTGCGATTGTGGCAGAAAGAAAAACATTTAGACTGTAAAATGAGCTACTTCATGGTAATGGCAGATGCATGTTTTGATGACTCTACATTTCCATAGTGATTTTTGTTTCCCCTCCATGGTCTCTTTCCACTCAAGCCCTCTGTGTGAATTTAATTGCTACTGCTTGTCCTGTTCATAAGCTATCAAAGCTTAAGGCAGTCTTGCCCCCATTAGTGATGGGCTGCATGAATTGCATGCCCCCTGCTATTTCTAACGGGTGATTGAATAAATCTAGGAGATGTATACATACAGAGAGAAATCAAATACCTCTTGATAAAGATTAATTTGGTTTCATTTCATAGAGAGGAAATGAAACCTTAAACAGACCTCAAAATTTACATTGAAATATTTGAGAACCACTGAGTTGAAATTAATCTCTTTTGTAAGAAACCTGACCCACTCAGAGGTGTTTCAAGAGCTGACAATAAAAGATGGTGGCTTCAGACCTGAATGAGAGTGAAATTTTTAGTTTCTCACTATAAACAGTGTGGGTTATTAGAGCACTCACCTGAATTAGCAGATGTTGATAATAACCAGTCTTTCAGATCACCAGGGCTCTGAGTTTCTGACTCTTTGGTACCTTATGCTGTTCACAAGAAATCGGTGCCTTTTGGAATGAATGGATCCAGAAGAAAATAGATGTTCAACAAGTTATAGTGTAGATATTTAGTTTTATACAAGATATTTGTGAAAGATCAAAGTGAAAATTGAAATCTGATACAAACAACTTATTGTCACTTACCAGAAAAATAAACAACCAAACAAAACAAAACTTCCCCCCCCCCCAAACAACAAAACAATAAATGAGTTGTGGATATGTCACAATAAAGAGGAAAAGAGAGAAGTTCTCTTTCTCCAAATTTGGTGTTCTTTATCAGTAGATCAGCTGTTTTTATTAATGTTTCCTGAATCTATAAAATTAAAAAAATTAAAATTTGTTGATCAGTGGAGAATTAAACATATGCAGTTGTGGATTTTTTTATGACATGTCCTCTCTTTCATTTCCAGTCCTGGTGTGAACCAAGGTTTTCCTGGTCTAGTTTAACTTGGAGCTGTTCTTGTTTCTCCCTTGTCTTTTGAAGATAGGTACTAGTGATAAAAATATTTCTGCTGTTCTGGAACTCATCAGTAAAATATATTGTTGGCATCCTTTTGTCATATGACTGAAGATGATTAGATTAATAGTTGAGATTCCACTGGTTTGGGGTGATGGGATGGGGAAGGAGAGGAAATTATATTTAATTCATTTGAATCAGTCATACTGTTAGCTTAATAATGAAAATAGATAAGGAGGAAATTTACCTCTTATGGTATCTAGAACTTATATAAGCAAACAGATATAGCTTTAAAAGTGCAGTAATTTGACACCAATAGCAGGAATGATTGATCTAAAATGGAAAAAAATAGTGTCATTCTTTTTGCAAAATGTCATAAAATAACTTAATGCTTTTTGACTAATCATCTATTTAGGAACATTAGCAGTTTTGTTGTTAAATGTAATTGGCTGTCTTTTAGCTCATGTTTGGATAAAGTATTTTTATTGGTGTTAAAAGATCACGAGTGGATGCAGAGTACCTAAATTATTAGTGTTCATGAAAAAAGCTAGTGAGAATAATTATTTTGACTCAAGTATTGCTGTGATGAAATATGAGCCTTTGCTTTTAATTCTATGACACATCTGCCCCAGAAATCCAAACTAAGAAAATACAGGTGGTGGAGGTTTATTTTTTAAGTGAAAACTTGTTTGCCTCCTAACATTCTGTGAACATACTGGATAAACCTTTTCTTGGAAGAAATTTGTTGGTTTGTGGGGGGAGGAAGGAAGGGGGAGAGGAGGAATTTTTTGGGGGGTTTTTGTTTTTTTTTTGAAGGCTTCCTGCAGTGTGAGTGCAAGGGGTAGATAACAGCTGGTGAGGAGCGCCATTATTTTGAACTCTCTGTCCCACAGCTGTGTGTGTATCCACATCACTCATGTTTAGACTGCTTATGAAATGTTTTCTAGGACTGTGTGTTTCTGGGTGAACTTCACCATTTGTGATGCCATGTTTTATATTTTTGGAATCCTGGAGAGAAATATGCTGAGTTATCAAGATATATACAAAATAAGATCATCTTCTTTTAACCAATCTAAGACTTTTACCTTTGTTTTCCTGAATTTTATTTTGCTGATCTCTGAATAAATTCATAAAGAAGCCATCATAAAGCTATAGAAAACCATGGGTACTTTCTTCTATAAATCTACATACTTACACTTACTTTATATAAATAACATTGTTGAAAAAAAAAAGACAAATACATCTTTCTAGACTTTGTTATAGACCTTCTAGTAAGACAGTATAGTTTTAAGTAACAGAGGAGAAAAAAAAAAGTATTTCATTAGCAATAAGTAAAACACTGAAATTCCCAGTGTCTAATCTATAAATAAAATCTTAAAAGCATCATCAGAACACCTGCAGGGTATCTGTTCCATTCCTGAGACTGCTCTGATGTTCCTGTTTGACCCTGCCTGATGCACAGCTTATGTGCTCCTGACATTCACTCCTAAAAAAAGAGAGAGAACATTCTGTTTTTCTGATTTCTTGGAGCAATTTGAAGCTGTATTTCAGCTATGTGATGCATTTGGAGAGGTTCAGCTATGAGTACCTCTTGTAATATTGTTGACCAAAGCTGAAAAGAAGAAATTGATGGCAAGTATGATAAAAGACAAATGCCAAGTAAAGAGAAAAAAAAAGGAAATAAAAAGATGAAAGACAGGAAATGGAAAATGAAAGAAATAAAATTTAAATCTGACAGAAGGGATAGGAAATACTATGTTATTCATTATTTCAATTTGCTCATAATAATTTCTATTCCTAAGTAGAAAAACACTAACATTTTGGAACTTTTTAGGAAGAAAGTAACAGTTTTTTTTCCTAGATGATATGGCATTGTAAGATCCATCAGGTAGACCAGAACTGTTATATTTCTGGTATGGGCTATGACTGTTAAGCTTGCTGCTCTTGCTGATTCCAAGTTTTCCGTTGGGACTCCTCCCCCTACTATTCCAGAGACCCTTAACAGCACCTTATGCCAGGGTCTTTGCCTTAAAGGTGGGATCACTGAAATGTAAATGAAAAGCAGTAGAAAGAAGATAAAGATAGTGGGGATTTCTTTCATTTGCTTGGTTAGTTGGGTGTTTTGTTGGGTTTTTTGTGTGGTTTTGCTGTTTTTTGTTGTTTTTTTTTAATTTGTTGATGTTGGTTGGCATGATTCCTCTCTTCCTGCAGTTTCTTCATACAGAGATCTCACTTTGCTTGATATTACCTTTGGAAGTACCACCCACCATGTTGCACATTTATTATGTCCCATATGATCTGTGCTTGAACCATCTGCACACTACATGTTATACTTCTGTAAGATTTCTGGGATAAGAACAAGACATTTACACAGTATTAAAAGACATATACTGTTGTAGAAGTACTCACCTCAATGATGCCAGTATTTCTTCTCAGTGAAGTAGGCATGCAGGAAGTGTGGTGTCCCAGTGACAAGAAGGACAGAATTTACCTACTTTTTTAATACACAGTTGTTTGCTGCTTCCTGGACTTCATTCGTGTGTGAATCAGTTTACAATGCTTTCTGCTGACAAAAGCCATTTCAGGAGCCATTGGCAAAGGATGAATTTCAGTCATCCTCTGCCACAGCTTAACTCCCACCAGCAACCAAACCCTGTGCAGGTCCTTGCTCACTCCCCAGTCAGCAGGTTCAGGGAGAGAAGAGGAAAGGTAAAAGAAAACACAGGGGTTGAGATAAAGACAGTTTAATAGGGAAAACAAAAGTCACACACAAGCAAAGCAAAACAAAGAATTAATTCACTGCTTCCCATGGATAGGCAGGTGTTCAGGAGAGCCATCTCCAGGAATGCAGGGGCCCATCATACCTAATTGTTATTTGGGAAGACAAACACCATCACTTGCAACGTCCCCCCTTCCTCCTCCTTCCCTACACTTTTATACACTGAGCATGATGTCATGGTCTGGAATATCCCTTTTGTCAGTTTGGGTCACCTATCCTGGCTGCGTCTCCTCCCAGCCTCCCATGCACCTGCAGCTTCCTTGGCAGCATGGCAGTATGAAAAGCAGAAAAGGCCTTTGCTCTGTGTAAGCCCTGCTCAGCAATAACAAAAGCATCTCCATATTATGAACCCTCTGTTCAGCACAAATCCAAAACACATCCCCACACCAGCCACAGTGAAGACAATTAATTCTACCCCAGAACACTGTGGTTTGTATTATGAACCTCTTGGAGAGCCAGGAGAGTCACTAAAATATTGATGGGGTGCATTCTGGACAGAATTATGGGTGAACAAAATTGTGGCATGAACTGTGATACTCCAGTTTTAATATGTGGCATTTTTTCATTTACTGGAAATCTGCACCTTAGCTTTTACAACAGAGACCACAATAAAAGCATGAGTTATGAGTTGATCTACAGGGAGATGCCCCTTGGATGTGAATGTATTCCTGGTCGATGTAGCAAAAAAAGAGAAATCTTTTATGTTTGCTAAATGGTAGGTTGTATTCAGGTTAATTTCTCATTAGTATTAGCGTTTGAGTTTAATATAAAATCATCTTAAACCTTTTTTTCTCATTACCATCAAATTAAATAAAATTAATATTATTTCTTACTTTTAAAAATGCAAGACCAACTTATTTTTGAAAAAAAATCTCCACAAATATGAAAAAAATATTCTACAAAGAAAAGGGCAATTTTAAATTACTTGTGGCATGTGGTGATGCTGATGATTGTACAGTTTCACAAAACCATTTTAGGGTGAATTTAATACTAGCTTTCTGAAAGATGAATGCAAAGATAACTCCTCAGACCCACACTCCTCACTTTCATTAGGAAGTTCCTATGTGGAAGAATCTTTCCCTTTCCTCCTGGGTGACTTCGTTTCTGTGTTTTGTCTGACATTATGGTAAAGCACGGGACAGATAAAGCAGATAGCTACACTTCCATAAAGGAAAGAAATTATCTTCTGATGATTAACAGAAGTAAGCAGGCAACCCCAACTTTTTTGGAAATCATTTATAGGCAAAATTAAGCTCAACACTCTAGCTGCTACCATATATTCATTCTTTCTGTTCTGTTTATTTCTGAGGCAGCCTATATGGACATGGATTTCTTGACACAGCAATGCTTTTGCTGTCACACAGTCTGCTTTTTCTGGTCTTGCCATGCCTCAGCTCTGTTGACTCTGCCTAAAATAACAAGGCAAAACAGTTTCAGGCTGCTCATCTCCATCCCTTTTAGGAACAGCAGCATATCCTGACCATGGATAAAAGATCATATATTGGTGAAATTATCCAGCTCAGGGGCTGGGCAGATTTTTATATTTTTTTATTAAATAAGTTGGGAGTTTCTCCTTCACTTCTTTTGGGGCAACATCCTAAGAACATATAGTCTAATAAATATCTATCCTCTTGCATTATGAGAAATTGATAATTTAAACGATTAACCAGAAGGAAAACAAAGAAACAAAGATAAACACACACACACACACACACAAATACACACACACACACACACACACACAAACCCCCAAAACCCCCAACCAACCACAAAAAAAGCCCAAACCAAAAAAAGCACACAGAATCACTGTGAATTCAGCAGTGAAGCAGGAAATGGAAACCTCAACATCTCCTGACACTGTTTATGTTTTTGGGATGTGATGATTCCAAATTCTAATCAAGAAGCCTTGTCCTGAGTTAATAATTGCGATATTTGGTGCTTCTGAACAGACAGCACTTGCAAAGCAACAAAACCCCCTTTTAACTTAGTTATAAAGAACATTATTAATAGATGTCTGGAAATGGAGAGTTATTAGAGAATGTGTGATTTGTCATTTGGATTGCAGCTGCTTTGTTGGTGTAAAACTCTCTTCACAGGCCTGTAATTGCATGACCTTAAGTATGCCTAACTTAATTATAATTTTAAACAAGTTAATTAGATTATTTGATGAATTATGGTATGTAGAGAACTTGGCACAGTGTTCAAGATGAATGGAAGTGAGCCTTGACCTTTACTTCCATCAGGAGGTTCTGCATTTTCTGGTAATGCTTCCTTATGCTATGAGTACAGAAAGTCTTGTTAAATTTTTATGAGGAAGTTTAAAATTCCCCCAGTTTATGGAGTAATAAACAAAAAGCCTACTTTCTATTTATTTTTTCTGATTAAGCCCACTGTATCACCCAACTTGGACTTATGTCAGCATATGTGATATCCTACATGAATGAAATCAATCCAGTTTAGCTACTTCCCTCAAGTGCATGCTGCATATAAAAGTAGGTATTAATGTGCTCTTGCTGGCTGCAAACATTTCTGCAGGGATTTCTAAAAGTGGGGTGCTCAGTTTACATGTTATATAGCGATAAAATTTTACAAAATGGAAATGAGGAAAAATCGTGAAAATGTATGGATTTGAATTGAAGGAGCTCAGAAAGAAGGATTCATCACAAGTTTCTTTAAGAAACCTTTTTGTCAAGATTAATCATGAATTTGGATAGAGAAAGGGAGGCTGCAATACTTTTAGTACATCGAGCTTGGTATAATCTTCAAATCTGCTTTTCTAATTAGGCCATGAGAAAAAATATCTGATAATCTGAATATATAGTTAATTATAGTTAATTGTACTATTCAATTACAGGAATTATTTTATACATTGGTAAAACTGGAAGTACATCTACTCTAAAGATGTATACTCTAAAGATGAAGAGTGCACATATATTTTACCCAGTTTGAGAGATTGTTGGACTTTGGCTCTTTCCTTTGGATGGGCTTTTAGCAATGATGCTAAAGCTGCCCAGCTCAAATTATCCTATTTTATCCCTGTTGGAGGGATTTTTTGCAAGACCTGAAAAGTGGTGTGGGCCAAAAGATCCATGCCTTTTTTAAAAAAAATGAAAAATCACACATGTCGGTCACTTTGAGGCACTGGAATCTGAGAACATAGTTCTTTGTGCTTAAAGTGGTAGAGACAGTGCTATTGCTTATATGTACTTGGATCAGGAGGTGCATAAAATAAATTGCACAAGAAGACCTACTTCAATATATTTAGTAGTTCAGGCCCATAGTACTACACTATTGAACTTCTTGACACATTCCGATCAGGATAGTAAGAGATGGCCCATAGCAGAATTAGTTAGGTGAAAGTGAAAAGTGTATTTTCCCCCCCCGTCTTGTGTGGATAGTCCTCTGAAAATGGCTATAAACACTTTCACACATTTGTGTAAGCTGAGTCTATTTCTCCTAGGGCCCAAACCTCTGAAATAAAAAATAACCCTTTCATTCACTTGAGCCATGGATGGATTTGTCGCATAGAAATTGCTCTCATTAAACAGCATCAACTAATACAAAACGGTTAAGTCTGCTGATGTCTTTTTTACTTGATGACATTAAAATAGTGTTCTGTCTAGGCTTATATTTAGAGCTGCAGTAGTTGTACATATGGAGAGACAGGTGTACATGTGAATTAAAAAAAAGCTTGTGGGGATTTTTTGTATGCATTTCTTCTTAAGATTTGCTGTTGAAAAATTAAGACTGTACACAAGAGAAAATCCTTCATAAAAGAAAAACCTCACTTCTTTCTTTTATCTTTCCAATTATGTGTATATATTTTCAGAAGATGGTGTAAGTAGTCTGCAGTTTTGAAACAGGGCTGTAGAACATATAGAACTCTAGAAAACAAATAATAAATATTAATAGAATTTTTTTGAGTTGCTTGCAACTGCACATTACTAGTTCTCAAAATATAATCACCTTTTCTCTGCTGCAGCATAAATGTTTAGCATCATTTTTATAGACAAAAAGGTTAGAATAATTACCCCTCTTAGTAAATGCAAGCACATACTAGCAAATAAATAATATTTTAATATAAGCATATGTAATGTTAACTCTTGGTAACATACTTAATGAAAGCATTTTTATTAATACTTATTTCTGTCATTAGAAGCAGAGAGAAGATGTACTTTTTGTTAATATGCTTGCATTTAATACTGCCTTTGATAATAAAAATGTGACTGAAAATGTGACCTTCCCAATGAGAAGCCCAGACTATTGCTTAAGTGTTCTCTTGTGAGTTTTGACCACAGAGAAAAGTACATTTACAGTTAGTCTGTGCTGTCCTTGAAATTCAAGGAAATTTAAGCTTCGTTTTGTAAAAATATCTTTCCATTTTAGGTATGTTCAGTCCAAGCTGGACCTTGTATTGGTTCTCAAGGTACAGCCTCTGTTTCCTGCACTGGAGTTTTTCCTGATCTGTTATGAATTAATCTGTGGTACTCATGGGCATGAGATCACATTAAGATCCAGGACACAGCAGAATTTCATAGAAAGGAGAAATATAGTGCAACTACTTGGAATACCATTACTGAAGTGTTAACATTGGGAAAAAAATCAATAAAACAAACCAATCAAAATTATTCTTAAAAGGTATGTCTCTTCAAATATCAAACTTCAGCTACTGGTCTTTCTCTACTGGCAGAAAGATTCCTATCATTCAGTGAAAAATTGTTTTCGGTATTTCTCCTGAATCGGAGGCATCCAGTACTCCTTGATTTGTTCAAACTGGAACACTTTAAGAAATGCAGTGATTGATTTTATTTCTGGCTGTTTATCCCACTTCCTCCTTCCTACGTTTCATATTGTTATCCAAGGCTTGCATTGCTTGGTTTTTCAAGTTTCAAATGCAACAAACCACCCAAACCCAAACTGTCATCCTAGAGTACAAAGGCTGGTGACCTAAGGAAAAAATTACTCCTGATTATTTTTGTTTGTCTCTCCAAGTAGGCAGCAGGGCTCAAGCTGATGAAGCCTCTTGAACAGTTTCTTCAATACGTAGTTGATCACAGGTTTCTTCTCTTGCTCAGACTCTATTTCTCTTATAATGGTTTGCCTAGGAGCAAGGTTGAAAAACTATTTGCTACATAATTATTGGGACAAGCTGCTAAGTAATTAAACTTATGAGGCACTTCCATTCTTTATCATGTCTGTTCATTGGAAGGAATATAACTCAGAAAAGGGAGGTTTAGGCATTCTTCAACAGCATGCAAAAATTCTGTACCAAATCTTGTTTCTGCAAGGTTGGAACATTGCTGGTTTGGTGATTTTCCCTGGTATCTGTTCCACTGATTATATAAATTTTGAAAGTTTAGTGATACTAAATGCAGTGAAACCATTTATTTGTTGTTTGACATTTGCTGAGTTTATTGGGTCATAAATAAGCCATTGTAACGGCTAATAATGAGAATCCAAATGCCCTTCCGTTCAAAGTGCTCATGCAGAAAAGTTCTGTTGGGCTTGAATTTACCAATAATCTGACAAGTTATTAATTAGGGGAGGAACTCTAACAAAATTTGCCTATGTCACCCATTAAGCCTATATATCTGTCTCATCCTTCACTTTGTTCTTCCCTGGGTGATCGAACCAGACAGTACAGTCACTAGTGATGTGAAGGTCCAAGGAAGAGTGTTGCCTACCAGCAAACCTGTAGATTTTTTGGAGGTGGACTGTAGGATTGTAGGAGCTAAACTGACCTCATTCAAAAACATTTTACAAAAATGACTTTAAAGAAAGTTGGAGCCTTGTCAATTTTACTATATTTCACAATGTATTCTGCTAAATTCAGTGCTGGAAATATACAAATGCAGGAGCTGTCTTAGACTTAGACTGCATAAGATACCATCTATGTAAATAAGTGGGTTTATGATTGCAGATCCTAAACAGAGTGACAGCTCATCATCGTGAAGATTAATGGTAGGATGTTTGAATATTGTAAAATTGTCGATGAATATGCATTCCAGTTCTGAAACCAATTCATTGCATCCATATTTACTTCTTTTCTGAATTTGGGTTTTGCACATACTTAAATGATTGTTTTCCTGTCTGGGAAGCAGATTTCAAAATTACCCATATATGTATTTATGGAAAGTATCTTGTAATTTGATATACTTGAATATGCATGCCAGAAATGCACTATGTACTAATTCAGTACACTGAAGACTACTTCAGTGTAGTTTTAAGATGCATCTGTTCAACCCTACCCATGAAAAGAAACATTGAATTGTGGTGAAAAATTATCTTGGAGGTATTAAATTAAACAAGCACATAAACAGATACTTTAAAATGGTAAATAATTACATGCCAAAAACACATTCCAAGAAACTGATATTGTTATTCTGGGAAGAAAAAAAATCAACAAAAACCGATCCAGGTTTTCTGTTAAATTTTTCTTAGAATCTGAGGTAGCATTTCTGTAACTTTCTAACACATTTGAGCAACAATACTGATGATGATAAAATACTATTACAGTATTAACAGGCAGTATTTCCTACAAAGTACTTTTATGCAGACTAAGAATGTACTGGAGACATAGAAGTTAAGGCCACTTGAATAGCCTAAATTGTAAGCTCTATCAGCTACAAATATCCAGAGCAGCTCTTCAGATGGAAAATCATGTAAGATGTATTATATTGAGTACTGTAATCTCCCCAAAGTCATCAGACATATCCTGCAGAGATGTTCCTTCTAATATTGAAATCATAAAATGTTTTTAAAACTAGTGGATAAAACTTTGCAGCGTCAATAATTTAAATAAAATCACCATGAGTAGAAATTTTTGTTCATAATTAAGCATTCAACAGGGATTGCTACTAGAGTGGAAAGTGGAAGGTTTAAAATAAAGAGAATGGGTGGAATAACATCTTGTCTAAATATGTTGAATAAGACATAACTCACTGTATATCTTTGGCTGATTGTTTGGAAGAGCTCAGAGAGGTGTGATAATAGAATTTAGCCACATCACTGGAGCAAATATTTGCATTAACTTAATCTCATGAGTGACAACTATACTGCCAATTTTAAATGAGATCCTGGCTTCTGTGAATAAGCATGAAAAATAATATCATAATTTCAACAGAAACAATTGCTTCTGTGAACATTTGTTTTTTCTAATTTCTTGTCATTGTTTTCTAGGAAATACAGAATACACTAAGGGAGGTTGGGTAGATGTCTTAGGTTACAATAGTGTGTATTCTATCACCATCTCCATGGGCTGTTTGGGACCAGGTGGGGCAGTGTTCCTTGGCCATCCTTGATGGCCCCAGGGCGGGACTTCCAATGGGCCAGTTGGTGGAGCAGGGCCAAGTGAAGTGCCTGGAATCTTTCCTGTTAATGGGCCATTAGCAGGGAGGGTCTCACAAAGTTCTCTCTGTTAATGGGCCATTAAGCTCCACTGATGGATTGCACCATTCCCATTGTGAGATGCCCCGCCCGGGGGGGGAACGAAGCATCCCCATTCTGAATATAATCTAGACCCTGAAACAGCACAGGGCAGCTTCTTCACCGGACCTTCAGAGAACTGCTTCAACAGAGCCACAACTGTCCCTGGACTGCTACCAACACCCTGACCAACAGGGTGTCAGGTTGTATCCTGACTCTATCAGCGTTTTTGTACCAATTGCATGTATTTTAATTTTCCTATTAAATTGTAGGTCTGACTTTGAGCGTCTCACTAATTTGCTTTCAAACCACAACAGTAGAAGAATGAAACATGACAAAAAGAGCAGAAGAACCTGAACTGTGAATTTGAAAACAGTTCTGTATAGAAGGTGCATTTATTCCACACAGATTAGTGAGTGAAGTGTTAGAAAAACAGATTTGCTGGTTTCTAGGATTTTTTTATGTAGATCCAATAGTATTCTACAGAAAGGTTTATTCCTCCAGAGAGCTTTTTCTTAATACTTTGTGCAAAAGCCCAGAGCCTTGATAGCGTAGTTGAATGAAGAGTAAAATATTCCTAGTATGTGTGTATGGTCTGTATATTTGATATGAAATAACATTGTATAATTTTATAAACATTGAGTATAGTGACTTGTGAGTTGGGCGAAAAACAGAAAAGGAGAAGGAGAAAAATCCTACAGAAAAGTCAAAACACAAAACCCCTTATCTATTTTGAAAATAAAGCTTATTTCTTTCCTTAATTGGCAATACTTGAAGAAGATCCAGTGAAAATCTTTTCAGAGTACTATGTTAAAAGTGGGTTAAAAAATCAGGGAGAGGGGAGAGGTAAAATATATATTTGCCCAAATACATCTTATTTTTTAAAAAATTGTAGTAACAACTGGATGCAACATTTATTTGAAAATCTTCAAGTTTTATAGTAATTTTTCTTGTCTGTGCTCTTGACCTTTATGTTTCATTCTGCTTGTTTGTAGTTAGGTTTATTGCACCATAAATATCCCAGCCTAATTAAGCTGATCTATGTCAAAGTTTCTTTTAGCACTATACAGTTCTAAACATCAACAAAGAACCATCTTCCTAAAATTCTATTGAAAATGTTTTGTTTCTTTTTCCTCTTTTTCATTTAATTTCTGTAATTGTGCTATTTTTTTTCCATGCCTGCTCCAAATGTTCTGATTTTCTTCTGCTTTACCACAAATTGAGAGTAATTGTCATTGCAGTTCTGGAATTAGAGGTAGTGATATATCAGCCAGTACACAATAATACTTTATAGGTTTTCAATATTTTAAAAATCCTGAATCTCCTTTTGTTTTTCCTGCATATCCTTCTAATTTTCTGAGCAGCAGAAGAAAGATCTTTCAAATTACAGAGCAGGTTGAAATAGGTATAAGAAACTGTATCAAAACCAAAGAAATACTTATAAGAGTAAAATACCATTGAAATCCTAATTTCAAATAGAGTGAAGAGATATCTTGGAAGTAGGAAGAATATTATTTAATACCTGAAAAGAATTTGGTGTACCTTGTATCTTTTGCACAGAAGAATAGTTTCATTTCCTGTGTCCAGGAAAAGACACTCGGGTTTGAAATGCAATCTTAAGCAAGGTTGATTCATTATTCTATACAGCAGATTCACTGTGAATAAAAATTCTTCAAATATTAAGAGATGCTAAAAGATGGGAACTAGAGCAGGAATAAAACCTTCTGGTTTTGTTAAAAAAAAGTAAACAAATATTGTCAGTCAGGTGTCACAGGCATTTCTATGCACTTCACCACCATTAACTATCACAATCAAAACTTCACAAGCAGTTTTAAAACCCTCTGAGTACATGTGAAAAAACCTATGAACTGTGCTGTCAATGAAATCATTGGGAGGAGCTGTAGGTGTTGTACATACACTCAACTGCAATGTCAGAGTTATAATTACAGCAGATTCTCTTGACCCTGATAAGTATAAGCCAGTATTTCCTTTAGCTGAAAAATTAATATAACCTTTAAAACTTATCCTGATCTCTTAACAAATTGACAAATTATGACCTTCTCATTCCTTATACAAACAAGGAATTTCAATTCTAATACTGTATTCTGGCTGACCTAGAGCAGAAGGCTGCACAAAACTGATTTTAAGTCATCATTTTTTCTGTTGTCACAGAATAGAATTACTTATTGCGAGTACCCAAAATAGCTTTGAGCAGACTCAGAACTGTGTTCTGAAACATCTAATCATTTGTGCTTTATGAAATACTATATGCCCTGCTCTGGGGAGTGAAATACTTCAACCAGAGATGTGATTCATCAGTAAATTATTCTTGTACATCCTGTCCACTGAAAATTAGAAGCTGTGAATTAAAATGATTTCCTCTGTGTGTGAGGAAACAACGAGTATTTTACTCTTCGGGCCCTGATTCTATATCATAGGGATTTTAAGATGCATTTTAGGAATGTACAAGCTGTGTACCAGTTGTTTTTCATCAAAGACAAGCAATGCTGAGGTAATAACACCTGAGTAATCTGGTAGGTTAAAGCCATTGTCAGGGTACAAGGAGCGGCTGAAAAATAGTTTGAGGAAACATGGAACAATGGTTGCTCCAAAGCTCTTTGCATTTGAAAGGTGCATGCAAGAATACACAAGTAATGCTATCTCTGCAATTTAAGCTTTACTGTTACTTGTTTCCTTCGAGATTTTTGTGTTTTTAAGGTTAATTGGCTAGTTGTGTATCTATTGCCTTTGTCTTGAGTGAAGGATGTCAAAGTGCTTATTAGAGGTAAGACAGAAGCAGCAATTTAAAATATGTTCCCACAACAGTATAAATCTGAGATGATTTTCCTCCTTTTTTTTGATTTAATGATCTGGATGTTACTGCCCTTTAAGAGTTTAAGTATCAAGGAGACATGTCAATATTTTCAGAAAAGTACTTTATACAAAGATTGATCAGTCTTTGTATTCTCAAACAGCATTGTACTCTCAAAAGGCATCCAAGTTTGCATCTGCATGAAAAATGTAGTTTATATTCCTCTTTCTAAGCATTCTAATTCCTAGTAATTCCAGTAAAGACTTTATAAATTAAGAATCATTGTAACACAATATTTAAAAATTAATTATCCCATACTAGAGTCTTTTGTGTGCATTACAGTCCACAAAAGTAAGCTGGATATGTTAAAGTTTTTAAAGATATTTTATAAATGACACATTTCTATATTGAAATTGATATTCAATTTGTAGACTACATTTGAAGAGGTTAATTTATTTTCAATGATTTTTGTCTAATTTATTGATTAGAATACAGATATGATTTAGTAGAAGTAAATGTTCTCTATAATTTCTAAGCAGAATTACGTTATCTTATGCATTCAACTAGTGCCACCTTTTTTTTTTTTCTTCAGCAAGGTTTCTCCCACTTCTTTATTGACAGTCTTCCTTTTACTGCTGACGTGCTGATGCATGACAACTTTGTGAAGAGCGCTCTTTTGTAACCTAAGTAACCTACCTGTGCTTACTAGAGCTTTATGAACTATTAGATCATACAAAAAGGTTCACCACAAAATTAATGCCCCAATTCCATCAGAAACTTCACACTTCTGGGCAAGCTAGAGAATACTGGAAAAGCTGTGAAGTAGAAAATCATTCACATTCAGGTGCTGAGTTCTGCTGTGCTTTTATACGGTGGCCATTCCACTGCCAGTAAGCCATTCGCCATTTAAAGGTAGACCAATATATTCTGCTAGGCTGATCTTATAAGAAACATAGCTAATACAGCTACTGTATCTGGCTGTTTAGTGAGGGCTTGGAGACAGGGAACTTCAACTTTAGTGATTTAAAAAGATATAACATGTTAAAGGCTAATGCTATATCTCTCTCAATAAACAAAAATACCATAATGGCAGTTTTCTTTACCTTTGTTGTTTAGGAAGTAAGTAAAATTAAACAGAAACTATCTGAAAATTATTTCTAAATGTTGTTAAAAATTTTGGCCTTGTTATAAACAGTGGTTTGTTTCAACTTCTGCTACAAGTAAGTCACTGTTCCAAGTCATCATATGCCAAAAGTGTTACCAAATGTCCAAAATATTGGAATAAGACTCTCCAAAACTAAAGCTGTGTTAAAGAGGCCATCATTTATTCAGGCCTGAGGTCCCAGGGGGATACTCCCAGCCTTATGTGGACATGCAATTTTGCAAATGTGTTGCTTATATACAGTTGCTGAATGCATTTTACAAGTTACCATTACCATAAATCCCACCCCAAGCTCCCAGAGATCCAGTCCTTTGTTTTGTCTATCAGTGCATTCTTGAGCCAGATTTCTTCCTCCTATCTTTCAACTGTCCTTGCTTTTGCATGCCTTGTTTCCATGCTAAAAGTTTCACAGGTACATTGAAACTTGAATTAACCTTTTTGATATCAATTCTCCCCTTTTACATTTGGTAACAAAAGCACTCTTGAATTCTAATTTGTTCCTATTGCCTGGACTAGCTATTGATTTCAAGGAAACTGGCATGGATCTCAGTGTTGTGTAACCAGCAGAATATTTATCCAACTATCAAAGTGGTACAAGTCCACTGAGCAGGAAACTACTTGGTCCTACTGTAGCTTTAATGTAGCTCATGAATGTAAATATAGAGATACTTACATATTCACAGCTGCCACTTCATTGTAACTTGTACCTAACAATTGATTTCCACATACGTTATTAGTTCCTTGTATCAGAAGTAAATCTGCCACTTCTAACTTTTTCTGCTCCAATATATAAATTTGCTTTGTTGATGGCAAAAGCTTGCAAAATCTCTTTAGAAGATCATTACAGTAATTGAGGCGGTCTTTTTTTTTCACTTCTGAATGTTGTACAGAATTACAGATTCTATTGCATATACAAAGTCCCTTTACATCCATTTTTTCTCATATTCTCTATCCATCATCTATCTAGAAATGTGGATTTTCCCTTTTCTGCACCACTTACATGCCTTAAAAATGCTTTCAGCAGCTTCCATTGCTGTTTGTTGGTTGTGTTTTTTTTTTTTAACTTCAAACTGCAGTGCTTTTATTCTTCTTTATATAACTTTAAAGTTTGAAATTACACAATTCTATTTCATAACAGTAATGACCTTTCCTAAATGAGCTACTGAGGCTGGATATAGAGGAGTGGTGCTGTCCCTCTGACCTTTTAGATGAGTTTCAGAGGTCTGATCTTGAGGCTGCCAGGCGCTGCAAAAGCCTGAGAGTAGGCAGTACTTATCAATGAGGAAATAGGTTATGCAGGTGAAGGGACAGCAGCAATGAGGTAAAATGTTCAGAAATTTAGTAGAGAGGAAAGACTGTGGGAGACAAATAGGTTTGGAGGAGATTTGGGTCAATCAAATTTTCTAATGCTATAATTTTGATGTATTCCATTTCATAATGAGATGGCATGACCTGATACAGAGAGACTTAGTCAATGTATTCCAGTGTAAATGACTTTATCATGTTTCTTTTCAATTCAAGACAGTGTTACATGCTGACTTCCAATGCATAGTTCTTTCCTATTTCATCATGGATTGCTGAGATATAAATCATTTTTCTATCGCTGTGCCCACAGGCTATTTACTCTTTCATCATGTTGTTATCAAAATTCAGTCTTGTTTCTTATATGTTAGCAGCTACCAAATCACATATTTATTTGAAAGAAACATTAAATGGGCTGCTTGGTTATTCTTCAAAAAACGGATAATATTTTGTACTTTGAGGGGGGTGGTGAGTGGGTGTCAGGCTTATTGCCAAGAAAATTGTGATTTGAAAGGGAGTTAATAAAAACAGATTAAGGGTAGATAATTTATTGTCTACAGGCCAGTTCAAAGCCTACCTTTTTATGAGAAGTAGTCTATTCTACTTTATTTTGGTAATATTGCTGGACAACATTAGAGTGTAGGTTAGTGTGTCCCCTATCAAAGTGTTTGCAAACTCTCAGTTTTTAGCAAGACTAATTTAAGATTAAACAATTTGACTGTCACAGAACCAGAGAATCACAGAATAAGCTGAGTCTGAAGAGACCCTCAATGATCATCAAATCCAACTCCTGGCCTGGCACAGCACCATCCCCAGGGTTTACACCATAAGCATGAAGTGCATCACCACTACAGATTCAGATGAGGGAGACTGAAAGAGTACCCCATAATTTTAGTGATAAACATTGTGTTTAGCATTATGAAACTTAAATAGGCAGGATGGGAAAATCCATTATAATATATTTATGTATAACTACGTAAAATTATTAAAAATATGTAGCAAATTTTATGCCTGTGTGCCCATATGTAGGTATTGGTGCCTCATCCTATCTAGATCACAGCTGATATATATTTTTATTCTGGGTCACAGTGGTTGATGAACTAGAAGTTTGATCTGCTGGATCCAAATGTCACTGATTTGATGATCCCCTATTTCCTTGCTCAAGTTTCTTGAGCAAGTTTCTTGATAGGTACTCTCTTAGCTGTGCCTTTGACGTCCTCTGGCATCCTTCAGTCTTCTAAAGCTGGCTGTTGTCTTACGACATCCAGACTTCATTTGCGCATACAGAAGTAGTTGAAGGCCTTCCCCCTGGCTCCCAACAAAAAAAAAAGCAAAATAGTCTAAACAAAATAACCCCCACCTTATTGTCATGATTAGCTGGAGACTTCCAAAGCTTCTTGTCTATTGCAAGCTGGTCATGATGTTCCTGAGCAGTTTTCTTTTACAGCTTCTTTCCATGGGGAGTGGAGGAGTAGCAGAAATCCCTAGAGACAAATGTCTTGACCCCTATTCGTAAACTTTTTTTCTTTCCTTGTCTTTGTCCTTGTAAACACAATGTGCACATATGCGTGTCTGGAGGTGATCTGTCCAAACCTGTGGAGTCAATACACCTTGAATTTATGGACCATATTGTGGCATTGAACAAGCTAATTTAAACTACTTCTGTTACTCCTGACTGATGCTATCTACAAGCATGGAAAACAGAGAGTAAGGTTTTGAATTACAGGTAACCTACTCTATGCCTTGTGCCTGTCTCTGGCTGGTCTCACTTTTCCTCTTACTGGTCTCATTATTTCTGCTTCACTCATACAATCAGAAAAATATTTGCTTTTGTGTAATTCAAATTAGGACTGAAGCAAGATATGGGTTAATTTAAAACTGGTAATTAACTGACATTCAGTGAACTATGTATTCAGCATTAGTAATGAAACAAATAAATCATTATACCAGACATTTAAAACTGTTAAGACAATTCATTTCTTAACATTATTGTAGAAATAATACCTAAAAAACTTTACCTTCCTCTCCCCCACATTTAGCACACTTGGGTTCCAGGCCCTTCTCCCCTTTTCAGGGAGGAAAAGTGATCCCATATAATCTTGTTCTCATGCCCCTGTAATCTTTCCAGCCTAGCTGTTGCTCATGCTACTCCTCAGAGCCTGCCAACATTCACAACAGTGAGAAAGTCCCCACAGCCCCAGGAACCTCAGGATGGGGGTCTCACATGCTGCCCCATGCTGCCAGCACCAAGCCAGTTGCAGCACCCTTGGGAAGGCTCCTAGGCTTGCAGTGCCATGAGGAAACAGCTGGCAATGCTCAGTCAGACCATGTCTGCAGCCACTGCCACTCCAGTGTCTCCACCCACAGCTACAGATTTTCATGCCTCATTTATGCATCTCTTTATGTTTATTTCTTTTGTCAAAAGTATCTTGGTAGTTCTCTGGTTGTTCTGAAATCTGGCTGTCTTCCTCTCAGACATGGTCAGTTTGGTGATGAAAACTCTCAAAAGAGTTTTGGCTTTTCAGTCACGCACCCTATGTATGTTTAGCCGTCTGTACTAACAGTTGTCATCCAGACTGTGTTTCCAAGAATGGCATGTCTGGAATCCCCTGCTGATTCTAATTTTATGAATGGAAGAATCAAGGCAAGAAAGTTTTTTGGGGACACACTATATCAGCAATGAGGGTAGATTCCAAACTTCTAGTCCAGCACTGAGTGTGCCAGCAGAAATAGAGGTGTCAGGGCCAAGGGGACTTGAAACAGTGGGAATTGCATTGTTCAGTCCAGCCAGGGTGGTTGGACTGTAGCAGGGAAAGCAATGTAGCCAAGCAAAAGCACAGGGGAAGAGAGATAACCCTTTGGTGTTCTCCACAAGATGCTGCAGTGATACTTCACTCAGCTTGGTGTCTACTGGACAGTCAGAGGGAAAAATTTGTCTTCCATCATGGTAACACCAATGTATGGAGACAGTTTCACTCTCTGTTTTCTCTTACAGCAAAGCTCCCAAGTGAAGTCTGTCACAAGACTTATGGAGCCCACTGCAGCACTGATACTGCTGAATTCAGTGGGAATGAGTTATCTGATACAAAAGATTTGGGAGAATGTCTGCTATACATCATGGTCTAGAATCACTGTTTAGACCTGTTTAGAAAACTCATATACAAAATAAAACTACTTTTCTTTTTACCATTGATATAGAATTTAATGTCTGANGGCCTGATAGGGCTGGCTGGGCCTGGGGTGGCAGGACAGGGCCCGGCCTGAGCTGGATGGAGTCCGGCCTGGTCCCTGCCCAGCCCAGAGCAGGGGGCCCGGCCCCATCTGGTCGGCTGAGCTGTATCCGCCGAGAGCTCTGGCCGGGTTCCTCCCCCATGCCCAGCTGCAGCTGCATGGCTGCTCCAAACTTCCCTTTCCTGCCCACCCCCGTGGGGGAGGGGAGGGGAAGGTCCAACTTACCGGAGAGAGAAGCAAAGAGCTCTTTTCTCTTTGAGCTGCAACAGGCAAAAGAAGAAGAGGACCAGGGGGTCTTTGCTTATATATGAGTTTTCTCCTCAAAGGCGGACCAAGTTTTAATTGGTTTACCTACATATCAATCCTTAAAACTACCTGGTTATTGTCTCTCTCTCTCAGGAAGGAAGCTGTACTACTTCCTGCAGCATAGGCCACTTCCAAGATTGACATCCCTTGGGCCAAACCAGGACACTTCCTTAAAAATATAAAAGAGGATTATATGTGTCTTAAATGTTTAGACAGGTCTGAGACAGTTTATAAGAATATTACATGTCTACAATTTACTTACTGACCATCAAAATCCTACGTGTTTTTACCCTTTTATTTTATCTCAAAAATAGAGCAGTATTTTATTCCATCTTTTTGTAACAAAGCTTTTCTATGTTTCTTTGTCAGGTGAATTCAGTTTAGCCTCAAATATTTTCATTTTTCTTTTACTTTTTTTTTTTTTTTTTTTTTTTTACCTTTAATGAAGATGGTCTATTTGAAAAGAAGGAAAACCAAAATCAAATAAACAGGTGGATCAGGTAACATTCTGTTGGTTGCCCCATTAGTAGCCTTTTAGTCCTGAAGGAAAAGCCTAAGGCTGTGACTAATTTAGATTTCATCTCTTTATTCTCTTTATTCTTTGTCTGCTAGGAATGCTATTAGAGGAACTTGTCAGTTCATAATGTGCTATCATAATTGGTTCACCTGTTCAGCTGGAATTGGGCTAAACTGTTCATTTACTCTGGTGAAGTGCAAACTGTACAAGACTAGGAAATGTTATTTTCAGAAATAACGTTTTGTCTATGGAATCAGAAAGTTTCACCATACTCAGCAAAATCAATACAATTATTGAAGTCTAAAAGAATTACCTTCAGGTTTAGGGACTATTATAGTAGAAAAAATATATTTTTTAGAGGAATTGTTTTCCATTACAGCTGTATGTTGCCTAGAGTCACTAGCAGAATTACAGGTGTGTTTGCTTTCTGAGTATAAGAACCTATGCAAGGCATAACTCATTTTACATTGGAATACATAAATGTGTGTGGTTTGGGAATGTTCACAGGAAGAAATATTTGTGTACATAATGCCACAAAGAACAATATTGTGCAGATAATTTTAGCAGAGCAGAAGTTTCTAGTCTCTTAAAAAAATCGCCTGAATCAGAGTTCTAGTTTTTGTGTGGTAGTCTCATACCTAGAAACCCAGTTTTAGGTCTTCTTCATACTAGTTTACCCCTTATCTCAAGCTGTTAGGAATTTGAGTTTCTAATGAGAGTTTGAATGAGGCAAAATTCATTTTTTAAATGTTTACATAAAGACTAGAGTTCACAAGTACCTGAGTTATAGGTACTGAGTGTGCAAAGGATTATACCAAAGCAGCCTTGTTTTGACAAACTCTATGGAGCATTCATTTCCTTCTCAAAATCAAACAGTACTTTTTCAGACAGCAGGCTAGCTGTTAGGCTGCGCATTCACATTAAGTAGTATTGTTTATTACTCAATTCTACCCGAGAGATATAATAACAAAGGGGTGAGGCTTGGGCAGATAGAGAAAAGAAAGTGAAAGGGCCACTGCCTTGTAATCAGCAGGACAAAGCACACTCATGAGGCTTGTGGTGATGGGCCTTGGGTCAGTGATAAGGCAGTCACCATGAAGGAAGGAACTGGACAGTGGTGGAACTAAGGCAGACTTCCATAAGCTGTGGATGGCTCTAATTTCAGCAAGGCAGGGAGGTTGACAATTCAAAAAGCCACAGGAATACAGTTGTTGGGAAAGACCCTTGGAGGTCTCCAGTCCAAGATCCTGCCCAGAATAGCCCCAGTCAGGGCAGGTTGCTCAGTGCCTTGTTCAATCATTTTTGGATACCGTCAAGGACAGAGATTCTGCAGCATTCCTGGGCTTCCATTCCATATTTGAACACACTAATGGTGTCAATCTTTTCCTTTTTTCTAACTGTGACTTTTCCATCTGCCATCTGGGTTCTATATATCTCCCACCTTGCAGTTATTTTACATATGGAATTTACAAATGAATCTAGGGAACAAGAAAATTAAGGGTGTCTTTAATCATTCCCATAGCCATTACTTGTAACTACAGAAATCATGAGCTAGTTATATTTGTCCTCTGAAAAGTATGAGAGCTGTGCTTCATATGCATGAGATAACTTTAGTGTGAGATGGTTTCCAATAAAAATGTAAGGATGAAAGTCAGAGTGCTTGAAAATACAGGTTTACATTGATGGCATAAATGCATGTTTAATTTAAAACAAAACATCCCCGCTAGCATGTCTATCTACCTAATTAATCTTTACAATTTCTGACAGGGCTTGTATGCTTTAGAGTGTGCTAGTCATGTATGTAACTCATCAATAAAGTTGGTTAGTAGAGTCATCAATGGCAGTAATTTCTTTTCTGTTGTTCAAAATCATATTAATTTCTCAAAGTGTTTCTATTTTGGTTTCTGTTCATGGACGCTAAGGATAGCAATGGATGGAGACCTGAACTTCTTCTCCTGTCCTGAAACTTTTGGAATAATGATAACCTTTCTCATATCCATAATCTTCTGAAACATAATATTAAATCTTCATATATTTTATACCATAAGGTATAGCAAGCATGAAATATGCTTTTAAAATATATAGCTTGCTATGGGGCTTATGTATTAAAAAAACAGGGGTTCAGAATTGGGAATTGTTTTCTCCTTTCAGGAACGATTTCAGAGAAATGTCTCTCTATAGTACTTACCTCTAAAGGAGTTTGACATCTGTAACAATCTTTTATTTCCATCAAAATAATAACTTGATTACTTCCTTGTGTTTGCATTTAATTGAAAGTAATTTAAACTATTAATGGTGGCTTTATTTAGCCATTGTAAGTCATAGGAAGAAATTAATCAGCAATTTACTTTAACCGAGTCTACTGTTATCACACTCACTAAATTGTATTTGCTGGATCTGAGCCTAGTTTAACCCAAGTTTGCATTTCCACTTTGGAAGGTCATCACATTGTCTGATTTTTGACACTCAATATTTCTAGGTGTGGCAACATGTCGGTATAACACAGTATAATTTTTCTGTCCCATATAACAGTTAGAAGGGGATTAATAAACATTGGCTTATTTAAAGTACTTTTACTCTTAGGTCACTTAAACTGCTTTTATGTTGAGTTTAACATACCACACATTTAATTATGCAGAGATCTTGATTTAATTTGTATTTATCTGTTATTTCATACCTTGCTCATGGAGAAGTCAAAAATGAAACCAATCAATCCCTCAGCCATTTTAAAGTAAGTATATCTTACCTAAAAGTTAGAAGTAATCTACTTTCCCAGAGATATTTAGAGACAATAGAAATTGATACTGAAAGGCTGTCTAAAACATTTGCTTATGTGTTCCTAAATTTGTCTCTCCTCCCAAGATGATCCATTGAACTGAGCAGACAGCCTGTCAACACAATAATTAATAAAGAAAACAGAGCAGTAGGCAAGAACAAGTTGTTGTGCAAAGGTACTTCAAAGGCATTTATGAAGTGCATTTAAATGATTAGCAACATAATACAGTAAATGTTCACTTGTAGTGAGCAGAAGGGTGAGAGATTTTGGAAACTTGCTGAGAGTTTCCACAGGTTAATCTAATAATTCCAGATTCTGTGGCTCACAGCACAGGTCTCAGTTATTTCTTTGAAGGTATTTTTGGAAAGTACCTTACGTAAGTGTCAAAAAGGAAATGTAGGGAGACACTTAACCACTGACCACATCTTTGTTCTTCTACAAGGCATTTTCTGGCATCATTCAGATTGTTGGTTGTCATGATAATTCTGTAGCTGTGATGGCACACAATTTACAAAGTCTGCATGAGGAAGCCTTTATCTTTAGTCTGTTTGTGAGAAGAGATCTATTTCTGCCTTTAGAATATTGTGCAGATGTATCCAGACAGATTCAAGGATGTGTATCTACTTTTTTTCCATACAATATAATGCATCTCAGTTTATAGCCCTATAAACCTATTGCTAATTAACTGAAAAAAATGATGTAGATTAATTGTCTCTGTTAGGGTTTGGGTTCATAAACATGAATTTTCTGCTTTGTGTTCATTTGAAAATAAAACACAGCTTTAATCCAGTGCAGTGGTTTTGAACAAGGCCTACTCCCATGAGGTTCAATTTCACTTTGTTTTCTTGGATATTTCTGCAAGAGATAAAATTCCTCAATAGCAAACTCTATTGAGTGCTTTGTACTGACTGGTCTTATGAGCTGTTTCTGAAATTTAAAAGAAAGAGAGAAATTAGAGTTGATTTTATAAATCTTATCACTCGAGTTGCTTATTGTTTTCATTTGGGTTGCTTGTTGTTTTCTGGTTTTGAGATTTTGTACAATTTTTAAAAACAGAAGGAGTTCCCAACTAAAGCATTTAGCTTTAATAATGAAACTGTGAACTCATATCACTGACTGAAAGGTAAGAAAGAAAATAACATTGTAAGGATGTTATCTCATACTTCCAACATTCAACCTAAGAAATTCAGAAATAAGGCTACCCTGAAAAACCTGTAATAACCAGAGGAAAAAAAAAAGGAAATAAATTTAGAAGGTAGCCCTAACAGGTTTAAGACAACCTTATCTCTTTCCCTCAATGGCAACACACAGAAGAAGAAAGGGCCACAAAGCAACAACTCAACAAAGGGAGTTATTACCTAGAGAGACAGGATAAGAAAAGATAACCTTTTATTTAATAACTCAGAATGGTATAACCCTCCTAACTCTGAGCCTTGCACTCAAAGCTGAGACTTCTGATTTAACTTTTTCTTCTCTGTTTGGTTTTTCCAGGCTACAATTTGAATTAGGTCTAGAATAGCACGCAAAGTGTTGAAAGCTTATAAGCCAGCTTCACTTAAAGGTCACCTAAAAATTAACTCATTAAAATTCAGAGGCTTGGCCTGATCTACAATTAAAAAGAGAAAAACTTCCCATTTTCTGGGTTGTTTACTTTTTCTCAAACCAATTTTAAGAGGTTACAACTCTCACCTTTTGTACTTGAACAAGTGTCTGTCTTTAACACAGCAGGTGCTTGAATGAACTCAACAGTCATTTCTGTGGTGAAAGCCTTCTTGGCCTAGCCCAGAAGATTGGGTCAGGAAGAAGAAGCATTATTAAGATCTTGTAAAAAAGAAGTTGTTTTGTGTAGATAAGTGACAATAAATACTGTTATTCCCTGACTGTACTTGGTTTCAGACTTACCAGCTTTTTTAGATCAAAAATATTGCTGAAGAAGAAATCTGAATGGATAAATTTAGAAATTGGACTGGTGGGGAGAAGTAAGAAAAAACCCACAAACCACAAACTAATGTCAGTAGCTCTTCTGAGATGAAATCTTCTGAGAGATTAAGGTAAGAAGAAAGCTTTTATGAGGAGACATGTTTCATTTTATGGTCAGTTTTCTGGAGTATAGATGTAGGAAGTAATTTTGTCAAGTTCAGGAAATAAAGGAAGTCTTCCTCTTTGAAGTGTCTCCTGATGACATACAGTTGCATGTTTCTTCTGAAGGAACAAGCTTTTCCACATAAGCTGTTTAATGAGTTTGCCATTATATTACAGAAAATAAACTAATGGAAATTCATGGGCAATTGTCTCAAGAGATTTTTGACCACAGAAATGGAAAAGTTTTACAACTGAGATAAAAACACAGTTAAGTCTGAAGTTTAAGAACATAAGTTCTATTATAATGTTGACCACTGGACAGGAAAGCTTGGGAGCTCTTCTTCAAGAGAAAATAGTTTTCTAGCTTCCTGGTTTGCTTTTGTATCTACTGTTCCAACTCTTGGTAAAGTGATATTAACAGATTATTATGGAAATTACAGATTATTGTGGAATCCTTATTTTATCTTATTGTCTTCTAAAGAAAGTATTTTTCTGATATCTTTTTGCTACAATTTTTATAGTCTTATACAAAACATGAAAAGGCCTAATATTAATCTAAAAGCAACAGTACACAATTCAGCCTGTGTGAAGTATTTGCAGTGATGATCTCAATTAAAAATATCTTTTCAGGATAACAATAGTCTTTCACTATTGGGTTGGACTATATGCTCTCAAGCAGTTACTTCCAACCTAAACAATTCTGTGAGACTGTGATTCATGCTTAGCAAACTCATTTTTCAAGCTGCTTTTTGTTTTGCTTTTCTTTTGTTTCCTACTCCCAAACTATGCCTGATTCAGATGGCCAAAATCCATTCCTTCATTTTTGTAAAAAGATGAAAAAAAGTGAGTTTATATAAACCTAGCAAATGCCATAACTTAAAATTATGCTCCCAACTATAATTCTAAATTTATTTTGGGGAGTTTTCACATCTATTGCTGCATCTATTGCTGAGGAAAAATATGATTCTATCATTACACGGAGTGTGTTTTAGCTGTATCGGCCCTTGTGAACTATCATATTACAGTTGCATACAAATTATTTATTTTGCAAAATGTGCTGCAAAACACTAATGAATATGCTTTGAGGTATTTGAATGAATAACTAAACTCATCTTATTAATTAGCACAGTCCGTTTTGTATATGTACTGTCCCTGTATCTCTTACGCTTTGTGTTTAATTATCAGATAGTTTGCAAGCATCAGTTATTTTTTTATTGGAGGGCTAAGAGCTCAGTTGAAATATTTTTTTCTTTTCATAGGCAATAAGAAATAGAATTTGAGATATGAAATATGACATGAGATATGAAATAATGAATATGTATGAAATATTGCATTTATTAACTCTTATGTTTTATGATAGTGGAAGGTCAATGTCAGCAGAGCGAGTTTAATTATTCAGACTTTGCATTTGACTATATTTCTATGTCTCCAAGTTAAGATCCCTGAAATGTTCCAAAACATTAGAAATCCTTAGGAGAAAAGGTGTTTTCCCCTTGTAGTATACCGTTGCAGCCTTCATTGTACACAGTACATTTCATGCATCATTTCTCAAAATAAGTCTGTGCATAATAACATATGCATCAATAACCTATGCAAAATATTCTTTGGGATATTCTCTGCCCAAAACTGTGTTGCCATTTATTTTTCCTTGTTGAGGAATTCAGATAAGAAGTGGTAGATGTAGTAGAAAAAGTAGCCAGTTGAATATTTGTTATCTTTTCTTGGCAGCTGTCTGTCTCTCACAAGGGATCCCCCAATGTACAGTCAAGCTTACAAATAGCTTCATAGGCTATGGTACATTAAACTTGAAAACATTTTTTTGCTGTTTTTTTCCTTAAGGCTAGATAAATAGCAATTAGGTTAAGCTGAATTCAAATAGGGTTCTGCTTGGATTTGTCATCAGAAAAATCAATATTTCATTTGATGAAGTTGTTAGTCAGCCTAATAAACTGAAAATATCAGAAAAATCCATGGATCACTTTAATTCCTATCCTTTGGTTACAATCATATACATTATCCTTATTATTTTCATTTTGAATAGAAAAAGGCATCACAAAATCTGAATAAGCCCTTTCAGAATCAAGGACAACAGGATATAGACCAGAATATCTGAGCATACTCTATCTATGCACTTCAAACTTTTTAATAATTCTAAAAAATGGAGCTACACCATCCTGTTGTTACCACAACATTCACTCTGTAAACTTCTTCACTTGGAGGAAAACTATCCTGTGCATAGGGTAAGTAATCCTCTAACTAGGTAATCTGAAAAAGGTAAAAATAAGGTAATCTGAAATTTTCCCTGTGCAAAGCCATTCACTGTGAAGTCACATGTTGCAGCATATCTATTACTTTCTACTACTTAGCATTAAAAAACATAAACTGATTTTTTTTAATCTACAAACTCTTCTTCTGAGCTGAATATGTCTACAACATTAGAGCATAAACATTACTTTTCTTCTGAGGAACAGAACAGTAGTTTTCAGTTAGTGTTGCATGCACTATCCTAATGGCATATCTTTTATGTGATGAGTCAGGATAAGGCAATTATATTCATTTGACATAGCTCATCACACTTTTCAAGCATTAGTACTTATTTGCAGTTGTAACTGGTTAAATAGTATATAAAATGAGCCTGAACATGAGAAGTCACAAATACCTTTAATTTCCCCTTCTCTTTAGGTTTCAAACTTTTTTTAAATTAGAATATTGTATCCAGTCTTAATAGATTAAAACAAACAATTAAAATTATCTAAAATGCTCAAAATGTCCATCCCCAGCTTCCAGTTCTCCTGAATTTTTTCTGCCTGCTGCTTTAGGCACCACCGTCTAAACTGCAGAGCTTCTCCAAAACATTTGTTTTCAGAGATATTAGCAAAACTGAGAATATGTGGGAAGAGGGCAGAGTGTTTAATGATGCAGTCCTACAGTCCTTTTGACTTTCTGTGGGAGGTGCTTGTGGAAGTAACCCAAACAAGAATCTGCAGCTACAGATGATTTTTTCCCCCTTTTGAGTAATTTTGAGAAATAGCAAAAAGGTGTCATCTCTGCTTGCAGGGGGTGCATAACATTTAGTGGCTATAGAGCCTAAGGTAGTAAGAGCTGTTACTCTGCTTTTTTTTCCATTGCAAATTTCATGTAACAGTGTGGAAATGTCACATCAGACACCCTCTCTTTCAACTGCCTCTGCTCTTCAATATAATTGTTATCTCTCTATTTCCATTTTGGAAAGCTTGGAGTTTAGAAACTGAGGGTCAACTACTCAGTTTAGGATAAATTATCAGGGCTCCTGGAGTTAGGGCAGCTTACTCCAGCTGAGTATTTTTATGCCCTGAAGAACATAAAAAAAGAATCTGATAAATAAGCTTTGTAAGAAGACTGTTATTTGACCTTTATCATAGCAAAATGTTAGCAATTCACATCATGCTTGTCTGTGACCCTTCCAATCAGGAAGACATTTGATATTTCAGAGACAATTTAGGTTTAATGTAAGGCAAAAAGTTGCATAACAAAACCACTAAAATATATTTCCTCTTAGCAGGAAATTCTCCTCTCTACAGCCTTCACAAAAATGGGATCATTGCATGGAGGGATTTGGTACTCTATATTTCTTATCTTTGTTGATATTTTTTCCCTTAAAAAATAGGAGAAAAGGTGGTGATAAAAATACCTCATAGTAGGTTGTAAGATTTCTTGTGGAAATCAAACGATATGATGTGTATTATGTGGTTCTGTGGGAATAGGGAGGAGCTGGTTATATTATCTAAGATGGAGGCTGAGAACAAGATGACAGGAGATGGAAAACCAAAAAAAAAAGGTAAGGGAATTTACTTTCCTTCCCAGGGAGAGCAGATTAAAACTGGTCTCTAAGGTAAATTCTTTAAGTTCTAGTTCTGTCTGATTTTGTGATAATGGCCACTGAGAAGAAGGAAAAATATTTAACAAAAACACTTCACTCTCTGCTGTGGATTTGGGACACACAGTGGCAATTTCCACTGCTCATGTTTGAGTTTGACTACAAGCAAAAGTATGCAATATGTCCTTCTGAAAGCCTTAGGGTATTTTGTCTTGGGAAAAACAAATGACTAACCAGCTCTTGGTTTAGAATGATACAGTCTGTCTTGGAGCTCATTCTTTTTCTGCTATTACTATCTGCAGAACTGTAAAACCCAGTTTTAGATACCTAGACCTCAATTCTAATCTCAGATATGCAGGTATGCCAAAATACAAGCAGCTGCTTGAAAAATCCTACTTGGCCCATGCAGTCATTAATTTTGGTGCTCATGTGTATGTGATTAAAATAGAGCTCTCAAAGAATCAAATCTGCATCATCTGCAAAAACAAATTCTGAGGCTAGAGGAAACATATATATTGTATTTCAGCAATACTACCTGAAAGATTATTCATATTCTATGTCATAGATTTCTAGGTAAATTCAAGTGGTAAGTTGCGTAAATTAACATTCATATTCATAGGTTGTGGATTTGCTGACTGAAATATAGAATAGATAACTTTTATTGGCTAGCATGAGTTTGTGCAAGATTACGCTTTAGACACCAAAATTCTGGGAGTTGCTGCTTCCTCTTCCTGCAGTGGCTACAATACATACATTGCTAGGTAGGGAAATCTTAATTTAATTAGGTCAGTTGTCCTGACACCCAATCTATTACAAAACAAGCAATTTTCACATTATGTAGGGAACATTTAGTAAGAAATATTTAAATACTCACATAACTTCATTATAAAGCCTGCTAGCAAGAGCTGAGTAGTATCTAAGTTATTGGTACCTCATTTAAATTACTTAGCCTTCAAGAAAAATACACTTTTATTTGCTAATTAATTGCAAATAAATGCAATAATGAAATAATGAACTGCAGTCTTACTGATGTTTTTTATTCATGAATAAAACAACAACCATTTAGGTTGCTTTCTTTTGTTGGAAAAAATAGGGACCACAGGAAGGGAAGAGAGAGCACATAGAGAAAACACACTTTAAAGAACTGTGTGAACAAATTAAAGACTAATGAATCAAGTATTTGTAAGTGTCTAAATAATTGACAGACTAATAGTTATTTAGTCTTGCACCCTGGTTTTAATCAGTTGATGTTCTTTCCATTTTCTAAGCTTGTGCAAACTGTGATGACTTTCTACTCTTTTGTTCACCTCATTACTTTGATAAAAATGAGAAGTAGGGTGAAAAGAATACAGAAATATTTTCATAGAGAAAACCTCCAGCTCACCTGTCTGTACCTGTACCATTTCAGAAATGTGTTGCAACTGCAAAACAGGAGCAATAAAAACTCATTCTCTGGAAACCACTTACTTTAAAAAAACTGAGCTTCTTGTTCAATGTGCAGCAAAATCCTGTAAGAAATGAGTTCTGGATGAGAGAGGAGCTCCCACTATCTGTCCACGTGCATGGCTTATTGTCTACTTGTCTAACATTAAGTACTTACTTGCTGTCCCTAATTTAATCACACTTGGTAAATGATGCAACAAGAAATACTTTGATCACATGTGTTCTGATTCTTTCAAATCACAAAATCATTACTTGTTCCTTTTTTCCTTATTTTCCCTTTTTTATTAGTGTACTGAAGAGGATTAGTCTCCTGATAAAAACTTAATTTAATTGCTTAAAGTAAGGTAATTTGAATTTTCATCCTTAAATCAAGATGAACTTGATTTTTTTATATTTGTACGTGGATTGGGTTTGCATTGTCAGGTTTTGGTAGTGGTGGGGTTACAGGAGTGTTGTCTGTGAGAAGGTGCCAGAAGTTTCCCCCAGGTCTAACTGAGCCAATGCCAGCCAGCTCTGGGATCCACTGCTGGCCAAGGCTGAGCCAGTCAAAGGTGATAGTAGGGCCTCTGTAATAACATATTTAAAAATGAAAAAAAATTGTTATTGCACAGATGTAGCTGTGGCCAGAGAAGAGCAGAGTGAGGACATGTGAGAGGAACAACTCTACAGACACAAAGGTCAGTGGAGAAAGAAGAGGAGGAGGAGGTGCTCCAGAACCTGGAGTAGAGATTCCCCTACAGCCCTCAGTGCAGACCACAGTGAAGCAGCTGTGTCCCTGCAGCCCATGGAGATCCAAGGTGGAGTAGAGATCCACTTGCAGTTCATGGAGGTGATCTGTGCTGGAGCAGATGGATGCCCAAGAGGGGCTGTGACCCTGTGGAAAGCCTATGATGGAGCAGGCTCCGGCAGGTTCCTGCAGGCCCATGGAGAGAGGAGCCCACACTAGGACAGGGACTCACACTGGAGCAGCCTGTCCTTGAAGCATTGCATCCCATGGAAGAGTGACCCACCTTGAAGTAGTTAATGAAGAACTGCATCCTGTAGCAAGGACTCACACTGGAGAAATTCTGTTTCCTGTGGGAGGGACCCCACACTGGAGCAGAAGAAAGACTTACCTCCCCAAGCAGAGGCAGAAACAATGTGTAATGAATTGTGGCCCCCAGTATGCATCTTCCTGCAGTGCTACAGAGGGGGAGGTAGAGCCCAGAAATGAAGGAGGGGTGAGGAAAAGGTGTTTTTAAGATTTATTTTACTTCTATTTATCCTACTCTTTTTTGTGGTAATAAGATCAATTCATATCTCTAATTTGAGCCTGTTTTGCTAGTGATGATTATTTGATAATGATGTCTCCTGGTCTGTACCTCAACCCATGAACCTTTGTTTATTTTCTCTCCTCTGTCCAGCTGAGAGGGGCATTATAGAGCAATAGCTAGGGTCAACCCACGGTATTGTATCTGCATGTCTGTATATCTATTTACGTCTTTTGAAAGACATTGAGAACAGGAGAACTGTTTCCCTTTCCACACGATAAAGAAATTTTAAATGCATCAATTCTGCTGGTGCAATTCAAGCTTCAAAGCTCCCATCATTGCAAAGGGCCCCAAAACCCAGCGTATTTAATGCATAGATTTAAAACCCTTATTAACTGAAAATCCCCACTGTATGTGAGATGAAAATGTTGTAGGGAAATAGTTAAAACCAAACCCATGGAAGCTGCTAGTAGAAACAGCTAAAGTATATATTTCAGTATATATTAACTTTTATATCCTTAGTGGTGTGATGTGTGCTTTACAGTTGTTTTAGACAAATACAAAGATATTGAAGAACCAAAGCTTTCAGGGCTGTTTAGGACATGTAAAAGGTTTTTGTTTATTAAATGGAAAATAGCAGTCTCCCTTCAGGAAAAGTCTGGACAATTGTTCAGATTCTCTTTTCATTCTAATATCTAATTAATTCTTACTGGATAAAAAAATAACTACTGTACATAAAAAATATACATGTTTTAAATCCTGGGAAGATAAAGCCAAGCCCACTGCACATGTATAAATACTACAAATGATATACAAATAGAATACAGAAATGAAAGAAATGTGCAAATATATAAATAATGCAAATGAGATGACTGTGGTGTTTTCAGAAAACATAAGCATAATGAAAAAATTTTAAAACCCTGTTAAACTGAAAACTAGCTGTAAGCCAAAGAAGGCAAGTTTTAATTATTAAAATCTTCGTAGATATCTATAAATGGCCTTTGTTGCTGGTAAACATCCAGCCTAGGTTTGAGCCAAAGCTGAAATAAAGAAATAACAAATGAAAACCTTAGTTACAGGAACAACATTGCCACTGTAAATTCAAGAATGATGAAAAAAACCAAGTGTCAGAATTAATGCTACTGTGCAGTTATTTGGATTTCCCTTTATTATAATGATTGTGAATGTATGTTGCCATTGACGCTCGTGTCTAACGCATAAGTCACATGGAAGTAAAGAGAGAATCAATAAAGCTGATACACCCATGAGATGAGAACAGCATGTGCCAACATTTCACTGAAAGAAAGAAATTTCCCTGAGTCTAGTCTTTTTGCCTCAGACTCAGCAGCCTCTATCAGAAGAGTTTAGTGCCTGCTCTTCCATGCACTTCATCTTAACTGACTTTCTCCTGACCTTTGAGCTTCGCTTTTCCTTATCTTTTGATCTGACTTTTCCATTCCTGACTGTCTCCAACGAGGTTATTATCCAGTCTGTTTATTCTAAGATTTCCCAGTCCAACCTAATAATTCCTCTATTCTTTGTCTTTTTTTTTTTTTTTTTTT